>CM050163.1:150001998-150046998 GCA_027410445.1 Discoglossus pictus | reverse complement strand
CTTATTGAGAGGAAAACCAAGTACAATTTCATAAATGCTTGTCAAATATTAAAATATTTCTTGAGAGCAAGTATTAAATGGGATATACATTACTGCAGCAATGGATGCAGTAACAGAGGCTGTAAAGAAAACAAAATGTTAAATTTGTTTTACCAGTAGATGTCCCCCTTATACTCACTTAACATACAGTAGACTTTGATTGGAGTGCCTACATTCAATATTGCTTTCTGTTGTAATTCTTTATATTTGAATTTTTAAAATCAAAGTGAGCTAACATTCTTCAGAAACTTAGTTTTATGCTTACATGTTTTTATTTTGTAAGAAAATGTTAATGTTACAGATAGCATTTTCTCTTTGTAGCAGTTTACATTTTTTTATTTATATATATATTATATACACACCATACAATTATGCTGATTTTACATAAGCAATGCTTTCATATATATTTTCCTTTACACTATAAAGTCCAAAACAAAATAGGGGAGGTAGTTGAAAGGGGGGAAAGAAAGGGTGAGAAAGGGAAGGGTTAAAGGGTCGTTGAGAGGCATTTCTCTAGTCTGGGTGAGACTTGCTATGTGTTACATATTACAATGCACACAATTTCTCGGCTTAACAAAGGTGCACACTTTTTACCGTAGGGATCTTTTCTAGCAAGGCTGTTTTATTAAGTATTTAGTGCCAGTTTTATTAAGGTATGTATTTGGGTAATGCAAAATAGGATAGATAGATAGATAATTTTTTTCCCCAGTTGATCTTAGATTTTTTAGAAAAATGCTGAATAAGCACAGTTTGGGAGTCAAAACTATCTGTCTGTCATACATTTCAGAGATATGTTTTCTAAGCTTTTCCAGAGTCACTAGACACGACCACTGTGTGTTGTGTGTCCACTTCTCCGCAGCTTTTGAAAGCATTGTCCTGGGTAGTTAGCAATGTCGGAGCTAGAGATTTTGCCGCAGGAGCTCTCCCTATGTTTGCCGCCCCTGCCACGGTATGAATATTATATATATATATATATATATATATATATATATTTATTTATATATAACGTATATACTCGAGTATAAGCCGAGTTTTTCAGCCCTTTTTTTAAGGCTGAAAAGGGCCCCCTCGGCTTATACTCGAGTCACTCTCCCCCTGTGTCTCTCTAACACCCCCCCCCCCGTGACTCTCTAACCTGCCCCGTGTCTCTTTAACCCCCCCATGTCTCTCTAACCCCCCGTGTCTCTCTAACCCTCCCCCTGTGTCTCTCTGACCTCACCCCGTGTCTCTTTCCCCCTCCCCCCTCCTCATTCTAAACCCCCCTCCTCACTTTACCCTCTAAATACCTCCCCCTCTCCCTTTCCCCTCACTTACCTCCATCTGCTCCTCCGCTCTCCAAGCTCCTTCCTGCGTCGGGACCCGGCATATGCTAATGATGTGACGTCACATGCGCGCCACGTCATTAGCATTGGCAGAGTCAAGATGCAGGAAGGAGCGTGGAGGAGCGGAGGAGAAGCTGCAGGTTGAGGTAAGTGAGGGCAAAGGGAGAGGGGGAAGTATTTAGAGGGATTAAGTGAGGAGGTAGGTTTAGGATGAGGATGGGGGGTTTAGGATGAGGATGGGGGGTTTAGGATGAGGATGGGGAGGGTTTAGGATGAGGATGGGTAGGGTTTAGGATGAGGATGGGGAGGGTTTAGGATGAGGATGGGGAGGGTTTAGGATAAGGATGGGGGTTGAGGTTGAGGAGGGGATTTGAGGAGGGGGGTTGTGGTTGAGGAGGGGGGCTGAGGAGAGAGGTTTTGGGGGGGCTGAGGAGAGAGGTTGAGGAGGGAGGTTGAAGAGGGGGGTTTAGGATGAGGAGGGGAGTTGAGGATGGGGGGATTGAGGAGGGGGGGTTGAGGATGGGGGTGTTGAGGAGGGGGTTGAGGTTGAGGAAGGGGGTTGAGGAGGGGGTTTAGAATGAGGAGGGGGTTGAGAATGGGGGTTGAGGATGAGGATGGGGGTGAGGTTAAGGAGGGAGGATGAGGTTGAGGAGGGGGGTTGAGGATGAGGAGGGAGGTTGAGGAGGGGGGTTGAGGATGAGGAGGGAGGTTGAGGATGAGGAGGGATGTTGATGAGAGAGGTTGAGGAGGGAGGATGAGGAGGGAGGATGAGGAGGGAGGTTGAGGATGAGGAGGGGGTTGAGGAGGGTGGTTTAGGATGAGGAGGGTGGGTTGAGGATGGGTGGTTGAGGATGGGGGGTTGAAGATGAGGAGGTTGAGGATGAGGAGGGGGGTTGAGAATGAGAAGGGAGGATGAGGAGGGGGGTTGAGGAGGGTGATAAGGGAGGAGGGGAAGAGGCACAGGGAAGAGAGAGGGGGGAAGAGACACAGGGAAGGAAGAGGGGGGAAGAGACACAAGGGAGGGAGAGGGGAAAAGAGACACAGGGGAGAGAGAGGGGGACACAAGAAAAGGGCACACAAGAGGGGGGCACAAGAGGGACACAGAGGGCAGCACATTTCCCACCTTCAGCTTATACTCGAGTCACTTCTTTTTCCCAGTATTTTGTGGTAAAATAAGTGCCTCGGCTTATACTCGGGTCGGCTTATACTCGAGTATATACGGTATATATATATATATATATATATATATATATATATATATATACATATATATATATATATATATATATATATTCATATATATATATATATATATATATATATATATATATATATATATATATTAAAGGAACTATATATATATATTTATATATATATATATATATCACGGTCATTCATGAAATAAAGAACGCAAGTCCTGAAAACAATATTATTCATGGTGTGCACATCATAAACAATAAACTGGTCCTGGTACTCAGTTTCGCCAATGGGGCTTTATCAAAGGCTGTATGTTTCACTGATTATCTGATAGACTGATCAACTCATTGTTGATTACCTGAGGAGAAAGGGACAGCAATGTGCCAAGTGTGCAGTGTAAATAGGCTGCGTGCGCAAGGCCAAACGTTCGTGTAGGCGGGTAAAGTGCCATTTTAGAATCGTAATGTTATTCTTTTCAAGTTTGTGTTGTAAAATGGTGGCTTTTTTCTATGTGTTTCTTGGCTCTTGAGCATTTTACACCCATTGTAATCTTATATTTTGTATCTCCTACGTTCCTGGCTAACTCGTATGTGCCTGTCAGTGGTTTGCGTGCCTCGTGTCTCCTTTAGCCTCGTTTTCATTTTTTTCACCCACCATTTTTTTTCTTGCTTGGCCGAGTTTCAGGTTCCGAAACTTGTCAAATTTGGCTTAAATTAGTGAGCAACCTTACTTCCAGGCGTCCTGGCATTCCCCTCGTGCTGTGTGTGAGTGTGTTTTTATTTGTATTTTTTTTTTTTGTTGGTTTTTCGTGATTTTTGATTTTTTGCGTTCGTCCGTTAAATTAGTATTTTTGCGAGGTCGGTTTTGTAGCCAGCAAGATTCCGAGTTCGTTCTTGGCTAACTCGTACATGCCTGGGGTTCTACTTTAGCCTCGTTTTTGTTTTTTTCCCCCAGGCTTAGTCAATTTTCGAGTGCCGAAAATCTGCAAATTCGGCTTAAATTTGCATGCAATCTCACTCCCAGGTGTCCTGGCTTTCCCCCTGTGCTGTGTGTAAGTGTTTTTTAATTAATCATTTTTTTTTTCTTTCTTGTTTTTCGTGTTTTTCGATTTCCGCGGTTCGGCCATTAAAGTTGTATTTTTTTGAGGTTGGAATTTTTTTTTCAAAGTCCCATGTTCCTCAGCTGCTTGAAGCCTAAATAAGTCCCACATTTATTTACTGCTTGCAGGCTAAGTCACTGGTGTTTCAATGCCTCAATGGCTTGCCTCGGTTTGCGAGGCTCACAGGAGCGCCTTTAGTGCTTATTTCAGTCTAAGTCCCACGTGTTTCAATGCCTCAACTGCTCGCCTCGCTTAGCTGGCTTGTGTGTAATACAACCTTAGATTTGGTCAAAGCTGTTTGATACAGCAGACATATGCTTATGGCAGACCATGTTTGATATGGTTATGGATTGCAAGAGAGAAGCCTTTGTAGGGCACATTTGCATCTCCCTGATAAGGTTCCCAGAATTAAGTAATAACCGTATTTCTCTCAATTCTAGGCATGAAACAAGTTTTTTAACTTGTTTTAGACTTTCAAATGTGAATACAAATGTATTATTTATTTACTGTACGTGGAGGGCTTCAATCACTCCGGGCTTGAATGACCCCCAAGGCAGTAACCTGTCCTCCAAGCCCAGCGGACTTGTGGCCACAAATGACAGTATTGGCTAGCGGCGATGTGCCAGCTAGCCAATGTACTACATGTCATCCTCATGCCCCCCCCCCCTAATGTCCCCTATCAACTACAGTGCTGTAAAGTGCAGCATTAAATATATATTTAGCCATAAAGATACCCAAGCCTGTATGAGTCCCGCCGCAGCTTCTTAAAGGGACCGCGGCACACTAATGGCTACCCCAAGCCACAGGGGTACTGTAAGTACCCCCGAGGCAACTAACATTAACCCACCATGCTGCGGGGTCCCCATCGGGACCCCCATTGGGTCCTAACATTAACCCTTGCAGTGGGGGTCCCGATCAGGGCCCTCACAACATTAAAAATGACAATTTCAAGCTGCGCGGATCTTGAAAGGACCTTAAAGTTCCTTAAAGGACCTGCAATCAATAAAACTATTAACCCCTGCCGCAGGGGTACTATAAGTTCCCCCGGCACCTAAAATTAACCCTATAACTTATGGGTGTCAATAAAATGAATCTACTCAGTCCAATAAGGGTCTATAGGACAAAATTAACCCCTAGGTTAACCCTATAAGTTCTATGAGGGTCCTCCAGGACCCTCATGACAAAGACTAAGCTATACACTACACTATTAATCCTAACTATACCTCATTAACCCCTTAACCCTAACTATACCCCATTAACCCATATTAAACCATATTTAACCCTAACTGAGCCTATTTAACCCCTTCTAGACCTATTTAACCCTATCTGGACCTAATAATCCTAACTGGGCCTATTTAACCCCTTCTATACCTATTTAACCCTAACTAGGCCTATCTAACCCTAACTGGGCCTATTTAACCTTATCTGAAACTAATAACCCTAACTGGGTCTATTTAAACCTAACTGGGCCTATTTAACCTCTTCTAGTCTGATTTAACCCCATCTAAGCCTATGTAACCCCATCTAGCCTATCTAACCCCATCTAGGCCTATTCAACCCCATCTAAGTATATTTAACCCCATCACTTATGGGGGTCTATGATATAGTCCCTCCACCCTGGCTTGGATGTTAATCTATATGCACAATGCTTCTATCACCCCCTGTACTTCACCCAAAGCCTTTAGAATGTAAGTTTGAGAGTTTTCAATCTTCTAAGGTGCTTTAGGGAAAGCACTGTGTTTGTTTGATTGTAAGCTCAATAACAGGGCCCTCCATTCCTTTGCATTGTTTTCAAATTGTCTATGTATAGCGCTACAGAATATGTTGATGCGTTACAAATAAAGGATAATAGTAATATTTAATAAACTTAGGGTACCATTGGAAGTCAAACTGAATTTGTGTCATGTTTAAGAATTGTCTGATGTGTTGTTAGATTGATGGCTTCTGATTTGTCTGCATTTATTTTAAGTCCTGACAGGAACACAAAGGTTTTCAGAAGCTCAAATAATATAATTAGACTTATGGTGCTATTCAATTCGACAAGCCCGCAAGTCATGGCCGATAGGGAAATTCAGAAACCATGCTATCGTATGTAGCATTTTCGAGTTTGAACATGATCAAATAAGCAAGACCGTAACTCCCGATGCTGAAACAGCCAATAGAAAAGGATCCCGTCATGATGAAGGCCCTACAACATGGAGTTGACATGTCAATCAACTAGAGATTCGGGGTCCGATATGTGATCGGCCCCGCAAATCCACAATGTCAAAAATAATAGAAATGAATAAAGACAATGTTATAGTCAATGTTGGTGGCCTGATATGTATTAACTCATTGATTCCCAAGGTCTATCTAATCCTGAATTCAAACATAAAATGTAATTATTTTTCATTGCTGATTTGCGGCCTATAGACTGTTGTGCAATTAATTCTAATGCCTTTCATCACTTTCCTCATATTATAAAGTACAGTATTGATTTTTTATTTGCTTTTACAGTGCTCTGGACATGTCTGTAAGCCCTTTGTGAGTCCTCCTTGGAACCCGTAAATCGCAATGAATCAAATGCCGGAGCCCTTAACCCGATCATAGCCCACAAAAAGATGCCAATTGAATAGCAAAATAAGTTACGGGCTCCATTTTCCAAGCCCGGATCTCCCAGTGCCTCAATTGAATGAGACTCATAGTTAGTGGTCAGGTGATAGACATATAGACAATGATTTCTATGTAAATCTCAGGCTGTAAATTGCAACAGTGCTGAAAATTATCTGCAAGAGTTTTTTCCCTACGCTACACGTGTATGGTAATTTTTTGCTCCTGCACATTACGGCAGTCAGGCCACATATGTAAACCATGCTTCTGTCAGTAGCACTGAAGGGGCTAGATTATGGCATCAATCAATGAACTTATATGGATATTCTTGCTACACCACAGCCATAGAAGCCAATAGGATTGCAGTCCAGGAGTGGATCCCAGGGGATGAGAAGGAGGACTCACAAATGTTGTGGTGCAGAACCAGAGCACTCTAACCCGGCTCAGCATGAACATTGCCCAGTGTGCTCTCGTTCACAGCACTGCCTCCACCCCAGAGGCCTCCCCTGCACACCTGGACACTTTTTGCCTCCAGCCATGTCTTTGCCTCCACCTCCACCGGTGCTGCTGCCTTCAGGGGGATTTTTTCCCCTGCAACATATCCTAGACTAGGACATGGGCGTAGTTACGTGAGGGGTGGGAGCCCTGTGGCAAGGCAGAGAAGGAGATAGGGGCTGCACCTAAGATGTGATATTCTTTACAGCACTCCCCGGTGACAAGCTTTTAGTCCAAGTGCTTTCATAATCGAGTCTGGCTACGTAGTAGAGGATCATGTGATGGTTACATTTTGTCCGCAGCACATGGTCCATGATCCTCTTTTCTTTGGTCACTTAAGGATATATTTAACATTTCTCCATTGAATGGTCACTGAGAAATGCTGTTGAGAATAGATGCAGTCACTATTTTTTCCCCTATTTTTTCTTTTTAGGCACAATTTGGGTTTATGAAGGCATCCTCTTCATATGCAAGCAGTTCTAGAAAATAATGTATACAGTGGCTATCCATTCCTTCAATGACATCCCCCCAGCAGAATGATCTCACAATCCATTATTGAAACATATATCATGTTCAATAGCACATGTTTGTTGTTAGGTTCAACTCCTAACAATGAAGATCTGGTGTGGGACTATCAAGGTTCAAAACTTGCCATTTATTCCAAGCAAGCATTAATATATACATTAAAATCTCAATGTGGTCATAGTTAAGCAATCCATGTGAGATGCCACATCATTGCTCATGGTGATGGCAATTGATTTCAAATGACAGATAGATAGTTTGCACTTCTTGTGGATGAAATATAGATAATTTGGTTTATTATTACAGTTACATTATTTCCCACAATACTGTACATACAGATTTTTTTAAATAGATTTTTCTTTCCTCTGCCTTTTTTAGATTATGACCATTTTTTGTTGTTTTTTTTTAAACACTGTATGTGTGTAATTGAATTGGATTACATGAATCCATGTTTTTCAGCATCTGTGTAATGGAGTAGATGAAGACACAATGGCCCTCATTCAATTGCAATTTGGCCAATTGAATAGGGGTCTAAATAAGCACATAACATATTTTTTTTAAAGAAGTTTTTAGTTAGTAAAAATGTATCCAAAAGCAAGGTTTTCACTAACTAAAAACGTATTAAAAAAAATATGTTATGTGCTTATTTAGACCCCTATTCAATTGGCCAAATCGCAATTGAATGAGGCCCAATGTATGTGCTATGAGCATTAGTGGTTACAGCTATTTTATGGAGATTTTTAGTGATGATGTTTTTCTTCATCTGATTGTGGTTACAATGGTGTAATGACCACATGTTACCCTAGTAGATGCTATGGATCTTTATTATTATACAGTAATACGTTGATTCTTTTTGGTGTTGCTATTTTTTTCCAGCTTCTTGTCCTTCAGGATCCGCCCACACCACACTCATGATATTAATGCACGATCTGATTTGTTTATGACTGTGCTCTTTTTATTCAATGAAGGATGTCTTTGTTATACTGTTATCCGTGTTTGTACCATCAACATACATAACAATTAATTGCCTATTTTGTTTAAAGAAATTGCTAATAAGTATAGGCATCCCTCCATGCATTGTATGATTCCATAACATTCCATTCACACAAGTGTGGTTTACAAGTGATCATATCCAATATGTGTTCACACACTTATTTAAATGTTCTCGTCTCTATTTTGTTAAGCATGTGTGAACAAGATCATTAATGAATATTGTGAGTTAATACTTTGATACATATAAATTGTGACACTGGTGGGCCCCAGCATTCCACTGAAGGGTTTTGGAACTATCTGACATCTGTAATTCATTGATAATTTATACATTTAGACTATCTCTAATTGTCACATTTTCATCATTTGTTTACACTTGCACACCAGAAATGGTGTGGGACCTTCCAGGACAGGTGTAGCCAAACATATTTAGGTGAAACATAATGATGTGATTATATGCTTTTTATATATCACATTTGTGTCTCTGTGACTGTAATATATTATTTGTAAAGAAGTTCTATGATTTCTGAGGGTATTTCTGGATGTGCTGTCTCCATATGTGATGTAGCCATCTGTGAGCAGATATTTCCTTTTCCTATATGTCTGATAGGTGACAATTAAATAGTTTTAGATTGCACATATGTGCCAATAGCAACGAGTACCATTCACATGTATTTATTTTTCATGCTTTTCTATAGTTTTCTATTGTTTTTTGCCCCTTTAAGAGGTGCTACAGCATTCTGCCATGGTTTTAAAAGAAATTGCAAGTGGTCTTTAATACCCGTAATAATTTTTTCATTTGTTTGCTGTTATGGCAGTGCCCTGATTTGTAATCGATCCGTGAAATCTTATTAGCAAAGTGTTTAGGTGCCTAAGTCTCCCAGAGTACCTCTTAATGTATAGTCAGTGTCAAAAGCCAATGGAAAAATGTGCTGTAATTTCCAACTCATAACAGTTGACTCCCAATGATTTTGGGGTGGGAGATTAACATAGCTAGGTAGAAATTGTTATGCTATTACGGGACTCATAATTGATTTTGCCTGTGATTAGCAGAGGGTCCATTGTCTACAAATAAATTGACTTTGTGTTTCCTACCACCAGGAGCACTTATATCGCTAATTGTAGCTGTCAATTGTTTAATGGCTACTGCAAAGAGTGTGGGCGAAAGGGGGCATCCATTGCTGGTGGTTGAGGATGTTATCTGTGTGAGGGCTTGGTGACTAAACTGAGGTGTTTGGCTTGTTGCAAAAATTTTGAATAGCAACCAGAAATGGGCCGTTGAAGCCTGTCATAAAATACACTAAGAGCAAAAATTTGGTTTGTTCCACTGAATTTAAATGACCACCCAGATGTTTGCTAAATCTTTTGAGTTTGTAAGCAGTTGCCTTTGTGAGTTAACTCTCCTAGAAATCTATGCTAAAATGATCATAAAATTCCTAATTTGTTTTGGCCAATAACAGGCAGCTAATACATTTTGATACATTGTAACAATCAGTGATGGCAGTTTGTGCAGGAAGGAATCATGGTATGTGTAGTCTCTTGTAGAAGGAAACAGGAGGAGTCTGGCACTTATTTGTAGATTTCTGCATTGAACTGTTGCTGGCTGGAAGGTTAGTAAAGGTTTAAAATCCATACCCAAATGCAGTGTTTCTATTGGGAGGCCCTGAGGGTGTGGAACAAAAGTTTTAGTTTTAAATAAAAGAAGTTTGTATGTGTATAGAATGAATCAATGTAAAGTGATATAAGCAGTATGTGTTAGATTTGAAAAAGGTAAAAACAGAGAAGCTTAGATATTTCTTTAATTGATATATAGACAAAGTTAACCAAGCATAATATACTTCTATTGAAGTTAAGTGGTTTCATTGACAAAGGTTAGGTGATGTCAACTACTAGTAGCTGATTAATCGCTAATTGACATGTGATTTATGGCTAGCATCTAGCTTAGACCTCCCACCTCCTACTGCGGGGGTTAATGGTTTAATGGTGTTTGAGATCAATTGTCTCCACATCCCTCTAGCTACTGATTCCCCCTCCGAAACTACAGTGTAATATGTTCCCCACACAACCCTGGATCTACAGCACCCTTCCCCAGGTTAACCCCATTCTCCGCCTGACAAGCACTATGCCAACAGCCATGCTACCTCCTTTTGAATAGGTCCTGCTTTTTGGTCATTGTAAGAGCCTAATTTCATTAGTACATAAGCTGGTCACAGAAACCTGGTGGCCTGACCCCAGACAGAGTGGCACTTGCAAGCTCTGAGATATTTAAATTCCCTTCCCCACCATCATATAACTGGACTGAGCAGTGGACTGTCCCATTGAGCCAGTCAGCAACCTGCCAACCAGGATGGCCACTGATTGGCGGAGAGGACAATGGGGGGAATTCAAAATCCCCAAACTTGAGAAAATCTGTTTGTTTAGTTAAAGTCACCGTTGTTTAATTACTTAATGTTAAAGTGTAAAATGTCCAGATTGAAAATAAAGATTGTGCTCTCTTTGGAACACATAGTGATGGCGTGTTTTATTGAACAAATCTTATGTTTTTTGTAACCCTGTCTCCTGGATTTCGATAGCTATCCTGGCTGAGGGGATTACCAAACCGACAGTAACCTATGGATAGGATTGGTCTCGCTGGCCTTTTTATGCCCACTGAAGAGTTAGCATACTTCATATAGATGTTGTAAAATGCAGGACTCCTTATTTAAAATAAATATTATGGAACAGAATAAATAGTTGTAGCCATCAGCTGATTTTGTTCACACTTTTCATATTTAAATATAGGGGGTTTGAGAGATGTATTAATCATGGAGTGTGCAAGTAAATTATGAGTAAACTGTTTTCCATCTTTATCAAAGACAAAATTAAATGGATATGGAAGTTTCACTGTTTTTTTTTTTATTAAAATAAATGAACAGCCTTAAATTCCAGCCTCGCAGATAAGAGGCTTCTACTTAAACCCTACGTACTGCAAACTTAAAGGGATATGGAAGTTTCACTGTTTTTTTTTTATTAAAATAAATGAACAGCCTTAAATTCCAGCCTCGTAAATAAGAGGCTTCTACTTAAACCCTACGTACTGCAAAATTCTACGACGCTATTAACTTAGCCATGCTGCGAGCAACGAATGAGCTACGCAGCAGGGCCGTCCGTATGAACACTCTGAAAATGTACATGAGGAGTGACAGCCTGTGAGATGATCTCGCAGGCTCCCACACCTCATCAATTGCTGTGGGGGTCCTGAACGGGACATCCGCAGCAATCCCACACATAAGCCCTGCCATGGGGGGGTACTCCAATTACCCCCGGCACCTAAAATGAACCCCTCCCCATGCGGGGGTCCCCATTGGGACCCCTGAAGTGTCCCCACATTAACCCCTTACTGCAGGGGTCCATAGGGACCCCTGCAGCCCCACCACATTGACCCCTTGCAGCGGGTGGCACCGATCGGCACCAATCGTGACCCCGCTGCATTTAAACATTTTAATTTCCCATCTTGCGGCTCCTGAAAGGACTTGGCTAAAAAATATTAACCCCGGCCAACAAAAATTAACCCCATAACTCATGGGGGTCAATACAGACCCCCATAATCACTTAATTAACCCTGTCACTCATGGGGGTCAATACAGACCCCCATAAGCCTCTATTTAACCCCATCAGTCCCATGACCCTTATGGGGCTGTTAAAACCCTAACATTATCCACATAAGTGCCATGACGGTCCTCAGGACCTCCATAAGCACTTAATTAACCCTGTCACACATGATGGTCAATACAGACACCCATAAGCCAATAATTAACCCTTTAACTCATGGGGGTCAATACAGACCCCCATAAGTACTTAATTAACCACTTAACTCATGGGGGTCGATACAGACCCCCATAAGCACTTAATGAATCCTGTCACTCATGAGGGTCAATACAGACCCACATAAGCCAATAATTAACCCTATAACTCATGGGGGTCAATACAGACCCCCATAAGCACTTAATTAACCCTATAACTCATGGGGGTCAAGACAGACCCCCATAAGCCAATAATTAACCCTATAACTCATGGGGGTCAATACAGACCCCCATAAGCACTTAATTAACCCTATAACTCATGGGGGTCAATACAGACCCCATAAGCCAATAATTAACTCTATAACTCATGGGGGTCAATACAGACCTCCATAAGCACTTAATTAACCCTGTCACTCATGATGGTCAATACAGACTTCCATAAGCCAATAATTAACCCTTTAACTCATGGGAGTCAATACAGACATCCATAAGCACTTAATTAACCCTAATTAATTAATTCTGACTGACATTGACAACAGCCAATAAGAAGGCGCAAATGCCTTCAGCCAATCACTCCGTGGAGGTGTATCCCATTGTGATTGGCTGAAGGCATCTGCGCCTTGTGATTGGTTTACATAAAGATTGACAGGTACGTTAGCCAATCAGAGTGGGATTTTGCAGTGTATCCCATCCTGATTGGCTCACACATTGATGCCTTCTGATTGGCTGAAATTTGATAGACAATGTTTTCAGCCAATCAGAAGCCGCCATTGCCAATTTCCTTCCTGAAATGGCTCTAGTAGGCTCATTAGCATTGGGGAGATCTGCGAGTTCAGACCTCCGTTATTTTTTTTTATTTTTTTTTTAGAGCCCGGATTGTTTCAGGGCTCGAAGAGGAGGAGGCAGGGGACATCACCGGGAGGTAAGTTGAATGTATATTTATATGTTTATATGTTTATTTTATTTTATTTTGTGTCTCTATGTTGTACTAATGTAATGTGTTTTTTTTAACAGGGGCCGCACTGGAGATGAGAAGAAGAATGAAGGGACATGCTGGAAAGTTGAGTAGAATATTTAGAATGTGTATAATGTTTATTTATTTTATGTTAATGTGTTGCACTATATTTTTTGTTTTTGTTTTACCCCTAGATTGGTGATCTGAAGGGACATCTACAAAGGTAAGTGGTCTTAATTATTTTATTTTAGCTTAGAGTTAGGGTTTCTGTATGTAGTTAGGATTTATTGTATATTAAATAGATTGTATGTTAGAAAGATAGGGGGTATTGTATTGTATTTGTATTGTATGTATTGTATTGTATTGTATTTATTGTATTGTATGTATGTATTGTATTGTGTATGTCTTTCCTTTTCAGGTGTGTAATAATTATTTTTTTCTGTAATGTAGATTTTTTTTTTTTGTGACTTAGGTTTCTTATTTTCTGTAATGTAGATTTTTTTTTTTTTACTTAGGTTTTTTTATTTTTTGTAATTAGAGTGGTGGAGGGGTTTATTAGGGGGTAGGTAGGTAGTGTAGGTAGGTAGTGTAAGTGTTAATAGATTAGTGTAGAAGGGGTTAGTTTAGATTTAATGGTTTATTGGGGGTTAAAGTGTAGTGTTTGTAGTTAGTGTCATGATGGTTCCTGAGTACAGTCATGGCCCTTATGTGGATAATGTTAGGGTTTTAACAGCCCCATAAGGGTCATGGGACTGATAGGGTTAAACAGAGGCTTATGGGGGTCTGTATTGACTCCCATGAGTTATGGGGTTAATTAAGTGCTTATGGGGGTCTTTATTGACCCCCATGAGTTATAGGATTAATTATTGGCTTATGGGGGTCTGTATTGACCCCCATGAGTTATGGGGTTAATTAAGTGCTTATGGGGGTCTTTATTGACCCCCATGAGTTATAGGGTTAATTAAGTGCTTATGGGGGGTCTGTATTGACCACCATGAGTTATGGGGTTAATTATTGGTTTATGGGGGTCTGTATTGACCCCCATGAGTTATAGGGTTAATTAAGTGCTTATGGGGGTCTGTATTGACCACCATGAGTTATGGGGTTAATTATTGGCTTATGGGGATCTGTATTGACCCCCATGAGTTATAGGATTAATTAAGTGCTTATGGGGGGTCTGTATTGACCACCATGAGTTATGGGGTTAATTATTGGTTTATGGGGGTCTGTATTGACCCCCATGAGTTATAGGGTTAATTAAGTGCTTATGGGGGTCTGTATTGACCACCATGAGTTATGGGGTTAATTATTGGCTTATGGGGGTCTGTATTGACCCCCATGAGTTATAGGGTTAATTAAGTGCTTATGGGGGTCTGTATTGACCCCCATGAGTTATAGGGTTAATTAAGTGCGTATGGTGGCTTAGGCGGGCAAGGCGGGACATTTTAAAATTTAAATGCAGCGGGGTCACGATCGGTGCCAATTGGGGATCCCCGCTGCAAGGCGTTAATGTTGTGGGGCTGTGGGGGTCCCTATGGACCCCTGTACTTCGGGGGTCCTGATGGGGTCCTCCAGCATAGAGGGGGGTTAATTTTAGGTGCCACGGCCGGAATTTGTTAATAGTGCCCTGCGGGCCCTTTAAGGAGCCACAGAAGGGAATTTAAGATGTTTAAATGCAGCGGGGGCCTAATCTATGCAGATCGGGGACCCCGGCTGTAAGGGGTTAATGTGGAGACACTTTGTGGGTCCCGATGGGGACCCCCCAGCATAGAGGGGGGTTAATTTTATTTACCGCGTCCGGGATTGTTAATAGTGTGCCGCGGGCCATTTAAGGAGCCGTGCCGCCGAAGTTCAAACTTTTAAATGCAGCGGGTGCCTGATCTATGCAGATCGGGGACCCCCGCTGCAAGGGGTTAAGGTGGGGGGGCTGGGGGATGTGTATAGGGAGCAGGAGGGAGCCTCACACGGCTGTTTTGGGCTGCTTCGAGGCAGCACGGAGAGGCTTTAGGACCCCTTGCTGGCACTTTTTGTGCCCGTAGGGATTCTTCTGAGGTGCAAGATTCCCCTTATAGATTTAAGGCTGCGTGTGACTCCGTACCTCTCTCGGAGCCTATTCTCGGCCATTTTTCAGAGTCATCTCGCAAAGCAGGCTGTGAGGGATTTGGTCCTCGCAAACAGCAAAAAACTGCCTTTTACGAGGACCGAGAGAACTAAGAGGGCTAATTTAATGAGGCTCTAAATTGTTTGTTTGCATATTTAAAGATCATTTTATTAACAAATGCTTAAAAGCTCTTTTTTCACTCGCGCAAACCTTCCATACAGTCCTTGCAAAGGTCTGCTCCCTGAAACTCATGCAGCCACTTGCATACTTTTTATCAACAGCAATTTTTGAAATATAAGGATAAATATAATGGTTATATATAGCAATGTGTAACAGATGGGATGTAAACAAGGGGTGTTAATTTTAAGAAAATGGATATGCCAGCATACAATAAAGATACAAATTTATAGACAGAGTTTACATTGATATACTTTAAATTGATTTTATTTGATTCACAGAGGTTGTGTGAATTTTTCAAAATTGCAAATGTGGGTCACTTTAATCCCCGTGTGCAGCTATTTTTAAAATTGTTGTGATTAAATTGTGATTTAAAGGTTGTAGAGACACACAAAACAAGAAAATATGCTTCATACTGGAGAACAAACATTGCTAACCAGTGTGCACTATGACATGGGTTTGTTACAGTATACAAATAGGCCAGGAACTGAGAATATCAATGCTTATGCACACGAGTGATGATCAGTAGCCATGCAATTTTGAATGAGCCATCTATGCTTAAACTAAACATCCTTAAATCATGTCACCAGAATTTGGTGATTTTCAATATAGAAGTGAATAGCACTAAATTCTGGTTGTAAGTGGGGAATTTTTGTTGGTATTTACATGATGATTCATACAACTTCATATGAACAAAAACATTTTTTTATGTCTATTTTATCAACTAATACTGTATTACAACACTGAAGATGATTTTTAAAAATACAATAATAAATAGGTGTGTCCGTACTTCTAATGTGTCTTCTGCTTAATGTACAATTTTTGCCGTGCTTGAAGATTTTTTCATTTAAAGCTCTTTTTTAATGTGGTATAATAGTTTTTAAAAGCTGAAGTGATAGTTTTTATAACAGTCAACTTGTTAATTGTCTTGCATCACAGGATTTAGCAAGCTTAAAAGGACAAACTGTCAGACACAAAAGAGACCAAATATAACAAGCTCCCTCGTAATTCCTATATTGTTTTCACTGCCATAATATATTTCAAATGTTTTCCTCTGAGATTAGAATGTCTAAATACCGGAAAGAAATAAGCAAGTGAAGGAAGCTCAACACAGCTGTCACAAGTGTTTGATGATTAACTGGATAATATTTTATTTAAAACAGTAGAGAGTATGTGGAGCTGATTGAGTTAACTCAGCCCATTTCCCCTTTTTTGAGTAGTGAACAGTACACCTCTAGAAGCTCCACTATTTACTGCCATTTGCTGTGTCAGAACAGAACATGGAAAACAAAGCATTTCTTCATCTGAGACGAGAAGGGCCAGACTGAGATGAGTTTAAAAGGAAATAATGCATATTGAATCAAGAGAACTTGAGATGAGAAGTAACTTCCGCCAATGTGTTGCATTGTATCTATGTGCTTTATTTGTGTTTCCATTGCTCTTACTACTAGGAAAAAATACTTTTGACTCTCCACTGTATAACATTGTTGATTATGTTCTTCTTTGTACACAAATGTTTTTAAATAGCTTTTTGTAGCCCTTACTCCCATTGCTTCTTCCCATTTTGTCATTTTCTAATCTCTTTCTTTAAGTTCCAATCTTTTATTGAAGACAAAGCATAAGAATGACAACATAGCAAAATTAAAATGATAGACTCCACAGTAGGACTAAGTATACAAAAGAATTATGATAGGGCAAACACCAAGAGATAACATCAGGCACATCACATTGAAAGCTTAAAGTAAGGCCACATTTAAAGAAATTTTGCAATCAGTCTGTGGATTATCCATTGCCTTCTCACATTTTAAAACATTTTTGTGATAAATTTAGACAAGAGTTTCACCCTTAAGTCTTAACTTAAGCTTTTCCCAAATCATAAACCTGGGAACATATGAAAAATAAAGAAACTAGGAAAAAATTCAATAAGAAGAAAGAGAAAAACAAAAACACATACAAAAAGAAAAGACAAGTAAAAGCAACCAAAGGAAATAGAACAAGGGGAAAGGAGGGGAGTGTAAATGGCTCCCATTGGTCCCACCGGCCCACCAGGAGGAGGTTGGAGTACAAAATGAGTTCACCTCATTGAAATACTATGCTGGGATTCAAGCCTAGGTATCCATGTCATGAAGAACTGGGGGTATAAATACTTCAAAATATGGCTCAATTTCTCTTTAATCATAATAAAATTAACCTTGTGGATGATTTCTCTGAAGTGTATAGGACTTCCAGTTTTTAACAATATGTTGTTTAACTGCTAGGGCGATAGACTGCAAGGTTATTTTGGAATAAATAAATTTGGCTACATAAATGCCTAGTAGGCAATTCTCTATGGAGGGGTGAATTGGTGTACAGAATATTTGGGATACTAGTCTTAGTGTTTGCTCCCAGATATCCTTCACTGCTGGGCAGGGCCACCGAATATGCAAAAAGACTCCTCCTAATTGACAGCCCCTAAAGCATTTGTCACTAATCTGGGGATTCATGAGATGCATTCTCGAAGGTGTGAGATACGTCTTATGGCGAACTTTTACCGAGACCTCGCGTAGATTATATGTCACTGAGCCCCTGGACAGATTAGTAAAGGCTTCTTTCCATTTAGAAGTCTCGAGATTCCTTCCCAGGTCTTCTTCCCATTTGACCACAAAGGGATGTATGAGTGATTTATCAGACTCATTGAAAATAGAGTATAAGGCACTCAGTATGCCTTTAGACAGTGGTAAGTTCTTGCACAACACTGAGAACCAGGTTGATTTTGGAGGGCCCATGCTTCGCACTCTGGATGACAGCCAATGCCTGAGATGTGTATAATTCCAGCCTTTTCTGAGCGGAATATTATATTGAGTACAGAATAGGCCATGAGGGTAGAAAGACTAAGAAAAAAGAGGAGAAAGAGGAGAGGAAAGTTTGTACCTTCGGACCGCCCAGTCCCGTGTTGAGAGAGTAAGTTTAAAGGTTGTTTAATATGTGGTTGCCATATAATGGTGTCCCATGTATAGGGTTTAAGTTCCTGATTCTCTATAAAGACCCAAATAGGCAATGTTTGATTGAGTGGGTAAGAAAGCCAGTTGTGCAGCTTTATAGTATAGCCTAAATTAGGGCTGGAGAGACCCCCTTGGGTCCTGTGCCTGTACATTATCTTCCTAGCAATACGTGGTGGTTTATTTGCCCATAGAAATCTAAAAATCTGATCTTGTATTCTTTCCAAAGCACAAATGTTGACTGCAATAGCCAATGTCCTAAATAAATATAGGATTTTTGGTAAAACATTAATTTTATTGGTAATAATGCATCCTGCCCATGATATATGAAGTTTAGACCAATTCTGTAAATCAGCCGCTAGCTTTCGAAACAATGGGGGAAAACTTACTCTATACATCTCAGAGATCTTCCTTGTAATCCTGACTCCCAAATATTTAATGCTATCTGGTGGCCAAACAAATCTATAGAGGTGTTGGAGGGTTTTAATATCGTCCAAAGGCATCCCAACATCTAATGCTTCGGTCTTGTCCAAGTTAATTCTAAGACCAGATTGTGAACTAAACTCGTTGATGGTTAAATGGTAGATTAGGGATCGAAGAGACCGAGTTAGTGAGGGTGCAAAGAAGATCATCTGCAAACAGGGAGCATTTAAGGTGTTGGAAGCCTACCTCAAGACCACAAATATCCAAATTGGTTCTGATGGCGTGGGCCAGGGGTTCGATAGCCAATGTGAATAATAAGGGGGAGAGTGGGCACCCTTGCCTGGTCCATCTTTGAATTTTGACATCAAGTTTTTTTGTTCCCGGTAATTTAAGGTTGTCTAGCGGGTGCTGATAAAGTGATTTAATAAGGTTAATGAAACACCCCCTGAAGCCAAAATGGTCCAGGACTGAATAGAGATAAGACCACTTGACAGTGTCAAAGCCCTTCTCAATATCCAGAACCAGGACGCAAATTAGAATATTAGATACTTGTGCTAAATGCAAAACATCCAACATCTTCCTTACATTATCTGCCATCTGTCGATATGGAATAAAGCCTGTTTGGTCTTTGTAGATCAGATCTGGAAGAAAGTTGGATATTCTGCTTGCCATTATCCTAGCAAGGAGCTTGATATCTCCATTCATTAGAGATATCAGACAAAAGTTTTTGGCCTCAAGGGGGTCCCTACCTTCTTTAAGAAAGAGGACCAAATCAGCCTGATTAAGTTCTGGGGGCATTTCTTCACCATTAGGAATCAAATAAAAAAATGTACAGAGGTAAGGGGATAGTTGGTCAACAATCTTTTTGTAGTATAAATTTGTGGAACCATCAGGTCTAGAAGCCTTGTCGGTCTTGAGGGTCTTAATGGCTGCCTGAATTTCCTCAATGGTGATATCCAAATTAAGTGTAGTTACATTTTGGCCTGAAAGGGAAGGAAGGTCATATCTATCTAAATAAGATTGTATGGTGCCTGGATGACTTTGAAGCTTTGAGGAATAGATTGATTGGTAAAAATCTAAAAAAAAAATCTGAATTTCGTTTTGACTTAGAGTAATTGAGATAATCTAATCTTAGTGATCCTGACCACGTTATGTTTAGTTTTAAGCCTCCTTGGTAGCAGTGAATCCGGCTTATTGTCTTTAACATAGAATAAATGTTTAGTGCGCCGGAGATCTATCTCTGTTCTATCGCATAGGACAATCAACATTTATCAATCTTTTGACGTAATTTGGCAGTGGGATTCATTTGATTCTGACGTTCCAAGTTCCCTATTGAGGTCCCTTTCTTTTTGATTACATTGCTTCCTATAAGCTGATGATAATTTCATGTTTTAATCTCTTTTCTGTAAATGCTCTTCAAAATGTGAAAAATCACATAGTATGTTATAATTATAAAAAAATGTAAATACACTAATAGATAAAAAAAAGTAACGATTTACATGTATGCTTACACACAAGTACATTCCGCCCACGAGCTGCTGCACAAGTATTAGTATTATCGCTGGAGTGTTGATAGGACAGCTTTCCCCTGAACTGCAGTTAGGGAAAGCACTATACAAGCTGAAAGACATGGGTCCTCCACTCATTTGCAATGTTTTAGTATTGTTTTTGCCTTGTACTTAACCCCTGTTCAGCACATTTCAAATAAACGATAATAATAATAATAATAATAATAATAATAATAATAATAACCCATAGGTGAGTCTAGTATTTCATGCCTGAACATATAGATGTGGTAAGTGTTAAATTGTTGTTTGCAAGGAGCTGCACCGAAATTGAGGAGCAATCACTGGGTAGGCATCACAGAGCTCTGACCGCCCTGCATTGTGCAAAATTCCAGAAGCAAGAGAGCAGAAATCTGAATTGTCTGACAGTATTGAAAAATAGAATGAGTTCCCTTCAATTTTCAAATATAAGCAGTCTGACAGAGTCTTGACCATTGACTTGAATGGGGGACACATCCCTGCAACCTGACTTGTTGTAGTAATGCTATGGCATGTGGGCAGTAACTTACAAATGTAAACACAGATTTTGTTTGATTTGACTCCTCAGTGAAAAATGCATGTATTTAAAAAATTCTAAATAGTATTTCAACATTATTTTATGAGATCTTAAAGTGATGTTCTCAATTTGTGCTGAATTAAGTGGTCCTTTAACCATGACATTATTCTCTTGTCCCCTTCTCACTTTTTGTACCCCTCTCTCCATCACACTGTTTCCTTTTGTTCATTGCATTGTAAAGCAAGAAAGCAAAACTGCCAGATTCAAGTAAACAGAAAAGAGCACAACAGGCAAAAGGTTTTCTGTGGAATACATATATAAAAGTATACATATATAAAAGAAATATTGTAGTGATAGAAAAAAAAATTCTGCTGTCAGGTTCTCTTCTAGGGCTTAATTGAAGGTTCTGGATATATTCATAGGACATTATTCTCTTCTAGTATGCATCTGCGCATCTCATCTCTTTTACTTAACCTGTAGGCACCAGTGTCCTTGTTTTGGATCTGACTATATATTTCGAAAATAATTTAAACTATAAATATAAAAAGTTCCTTTTGAATAAAATATGACGTATTTCTCCCACAAATTTTCCATTCAGTACAATCTCTCTGACAACTGTGCCATCAATGTAATGCAAATTTGGTTCTGTCAATTTATTTTTTATAGGTCAATTTAGCTATCCACATTATTTCTTTCTTATAACTGTAATGCTAAAGTATAAAAATAAAATGTTTGATGGCTTGAATGAAAAAGTATAAATATTATTAGTACATTTATATATTTAACATTACTAGAAACATTACTAATTGATTCCTATCCTCTACTTATTGTGCTATGATGTTACTTTGTTAAAGGAACACTGTCATCTTAACAGGAAATTAGTTTCATCTTGAAGAGAATGAGCCTTCTATACATTGTAATATCTGTTTTACCCAGAGTGGTCAGGGTACTCGATTAGAGTGGTAGAGAGCATCTAACTGCAAAATAACCTTAGGGGCATTGTTTGCAGCCATCACAAGCAGACTGCAATCCTAATCAGTACATACTGTAAATGGGCTAATGCGAATACAGTGCTAATACCTAGATGTTTTTGTTCTTCATTCTACTGGCTAATATTTTAGTGTACATTATGTGAATGTAACTTACAAAGAAACAGTGTATTATGTGAGTTGCTCCATCCCTTCCTTCAAGTTCCTGATTGTGTGTATTTATAGATTCTTTTTTTCATCTAATGCTATCATTGATTGTTTAATAATATTGATTTCCACATTTAAATTACTTACCCAGAAACAATGCACTGGTTCATTAATTAGTCACTCCTATATTGCTAAGCAGCAATGATGACTGAGATTACTTTGTACACGCACAGAGGATAAAACAAGCAGATACTGAACTTGTGTAGTAAGCTACATTTTAATTGCATGTTTATGCCCTCATCAGGAATACTATATAACTATGTTTAATAAGAATGGCCTCAGTATACTTATGTATCTCCAGTGACATAGATGTGCATTCCTATATTTTACTAAAAATTTAGATCACAGCCTCACTGCCATTTGAGATGCTTAGTAAATTCCTCCCAAAATATTTAATAGGGATAAATGAAGTGTCATGATTTTATTCCCTGTACATATGGTTTACTTAGAGTGAAGTCCTGATTGTACAGCAGGAATTATTATGTAAATTTTACAGTTCAGTTTTCACTATTGGTGACAGAAATGTAATTTTGTAAGATGAAAACGTTCACTCGCTGTAGTGGCATCTTTATTGGCTTTCTAGAACCAGACACAGAAATATATATAGAAATCATGAAAACAGGTAAGATGCTGGGCCCTCTGGATAGCTTTGGTAGACAGAGGCGCAGGTGGAAGATGTCAATGGAAGCCGCAGTTTCAATCCTGCAGGCGATTCAGTCTTTTACACTCTGCTGCGCAATCTAGTACAGAATGCCAATGCAGATGACAAGGTCATCATAATTGGTGACTTCAATGCCAGAACATGCAAAGATTCAGAAGCTTGGAAAGGGGTTCTTGGCAACCATGGTGTTGGAAGCTACAACGACAATCGGGCATGTTCTGCTAGAGAGTTCTGCGGATAGGAAACTCACCATCACAAACAGTGTTTTCTAGCAGAAAGAAAAACTGAAGACAATCTGGATGCATCCTCGATCCAAGCACTGGCATCTTATAGACTACATTTTGATGTTCCTGTCATCCTACTTACCAGAGTGATGCCCAATGTAATATGGACCACTGCCTGATGTGCTGAAAACTTTGTCTCCAATTCAATCCTAAACCAAAGAGGAAAGGAGCCCCAAGGAAAAAGTTACAGATTGGCAACCTCCAGTCAGCTGAAGTGAGGTCTGACTTCCAGGCAAATATCCAGTCAAAACTAGAGGATCACAGATGCTTCCTCCCTCTTCAGATGCTTTATGGGTACATCTCAAAACCAGCATCCTGCAGACCTCAAGAGAGGTACTAGGGTTCTCCACAAAGAAGAACATAGACTGGTTTGATGAAAATAATCCATGAATTAATGTTTAAAAAGAGATCCGCTTATCAAGCGCATCTCACTCAGCCATCCTGCCTTAAAAGGAAAGCAGCCTTCTGTCTTATGTGCAGCAACTTCCAACATAAGCTTTGAGAGATTCAGAACCAGTGGTGGACCAACCTGGCAGAAAGAACTCAGCATTGCACAGATGTTGGAAAATACAGGTGCTTTTATGAAGCCCTGATGGTGGTGTACAGCACTTCTCACCTAGTCTAAAGCTCATTGCACAGTACAGATTGTCAAACACTCCTTACAGACAAAGATCTTCCTGAACCAGTGGTCTGACCACTTTACAACTATATTCTGTGCAAACCGCATAGTTTCAGCCTTAGCGCTACGCTGCATTCCACAACTAGAAATAAAAACAGAACGGGATGAAATCCCTACTTTTGAAACTATTGCGTAGCTAAAGAATGGTAAGGCAGCAGGAGTTGATAGTATCCCAGCAGAGATCTGGAAACAGCACTTCACACTAAGCTCCATGAACTCTTTGTTTGCTGCTGGCGGCAAGGGAAACTACCATAGGAGCTTCCTGATACAATCATCATCACCCTATACAAGAAGAAGGGAGAAAAGTTAGACTGCTGCAATAACCGAGGGATAACTCTGCTCTATGTTGTGGGGAAAATGTTTGCAAGTGTACTCCTCAACAGACAGGTGCCCACTATCACAGAAGAACGCCTCCCAGAGAGTCAGTGTGGTTTTAGAGCCAACAGGAGCACCACTGACATGGTTTTTGTTATCAGGCAGCTCCAAGAGAAATTCAGAGAACAGAACAAGGGACTTTATGTAACGTTTGTCGACCTTACCAAAGTGTTCGACACCATGAACAGGAAGGGGCTGTGGCAAATCCTGGAATGTATAGGATGTCTTCCCAAGTTCCTCAACATGATTATCCATCTACATAAAAACCAGCGTGGCTAAGTCAGGCACAGCAATGACCTATTGGAGCTCTTCCAAATAAGTAATGGCATGAAGCAGGGCTGTGTCCTTGCACCAACCCTATTCATGCTATTCTTTAGTATGATACTGCATAGGCCACAGCAGATGGCAGTGTGTTCAACCTGAGGTGACTTAAAGCCCACACCAAGATAATGGACGTCCCGTTTGAGAGCTACTCTTCGCTGATGACACTGCCCTTTCTTCCCATGCGGTGACAGCGCTACAGTGATTGACATCTTGATTTGGTTAGGCTGCTGAGCTCTTTGGTCAAGAAGTCAGTTTGAGGAAGACAGAAGTTCTCCATCAGCCCGTATCTCAGGAAGATTACTATTCTCCTTGCATCACTATTGGTGATATGGAGCTGAAAACAGTCTACCAGTTCACCTACCTGGGTTGTATTATCTACTCGGACACTAAGATTGACAAAGAAATTGACAACAGACTGGCTAAGGCAAATGGTGCACTCGGCAGGTTATATGGTTTTGGAACAACAGGCATCTGAATAAATGCATCAAGGTCAATGTGTACAGAGCTGTTGTGTTGACCACCCTACTGTACAGCTCTGAGTCATGGGTTACCTACCGCCATCACCTACAACTTCTGGAGTGCTTTTCATCAATGCTGCATCCCCACCATCCTCAACATCCACTGGAATGACCACATCCCCAACACTGAAGTTCTAGAACATGCAGGAGTCATCAGCATTGAAGCCATGCTGTCGAAGACACAGTTGTGCTGTGTAGGACACATCTCTAGGATGGAGGGTGATCATCTTCTAAAGATTGTGTTCTATGGTGAGCTCCCCACTGGTAATCAATTATTTATATACAAAGGTATTTTGCAAAGATGGAATGTGGCACATGCTACACCAGAGGCTATAGCACACAAAGTAGCCTTATCCCTAACTCCAGATTGTTATAACAAGATAGATAGATAGATAGATAGATAGATAGATAGATAGATAGATAGATAGTGTGAGATGTGACAGAGTGATACAAGAAAAGTGAAAAAGAGAAAAGTGCAATTTGTCTGAAGCTGGAAAAAGGCACAGAAAGAAAGAGGCAGTCTTTCTGCAGTAGTCTCTATGTGGAGACTTGGAGTTGTGACTAATACAGGTCAGTGATTCTGAACAAACTATTGAAGGGTCTGTTTTGATTTGGCTCCACCCAGGTTTAGCTGGATGAGAGCTAGATTGTGAGGCCAATATATTTTTTTATTTATTATTTTTATTTCACTGGCAACATTTTAAGTAAAACTTGGAAAAGAATTTTAGATTCCTATATTGTGTTCCATCCTCCTTCAGCAAACACAGGCACAAGCCTAAAGGGAGACTTGCAGCTTGTCACGATAGATAGATAGAAAGTTTGTTTAATTACACTTTAACCATACATATCTTACAATGTAATCTTCCTGTTAACATTTCCTAAATATTGACTTTTGTAAAGGAACTAACTTGTGCATCTCTTAGCAAAAGTTAGCCTTATAATTAATATACTTTTGTCTTATCTGGCATCCCAAAATTTGCAGAACATATTTGACATGTGTTATACAAATTTTTGGATGCCAGATTCAAATATGACAATGAATATCCTGCAGGACGTACTATTTTTATAGTCTTATTCTTATCTTATTCTTATATTTTTATTTTCTTTACTCATATGAATAAAATATGGGTACCCAATTTATTTTAAAGTTACCTAGTGTCACAAGGAGGGACCAGCTGGACCAGCCAATGAATGGATCCCACTGGTTAAGTATTCTCCTCTGTGGGGGGTTGTGTATTGGTGCTAGGCATTCCCCAGGAAGGAGAGTTGGAATTAAGTTCTTGAATGTAGATGCAGGATTTCTTGGTAACTAGAATGAAGCAAAGTGATTGAAAAGCTCTTTCCTACCCCTTATAAATATACAGCTATAAAAATACATCTGATTTACTTGTATACTTTTAACAGGGGTACTGGCCTTTATTGAAGCACACAGGGACGTATATACATGGATAGAACCAACATGTACAGGTAATTCAATAAGTCTGGGAAAATAGTAAAAAAGGTAATCTAATTCAGATAGGAAGGCCAGCTAACCTAATCACTCAATGCCCCCATCATGTCAGATTCACAGTGGGACTCCCAGACCTGTCACCACAAATAATAATTGGATCAAAAAAATGCATAACATCAGGCATGTCCAACATGGATATAATCAGCACAAGTTGTTTAAAAAAGACAAACACAAGGAATATTCCATGGGAATTCTGGTCTCTAGACAGTCCAAATTTGGAAAACCACAGTTATCACAGGCATACCCCTGGGTTGGAACAACAGAGCTCAAGGGTGTGAAGTCCCTCTGCTGGCCCAGGGAAAGGATTCCCTTAGGGAATAATGGAGCAAGAAGGGGCAACGAGTGGTTCTCTGTAGACAAAAAGAAAGTAGGTAAGCAAAATTTTCCAATAATTTTCGGGGTCTACAAAGGTTCTAATCATAACCTTCAGGGTATCATTTAACCTCTCACAAGCCATTTGTCTGGAGATGATAGGGGGTCCACCCCAAATGGTTCTCTCCACACATCTTTCACAACTGCTGGATTTCATGTGTGGATATGGGGACAGCCCTGCTTCAAATGCCTAAGCTATTGTTTGCCAAAGCAATGCACCTCCTGCTAGGCTTCTCCATTCGTATGCAATGAAAAGGCAGTAGTGGTGAGCCAGGGAAGCAAGAAGCACTGTGGGTGTGGCTGCAATTCTAATAGGAGCTGGGGTACACAATGGGCTATATGGAGTTGAACACTGGTCAAGGTGGCTCTGTAGGGTCTCTTTGTACTGGTTAACAAGGGCAACCAGTCTCTTCTGCAGTGGTGGATCATGTCTAGAGGTAAATGCTTTAAAATTGTTCTATCATGACAACCTGGGCTTGCATAGTGAGGGTTTGACTAAAGTGGGTAATGGTCCAAAAGACAATAAGTCAAGTAATATAAGCAAATACTTCATGAACCTAATATGTCCAGCTTAGGGCGCAAATGAAAGAGGGTTGATCTGAGGGAGCAATCAAATATTTTAACAATTTTAAAGTAAGATCATAACCAGTAGACTAACCTACATAATAATTGGAATGATAAACACAGAACTCCCCTACACTTACTGCAAGAGTATAAGATCAACACCTTACATTTCTCAGATAACCATACTGTTGTTTTTGCATGAGTTAATGTACATTAACCAAGGGTTATGTACATACTGCACACTTAAAATATTGTTTTTGTACCAGGAAACAGCCACATTTCCTTATGAAAC
This sequence comes from Discoglossus pictus, assembly GCA_027410445.1. NCBI lineage: Eukaryota > Metazoa > Chordata > Amphibia > Anura > Alytidae > Discoglossus > Discoglossus pictus. Next base: position 150,019,493 of record CM050163.1, on the reverse strand, counting down.
TTTCCCTGCCCTCTCACGATGTAATAAATTGTATTTTTATAAATGCCAAAACGAGCAATTTAAGAAATGTGCAACCAAATAAAAGTTGCAGAGATCCCTCTGGGACTTATATAAGACTCCTAATGAAGAGGTGGTAATAATGGATTACACTTGATTTCATTTGGTTTAATAATATTAACCAGACTCTTAGAAGAGCAACAGATTCTTTTCTCATGACTGTAAAAGTTAAATATAAACACAGAAACTGTGGGCTAACTTAAAACAGATATTCTTAGTCAGAGAAAACAGAATCAGTATTTTGAATAAGTTCAGATAAGGAATATTATGGTTTACACATTGTATTTAAGTGATCCTAAAATAGCTTACATAAATGAGTAATTTGTATCTTGTAAAATGTATGCTGTTTTTTACAAACTATCTGTCTGTGCTTTAAAAGTAACTTAATTATCTTAGAAATGTTTGTGAAAATGTGTATGAGCTGCTGTTAGAATACTTGCTAGGAGGGCCAGTGGCAGTTTAATGACCTATGAAACATTTACTGTGGAAGCCCCTTTAAAAACAACTACTTTAGTTTTTAATCTCCTAGGGTCAATATCCACAATGCAGTAACACTAAAGTCATCAATTGGCTACTGCAAAAGAAAAAAAACATGCTTTTAACCCCTTTACCAAGCTTGTTTTGGAGCAAAGCGAAGATCTCCTTCTAAATAATTAAAATTAGATTATGTCAGGACCCTGAGCCAGTAATGTTATAGAGCTCTAAGGAACATCAGCTACTACCTTTAATGTATGAGACAGATATAAAACAGAAATTAGATACCTATCCAATTCAATAGAAAGATTGAGATTTTGACTGACCACTTAACACTATGATTAGCTTCAAGAAGAATCCCCCCAAGATTCCAATCACATCAAAAAATTAAGTCCCCAGAGAAAGCATGTGATTGCCCAGTTATACATCCGAATGGCCTGACACAACATGCATACAGTATTTTCAAGCTCAGGATAAAGTCAATACATACCACTCAACTGCAAGTGTGAAGGATGGATGAAGAAACACAATTATAAAAACATAAACTTTGGATTTTAACATAATATCAATGTTGAATTCTGAAGTTAGTATTTTTTGTATGTAATGTTAATGCTAAATTATAACTAAAATAGTTATATAGGTTTATAATTAGGAAAATTCATTTTTTAAAATCTTATATTTGGTAATAAAGCATTATACATTAATCTGAACCCAAAAATAAGTGTTTTAGTATGAAAACTCTGCTTAACTTGAAAAGGTTCTTTCTAAAATTGGGCTACATGAATAAATCTCAATATAGCCCCTGGAAAGATTAAATAATGTAGCCAAATAATATTTGGCTTGGTTTCAATGTCCCAAATAACTGCAAGGCACATGCATTATGAAGAGGAAGTATTCCAGTCAGTTTACCCCGTATAAATTCTTGAGAGGACACATAATCACACAAAGTACTTAGCTGTACATTTTTTCTTCAGAAAGATTGTACCTTTCTTGCAATCAGTAATCATCAAACATTTGCCTCAAATGAACTGTATGGCAGTGAGTTAATAATAAATATTATCTTAAAATAGCCTGTGTGGCATTGTACTCCAAAGCTGCTTAGCTTAGCGGACTTAATAATATTTCTCTACTGAGTGCTTTGTTTGATTGAAATCATATGTTGTATTCAATTGTCAAGCTATTCTATTTTTACTAATCAGTTAGGGAAGATCAAAGAGCAGCCTTCTAAATGGCCTGTCAAGTAATCTCATAGTAATCAGCAATATCTTGCAGCTTCATTTCATGATGTTTTCAACAGAATTTTTATTTTAGTCCGGGATCCGAAATTGCATTTGTACAGTCCTTGAAATATAACAGCTATGCCCAAGTGCAAGAAAATAGGCCTCTTCTACACATATAATGTAATTACATTAACAATAATATTATTACATTTACTTACCATGAACCTTTTTTTCAAATTTAACATGAAACTCCTTGCAATTACAAAAAAATGATTACAGGAACAGTTATACATTTGACATTAACACAAATTAACTAATCTAATAAAGGAAGGCAATCATGAGAAATGTAATATAACCTACACTTCATGAAAAGTAAATATATAAGTGATAAACAAAATGTCTTGAAGTTCGATGTTGATAAAGTCAGTCCAACTATACATGAAATATAGAGTGTATTTTTAGCATCCCAAAAGTATAAACCCCTAAAATGAATACTCCCACAAATTAGCAAATATTTAATAAACTGCAAGCTTCAAGCAAGGTGTATGGAAAAAAATGCAACATTTTGTATTATAAAATCGACAGAAGATATGTTGGCAAACCCCCAAATACAAGAAAACGGTATACAATTGTCATTATAGGATATAAAACAATGTATTCAGAATGAAATTATTATATTCAACATGTTTCATTAAAGTGGAGCAATTTTTGTCACGTTACAGGAGAAATTGTAATGGAAAGGGACAGTTTTGTATTCAGTGCTTCATGGCGGGATAGATTAAATATAAGTTTAAAACATTTTAAAAGGTACTATTATAACATAGTAACACTGTAAGTGAGGTTGAAAAAGTATTTTTGGTCCATCAGGTTCAAACTTTTTAGGTCTCCTCTGATTCTTGTAATATATAAATGGATTGTTAATTGATCTGAAGGAAGGCATACAAATACCCTGTTGAAACATTGCTGTTTCATGCTGTAAAAAAACTTTCTTTCTCTAATGTGAATTATTATTTTTCTAACTTTAAGGGACGGCCTCTTGTCAGCTGAAAACCTCTTTGCACCAAAAGTTCCACTGATAAAGCCTTATATTGACCATGAATGTTCCTCTCTTGGGTGCCTTTTTCTGGAGAAAATAAGAGAAATTAGAAATAAGAAAAATGTGGTTAGTTTTTATTCACAGTTAAGTCCCTCCATTTCTCTAATTCATTTTGCTGCCTTTCTCTGTACATTTTCCTGTTCTACAACTGATTTTATAACCTTGCACAACTTAGTATCATCAGCATACTGTATATTGAGACATACTTTCCATCCCTACTTCTAAATCATTAATACATATGTTAAAAGGTGAAGAACCTAATAATGAACCCTGAAGAACCCCACTTACAAAATGAATCCAATCTGAGTATGCTCCATTTACAACAACCTATTATGTCCTTTCTTTTAACCAGTATTCAATCCATGTGCAGATATTTACTGTGGCACTCTAGATTATCAGCTACAGATCAACCCCTAAAGAAAAGAGGCTCTTCAAGAGAGTATATACAATACATAAAAAAAACCAGGGGCTGGAAGTCTTCACAGATACCAATGTTTAAGGCAAGCTCAGGTAAATATGCATAGTGCAGTTGACTGACACTCACAAACTGAGGTGTAGAGGTTCTAGCTGCCTTGATTGAATGACAGAGTCAGGTTCTAATGATGACTATTAAGTTACTAGCGAATTGCCCGTCAAAAAATGACGGCAATGAAATTGTAAGGTAGCTAATGCTGTTTAGTGTGTAATAATGAAATATATAATACATTAATAAATGAATATACTTTACCTATTTTAAAGCATTGTGTGGAAGAGCTGTGAATGTGTTTTGATGTTGCTGCAGCATTAGTGGTGTGGATCTGCTGTGTAAGCGTGCTAAATGTGTGCAGTGTAACACATTTTCTTATGTATATAACATTTTCTGCTTGAATTATAACACATAGGCCGCTACTAAATTGGCTTGAAATTTGCAACAGTTACAGAGCTATTCAATTGATCAAGCCCGCAGCTACCTGGCCAAAAGCCTAAACCGTAAACCATGCACCTGTAAGTAGCATTTTAGAGCATGATCATGATCAATTAAGCAAGGCCATAACTATCACAATCTGACTCGCAATCCGGCAATGTCCAAAATAATAAAAAGGAATGACGATACTGTTCTAATTTATGTGGGTGGCCTGATATGTATTAACTTCTTGATTACCGAGATTGATATAACACGGAAATGAAACATTAAAAAAAAACATTGTTTGATTGCAGATTTGCGAGCTTGAGACTGTTGTGCAATTAACTCTAATGACTTTCATCGCTTTCCCCATCTTTTAAAGTACAGTATTGGTTTTCTATTTGCTTTTACAGTGATACGATCAGGTGTTTAACCCCCTTGTGAGTCCTATCTAGTACTCGTAGGATTTTCTTCTACCTTTGCCATTTATGGGTTTGAAAACAATTGAGAGCTTGAGGAATTGTAGCAATTGAATAGCGATTTGCGATTGTAACATTTACGGGCTTGAAAGATCAAAGTCTTAGATGGGTCGGAGTTCCGATTTTGACAACTGCAGGGATTTTCAGCCTGTAACCCGCAAATCGTATGTGTGTAGCTAAAAGACGCCAATTGAATAGCAAATTATTTTACTACCTACATTACGGGCTCCAGTAACTAACACTTGCTCAATTGAATAGGGGCCATAGTATAGCAAAAATGTGTTATTTAAATATTGTTTATACATTATCTATAACAATATTGACTTGTAAATATTAAAAAGCATAAACCTCTGTGAAGCAATTTTATTATAACTTCTGAATTCTATTTCATGTAAAAGTGATTACAGTAATAAAGGAACAATGGCTCTTCTATTTTTCACCACATGTTATTTTATTGAAGAAAGCTGAGACTGTCATATGAGCAGCCTTCAGCTTGAACTGTTAGCAGTTTAATGTTTCTACCAACCCCTACCTCTATTTTTAGTGCTGAAATAAATCTGTTTCATCTGTTGGTAGTCTTATTTCTTTCTGCAGCTTTTTTATTTTCTTTTGTGGGCCCCTTTCCATAATGCCATATGGCAGTTGAGAGAAGGCTAAAAAATGATCTGGCTTTTCAGTTCTTAACAAAAGAGGCAGTGGTGTCAAAGAGGCTCATGAATTCACGAGCCACGTTCCTGTATAGAGAACTGCCTTCAGGCCTGTCATGAAGGATGGAAGGGAGGGCTAGTAAACTTCACATCACTTTAGAAATACAAAAATAACAGATTCCCTCCATGGCTCTTCTTAGCCGTACCTTATTTACTGTCCTAATTTGCTTAATTGGGTTTTTGCCAATACCCCATTAGCTAAATTAATGGCATGAGGTTTAGAGTACAAAAGTGTGATAACCCAAGACATAGTAAAACGGGAACAGCATTTTAATGAAATTCATATATGCATATTTTAAAACCAGCCAAGAAGTTGTTTTCAGCAACACAATTATCAGCATGTTGATTTCTGCTAGTTTTGAATCACTGATCCTTCAAATTAACACTAATTGAGTGTTTCAGCTATATTGTGTTCATGCCAATCTGTAAAATGGAATTAGGTACCATAAAGTACAGTTGATTTGACCATTGCATGATGTGAGTGTAAAAATCCTATTATGAAATGTATTTAAATGAACATTGCTAAATAATTTTGTATAGTCATAACTGGAATTGTAAGAATAAAGTAAAATATAAACATATATTAACAACCTTGTTTTCCATAAGACTCAAAATAATAAATGTTAAGTAGGACACAGCAATGTCATTAAGTGAAAATACTTTACAGAAAATACCTATCTTTAAAAAAACTCCTGAAATCTTTTTTTCCTCGGCTGAATGTACTTTTAGCATCTGCACATACATAATGTTCTTTTCACATTAAATCTGCGGTGCAAATAGCTATTGAATCTAAAATGTCTCAAGGGTAAAAGCAAAGATTAATGTTTCAGTTGCATTTAGTTGTTGTTAAAGAATGACATGGTTTACTTGGTCATGTGGCAGTTACTCAGCTAACCTTCAAATGTCAGTTTAAGCTGAGCTGAGATAGAACAATTCAGCTATTCAGGCTTCCCAGCCTTCATGACTAACATCTGTTTGTATGGCCTTTGTCCATACAACATGATGTTGGGTTTTTATAAAGTACACTGTGCTAGAGATTTGGGACTTAGAGATCATAGCCGGCTATTTAAAAAGACAGATTGCCGCATGACCTTAAACACGAATACACCAAAAGTGTTTTTGAAATTGCACCATATTTAACATTGTAGAACATTTTTTTATGTTGGTATTTTTGTATGAATACATTTTGAAAACATTTAGGCATAGTAATACAGATTAAGGCACAGATTACATGACCATCACTAAAGTTTTGTTTCTACGAATCACACATTACAAAATAACTGAGTTTTATATTCTGTTTTGCTAATGGCTCATCCTATTAGCGAAGGTAATGTGGTAGAGCTTGTAAATTTGTAGACTAGGGGTAGGTGGCAACAATCTGCCGCCTTAGGCTAGAAGCCCCAAATGCACATGGTTTTGGGGTATAAGGGGCCATGAGGTGGGTAATAGATTCCAGTGGGAGGTTAGTGTTAGGATCCATGGGAGTCCTTTGTACCAACACGGATAATATTGGTCATATAGCCTAAGGTCTATATGGACCTCCATTGGAGGTCATTTTAGGGTTCATGGAGTTCAACTGGATCACCATGGGGGTCCATTTAGGGTTAGGGTAGGTAGGAGTAAATTTGGAGATGAATGATGGTGATCCACCCTAGCCCATGGGTGATGTTAGGGCATAAGTTTAGAAACATGGTTCAAGGTTAGGGTAGGAGGCGACAGGCCTAGGTTGGCTTGGCAAATAAGGGACTTATAGCCCATACACCAAAGTACCAGATTAATTAATAGGTCCAGGTGATCTCATAACTTTAATATATTATAGATATTGAGGGGAGCTAGGCAGAGGGGATTATAAACAGTACAGTATACATTTTTTATTTAAATAGATCTCTTTCCTGCTGAAAGAATGGGAAATATGTTAAAAACTTGGCCTGTATTTGTGGGCAGAACTGGAGGCCATTAAATTCTCACTCCCCCATCATTTAGCAAATGTTTATTTTCTGAATGTGGCTGGGGTAGAATGATTCTGCCACATTGCTCCCTTTTTCTCCTAAATTCACGTCTATCTTACACACTTCCATTCTATCTCCCCCTCATCCATTTTCAAATATTATCCAAGCTGTTTTGTTCTCTAGAGTAATCACTGTGATGCTTTATCCAATTTTGAATATTTGCTTCAACCTGCACTTTATTTAGTACACAGTATTCTGGAATAATCAACTCTACTCTTCATTTCCTTGTATCTGATTTTTCCATTTTCATGCTTCACCTTTCCAAACAGTCACTTTTACTCACACTTCATTTTTAAATGTTGGAAGCTAATTTTCCTAGTGCCCTTCTCTTGGTTATTCATCCTTTTGTTTTACTGCCATGTAGTCCACATGCACTCATCTTACCATCGATTACTCGTGGTCCTCATAACAGACTATTTGCTCTAGTCTGTTCACCATTTCCTCGAACCACACAATTGTTTAGTCGTACCAATTTACTCGTTCACATTTGCACAATTTTTGTTTATCAGATTGTCTTGTCCTCCACAGTCATCTATTTCCTCATTCGCTCCTTATAATAATTTATTTGATTTCATATGTCCATCAGTTGCTTAGACCAACTGTGCTTCCCTTATTCATATACGCTCTTATGTGCCCTGGTTTCGTGCCCTGAATCTTTTATGCTTACTGGGTATTTTTACTCACTTCATGCACAATATAGTAATTTATTTTTTATTTTTTATGAGCCTATGATCACAGATTTGCTGCCATATATCTCAATTCACTGCTTAATATATTTGCACTGGCTCTCATGCACCCTGTGATCTCTTAATTATGATAATAAGCCCCTTAATCAATCAGTGGGATGGATAGTATGGAATGGAAACTTAATTGCTGCTTGTTTCTGGAGATCAAATTGTTAACAAGTAGTTTTGAGACATAATGAATTCACTGGATCTAAGGCAAACTTAAAAGGTTATTTTGATGGCTGATGTTATGATTAGGGTTATTTTGTGTCCAAATGGTTTTGGAAGAAATTGAGTCAACTAGATGTTTGAAGATAGTCCTGTCAGTGCGTAGCTTGCAATATTTAGCCTTTATGAAACTGTTTAATGGGGTATGAGGCCATGAAAGAGTGATTTGGGAGGAATTTTCTGACAGATGAAATTGCCCTACAGTTAGCTAAGTTTGTATTGTGTTGGCTAGCTTTAATTGTAAATCATAGTGTTTTGTGAATGCTAGAATGGTGTGTGTGTTGAAGGGCAGAGCAATTTTGTAGCAGAAAGTAAATTATTGTGTCTGTAAAATATTCCTATCATAAATACGTTTGGTGTTCTTGAGTAGTCCTTTGGTCCTGGTTTGGTGTGCCATGTTGAGAAGGGGTTCTAAGTAATCTAGAGTAGCTGGTAATATGGTGCTGGATGATATATAAAGTTTTTTGGATGCAATTTCCTGAAGAAAGATAGAAAAGAAGAACGATTTAGAGTCAGCCAAGCTAATTGTCTTAGAAGGGCCATTGTGGTTTTGTCTGGTGAGTATTGTAAGTGTCTTATTGGATGTGTTGAGGCATTCTTTTGTGACCGAAAGCAATGCAACTGTTAGGACAGGTGTTTTGAAAGTAACTTGGTTAGGCCATTCTGCCTTTATTATTTCATTGCTGTGTATGACTTTGACATTTTATTAGAAAGGAAAAGAAGGGTCTTCCGTTCTATCCAAAGAGGAATTTCATCCATAAGTAGAGGTCTTTGATGGATTGTTCAGTCTGAGTTATAGAGTTGAAAGGATCTGTGGATTTGGTTAGCTCATGAAGAAGGTTCAACCCTGGGTGACTATTTTAGATTAAGATTACCTAGGAGGGATTTTAGTTATTTCTTATTGCATGAACTTGTGTTTTGGACGATAATTAAGATGTCTTTAAGGTGCTGTAGTTTGTGGTCTGGAAGTTCAGCTTCTATGCGCCACAGCATGAGTTAGGCTTTCAGTCTTGTCAGAGGCAAAAGGGGTTGTGAAGCTTGATGAAGAGGGAAATTGATTTTCCTAGGCTTGTTAATAGGGAATTGGAGCCTTGATAAAGACAAAGTCATGCAGCAAAATAGTATTTGTCATTCCAGTTAATTCTATGAGGGTGCCATGGGGTTTGATCTATCTATATTTTTTGAAGGCATCCTGCATGTAAGTTTTGGACAGCCAACTTCTGGATCCAAGTGATGTTATGCAAGAGATAGCATCATCGACTCATGTGTACATCAATGAGAATTTGTCTGTGGAAATAAATTAGTTAATGGTAGAGGTAGTCCTTCTGGATTTCGGTGGTGAGGAGACTTTCTTGACCTCAGTTTCCTTTGCAGAGGTTTGGAGGTTTTTAAAGTGAAATTATTTCTGAGGCATTGTAATCACTCCTGTGAGGAAACCTTTGGTGAAAACAGGAATTAAGCAGTTAGTGAAGGGAGGAGTGGGGTGGTGATCCAGGTAGTGTGAAAGAAGTGGGAGATTAATGGCCACTAGTCATTTAGAATGCATTATAGTGGAGCTTATGGTATGTGCTTGCTACATATAGGGGAAGTCCCTAAGTAATGTACGGAACTTCCTAGTCAAAAGAAATGTTGGGGATGTGAGCTTGCCTAACAGGAGAAGGAGTATGGCAGAAAATCAAATTATGAAGTGAAGACTGTCACACTTCCACTTTGACCCAAGCAAAGTGGTGACAGAACAACAATAGGTTGAAAGAAGACCAATTCATAGTATAACTGGATTGAGTGAGAGTAGCTGCAGCTTTCTCTGAAAGGAATCAGTCATAATCTTAATAAATAAATCGTCCATATTTGTATGCTAGGTCTACAATTAAGTACAGGAAATCATCCATCTCTTGTCTAGGTCAAGGCAATGGAAAGCAAAGGACATCTCTGTAGATGCTAAAGCTGAGGATAAACTAGCAGATGGAAAGCTTCAGGGATAATCGAGGATTCTTAGCTTTGACTATCATCTATATTTCACTCTGTGTAACAGTTTTTTTCAGTCAGAACAAGAGCTAAACAAGGCTGATGTCCCTGCTTTCCACAATGCCCCTTCTGAGGTAAGCTGGGTTGAAGTGGGAAGGCATGATGGTAGGCAGAGAAGAAGACAGCTCACCTGGTGCAGTTGAGGGATTTTTTAAAGCAGGCTCATTTTGTTGTCAAGGAAGTTGATCAAAGATGTGATTCTATAAAGGAGACTTTGCTCATGAATGAGTTGAGGCATTCCTAAGTTAGATGATTAATTGCAAGGATTCAAGCACAGAACTTTAAACAGTTCAGCCTCTCAAGGGATGTTGCGATCATTGAGCTCTTGGATAAGCTTGGGTACTGTCCATTGTTGGAGAGATAATTGACTCCATGTGACTGAAGGAGGTCAGGCAGGAGATGATACTGCATGAGCTTACCCTTCTTTTCTGCATCTGATGACCGTATCTGTCATTATGTAGGACAATATTGAGGATCTGCATTGATAGTGAATCATAAAACATAATTAGTTTGGGTTAGAAATATGTTAGTGTGAGGGACTGGGAGAATGAGCCATCTGCAAGGAGAATGTAGAACTGAGAGCTTAGTGGGAGGAGCAACAGGAAACCATGGAATAGCGTTGGGATATTGCAATTCCTGAACCCTAACCCTTCCCTAGTGGCAGTGCTAGAGCATAAAAGGTTACAAAGCTAGTGGGAGAGGAGGAAGCCTGATCCTGAAGGCAGAATGACAGAGAAAAGATGGAAAGAAAGGGGGAGAAAATGGAAAGTAAGTGAGGGTGCTGTGACATAAAACATGAGGTGCAATGGGATGAAGAGATGGCTGCTACAGGGTGATTGGCTTAAAGATGGCTATGGTGGGAAGCCAGCAGAGGAAGAAATCATGAGAGAAGCAGAGGGTTAGCAGGCCATGGAAAGCATGAGGCATCCAAGGCAGAAGGAATGGGTGGAATGTGGCAATGGGAGGAACTATAGGACCAATAAATTTAGAAATAGAGGACTGTGATTTGAAGGGCACATGATGTTCTGTGCTGGAGATCAGCCCAGCGAGCGAGGAGCAGGGGTGACAGTCCAAAAGTGTCAGAAACACACACAGCTTTCAGGTAATTCCCGGACACACACACACACACACACATATATATATATATATATATATATATATATATATATATATATATATATACATATATATATATACAGTGGATATAAAAAGTCAACACACCCCTGTTAAAATGTCAGGTTTCTGTGCTGTAAAAAAATTAGACAAAGATAAATAATTTCAGAAATGTTTCCACCTTTAATGTGACCTATAAACTGTACAACTCAATTGAAAAACAAACTGAAATCTTTTAGGTAGAGGGAAGAAAAAATATAAAATTAAAATAATATGGTTGCATAAGTATGCACACCCTTAAACTAATACTTTGTTGAAGCACCTTTTGATTTTATTACATCACTCAGTCTTTTTGGGTATGAGTCTATCAGCATGGCACATTTTGACTTGGCAAGATTTGCCCACTCTGCAAAAACACTCCAAATCTGTCAGATTGTAAGGGCATCTCTTGTGCACAGCCCTCTTCAGATCACCCTACAGATTTTCAATCGGATTCAGGTCTGGGCACTGGCTGGGCCATTCCAAAACTTTAATCTTCTGCTGGTGAAGCCATTCCTTTGTTGATTTGGATGTATGCTTTGGGTCGTTGTCATGCTGAAAGATAAAGTTCCTCTTCATGTTCAGCTTTCTAGCAGAAGCCTGAAGGTTTTGTGCCAATATTGACTGGTATTTGGAACTGTTCATAATTCCCTCTAACTTAACTAAGGCACCAGTTCTAGCTGAAGAAAAACAGCCCCAAAGCATGATGCTGCCACCACCATGCTTCACTGTGGTATGGTGTTCTTTTGGTGATGTGCAGTGTTGTTTTTGAGCCAAACATATCTTTTGGAATTATGGCCAAAAAGATCAACTTTGGTTTCATCAGACCATAACACCTTTTCCCACATGCTTTTGGGAGACTTCAGATGTGTTTTAGCAAAATGTAGCCTGGCTTGGATGTTTTTCATTGTAAGAAAAGGCGTTCATCTTGCCACTCTGCCCCATAGCCCAGACATATGAAGAATACGGGAGATTGTTGTCACATGTACCACACAGCCAGTAATTGCCAGATATTCCAGCAGCTCCTTTAATGTTGCTGTAGGCCTCTTGGTAGCCTCCTAGACCAGGTTTCTTCTCGTCTTTTCATCAATTTTGGAGGGAGCTCCAGTTCTTGGTAATGACACTGTTGTGCCATATTTTCTCCACTTGATGATGACTGTCTTTACTGTGTTCCATGGTATATCTAATGCCTTGGAAAATCTTTTGTACCCTTCTCCTGACTGATACCTTTTAACAATGAGATCCCTCTGATGCTTTGGAAGCTCTCTGTGGACCATGGCTTTTGCTGTGGGATGCGACTAAGAAAATTTCAGGAAAGACCAACTAGAGCAGCTGAACTTTATTTGGGGTTAATCAGAGGCACTTTAAATGATGGCAGGTGTATGCTGACTCCTATTCAACACAATTTGGAATGTGATTGCTTAATTCTGAACACAGCTACATCCCCAGTTATAAGAGGGTGTGCAGACTTATGCAACCACATTATTTTTCTTCTTTTTTTTTTCTTCCCTCCTCCTAAAAGATTTCAGTTTGTTTTTCAATGAAATTGTACAGTTTATAGGTCACATTAAAGGTGGAAAAAGTTCTGAAATTATTTATCTTTGTCTAATTGTTTTACAGCACAGACACCTGACATTTTAACAGGGGTATGTAGACTTTTTTTATCCACTGTATATACTAGCGACTTGCCCGTCAAAATTGACGGGGCAATAACATTGTAAGGCAGGTAATGCTGTTTGCCACAGAAACTAAGTGTTTTGGTTGTTTCAGTACCTGGGGCGCTCATTGCGAACCTCTCGGTTAGTGTATTTTTTATCAGAGCCACTTTTGCGCTCATTGTAAGGCCCGGGCTGATCTCCTTTTGGCGCTCATTGCGAGCCTCTCCTCTGGTGTACTTTGTGTCCTCTGAGCACCGTTAGCGCTCCTTGTGAGGCGCGGGGTGATGGCCTTTGTCGTTTATTGCAATCTTGTGGTGTTTTTTTTTTCTGTATATGTATTTTGTAATGATAATTAATTAATTATTAAAATTATAAATTAATATACTTTACGTAATTGTAATTAATATATGCAGCAAGCAATGTGCTGAAGAACTAACAATCTGTTTTGATGTTCCTGCAGCATACAATGTAGATTTGCACTGTTGTTGAGCTGAGATGTAAGTGTCAGGAATGTGTGAAGTGTGTAGTGTAAATAGGCTGCGTGCGCAAGGGCAAACCGCTTGTTTAGCTGTGTAATTCCGCATTTTGTTAGTTACTGTTATAAAATGGCGGCGATTGTGTATGTGGTACACGGGTGTGGATAATTTTGCATCCTTGCTAATATTGTATTTTTTAGCTCGTACAGGTTTGTGTAAAAGTCGTATGTGCCTGGCGGGGTTTTGCGGGTTTAGGGATCGTGTAGCCTAGTTTCGTTTGTTTCGGCGGACATTTTTTCTCTCGCTTAGGGGCTTTTCGAGTGGCTAAACTCTGTAAATTGGACTTAAATTTGCGTGCAACCTGACTCACAGACATCCTGGGTCACCCCCCTTGCTGTGTGTAATGTTTTTTTTTTTATTTGTGTTTGTATTTTGTGTGTTTTTCATGTTTTTCGCTGTGCGCGGTTTGGCATTTTTGCAACCTCGTAATTTAGCATTTTTGTACCTTGTGCGTCCTTGTCAAAAATCGTACATGCCTGGCTGTTATTTGCAAGTTTTGGGTTGTGTAGCCTCGTTTTCATTTTTTTCGGCCGCCATGTTTTTTCTTGCTTAGCCGATTTTCAGGTTCCAAAACTCCTTAAATTCGACTTTAATTGGGGGGCAACCTCACTGGCAGATGTTGTGGCTGTCCCCCCATGCTGTGTGTGTGTTTTTTTAATTATTTTTTTTATTTTTTATTTTTAAGTGTTTTTGTTGTTTGTGGATGTCCGCATTACGGCCGTTAATTTCGTATTTTTGCGAGGTCGTAATTTTTTTTTTTAAGTCCCGTAGCTCATATTTTTTGTGTCCGTATTTAGTCATTGCTCTTTTTTTTTTTTTTTTTTTTTTCTTAGTCGTGTGTTGTGGTTGTTTATTTTTTCAAAGTCTTGCTTCTCTGGGTTGTTTTTAACAGCGAGTGAGGAGCCGTAGAGCCTCCACCTCCGTAAATGTGGGCCCTCGCTTCAGGAAGGTCCGCATTTGCGGCCTGCAATGAGCCTTTGGCTCATTCCAGCCGTCGTTGGAGCCTCCAAGTCCCCAAATGCCGCCCCACGCTTTGCGAGGTTCCGCATTTGTGGCCCAAACTGCGTCCCTCGCTTCAAGAGGGATGCAGTTCTTGCAAGCTAGCTTCGCGAGCTCGCAAATCGTGAAGACAACTCGCACTTTGACAACTATTATATGTGATATATATATATATATATATACTGTATATATATATATATATATATATATATATATATATATATGTCATATTCTATGCTTCAAAGCTTCAAAGCTGTGGTATACAGTAGGTATATGCTATAAAGAGCCAAGTATAAAGTTGTATTTAATTTAAGGGTGAAATGCATTGTTGACTCATTTGCATGTACCTCCCCAGTTTCCCAGGGTGCAAAGCAAAAGCTGTATTTCTCAAAATTCTGCGCAGGATATAAGGGTTTAAGCATATTTTTTGCCAAACAAATGCAAACACAAATGTACTAGTGTGTGTCTGAATGCATGTGTGTGTCTGGCATTTTGTAATGCAGGTTGTATTTGTTAGTTTACATTGTTTTAAAGTATTCTGAGTGGTAAGTTTAAGCAAGGAATTTAATTTTAATAGCACTGCTATTTTGCTTGAATTCACTATCACTAATCAAGTTTTTCTTAACAAATGATTTAGTGAAAGTTATATAAACAAGACATAAATATGTTATATACAGTTGTGCTCAAAAGTTTGCATAACCTTAGCGAATTGGTAATATACAGTCAGGTCCATAAATATTGGGACATCGAAACAATTCTAAACTTTTTGGCTCTATACACCACCACAATGGATTTGAAATGAAACTAACAAGATGTGTTGTAACTGCAGACTTTCAGCTTTAATTTGAGGGTATTTACATCCAAATCAGGTGAACGGTGTAGGAATTACAGTTTGTATATGTGCCTCCCACTTTTTAATAGACCAAAAGTAATGGGACAATTGGCTGCTCAGCTGTTCCATGGCCAGGTGTGTGTTATTCCCTCATTATCCCATTTACAAATAGCAGATACAAGCTCCAGTGTTCATTTCAAGTGTGCTATTTGCATTTGTTGCTGTTAACTCTCAATATGAGATCCAAAGAGCTGTCACTATCAGTGAAGCAAGCCATCATTAGGCTGAAAAAACAAAACAAACCCATCAGAGAGATAGCAAAAACATTAGGTGTGGCCAAATCAACTGTTTGGAACATACTTAAAAAGAAAGAACGCACTGGTGAGCTCAGCAACACCAAAAGACCCGGAAGACCACGGAAAACAACTGTGATGGATGACCGAAGAATTATTTCCCTGGTGAAGAAAACACCCTTCACAACAGTTGGCCAGATCAAGAACACTCTCCAGGAGGTAGGTGTATGTGTGTCAAAGTCAACAATCAAGAGAAGACTTCACCAGAGTAAATACAGAGGGTTCACCACAAGATGTAAACCATTGGTGAGCCTCAAAAACAGGAAGGCCAGATTAGAGTTTTCCAAACAATACCTAAAAAAGCCTTCACAGTTCTGGAACAACATTCTATGGACAGATGAGACTAAGATCAACTTGTACCAGAGTGATGGGTAGAGAAGAGTATGGAGACGGAAAGGAACTGCTCATGATCCAAAGCATACCACCTCATCAGTGAAGCATGGTGGTGGTAGTGTCATGGCGTGGGCATGTATGGCTGCCAATGGAACTGGTTCTCTTGTATTTATTGATGATGTGACTGCTGACAAAAGCAGCAGGATGAATTCTGAAGTGTTTCGGGCAATATTATCTGCTCATATTCAGCCAAATGCTTCAGAACTCATTGGACGGCGCTTCACAGTGCAGATGGATAATGACCCGAAGCTTACTGCAAAAGCAACCAAAGAGTTTTTCAAGGGAAAGAAGTGGAATGTTATGCAATAGCCAAGTCAATCACCTGATCTGAATCCGATTGAGCATGCATTTTACTTGCTGAAGACAAAACTGAAGGGAAAATGCCCCAAGAACAAGCAGGGACTGAAGACAGTTGCAATAGAGGTCTGGCAGAGCATCACCAGGGATGAAACCCAGCATCTGGTGATGTCTATGCGTTCCACACTTCAGGCTGTAATTGACTGCAAAGGATTTGCAACCAAGTATTAAAAAGTGAAAGTTTGTTTTATGACTGTTAATCTGTCCCATTACTTTTGGTCCCTTAAAAAGTGGGAGGCACATATACAAGCTGTTGTAATTCCTACACCGTTCACCTGATTTGGATGTAAATACCCTCAAATTAAAGCTAAAAGTCTGCAGTTAAAGCACATCTTGTTCGTTTCATTTCAAATCCATTGTGGTGGTGTATAGAGCCAAAAAGATTAGAATTATGTTGATGTCCCAATATTTATGGACCTGACTGTATGTAAAATTTTTAAAGAAAACATGAGTGAGCAGGCAAAACACATTTCTTTTATTTCTTATGGAATTCATATTCAGCTGTAGGTTATAACAGAATGGTACACTCATAAAACAAAACATGTCATCAAAGAAAACAATTAAAAGACCCTGTTTAAAAGATTGCATACCCTTAGTTCTTAATACTGTGTATTGCCACCTTTAGCATCAATGACAGTGTGCAATCTTTTATAATAGTTCTCTATGAGCCCCCTAATTATTGCAGGTGGTATAGCTGCCTATTCATCTTGGCAAAAAGCCTCCAGGTCATGCAAAGTCTTTCGTCGTCTTGCACGTTTGAGATCTCCCCAGAGTGGCTCGATGATATTAAAGTCAGGAGACTGTGATGGTCACTCAATAACCTTCACCTTTGTTCTGCTGTAACCACTGGAGGGTCAACTTGGCCTTGTGCTTAGGGTTAATGTCATGCTGGAAAGTCCAAGAGTCCCATAAGCAGCCTTCGTGCAGAAGAATTGAATTTGTCTGCCAGTATTTTCTGATAACATGCTGCATTCATCTTGCTATAGATGTTCACACGATTCCCTGTGCCTTTAGAGTTGACACACCCCAAAAACATCAGTGAGACACCACCATTCTTCACAGTGGGGATGGTATTCTTTTCACTATAGGCCTTGTTGACCCCTCTCCAAACATAGCGCTTATGGTTGTGATCATAAAGCTCTATTTTGGTCTCGTCACTCCAAATTACAGTGTGCCAGAAGCTATGAGGCATGTCAAGATGTTTTCGGGCATATTGTAAACAGGCTTTTTTGTGGCATTGGCGTAGTAAAGGCTTCTTTCTGTCAACTCGACCATGCAGCTCATTTTTGTTCAAGTATCGTGGTATCGTGCT
>CM050163.1:149699498-149996998 GCA_027410445.1 Discoglossus pictus | reverse complement strand
TAATTTGTATTTTAAATAATGCAAAAATACATTGCTAAATATTAATTGTATAATTGTTTATATTACAAGCACAAAATTACTTCATTAAAAAGATTTCAATATAATGAAATTGAGAAAAGCTACGGAAATTTGTTGGTATAGTTAAGGTTGCATCACAGGATGGAGCATACTAAGACTGGGAAAAATACAGGAAACTGGAAAGTTATTGGTGCACACAACCTTAATGTTGCTCTCTCTCCCTGCAAAGGTTTTTTATGACATTATTCATGACATCATCTGCGACATTAGGTGACATCATTCATGACATCACATATGATATGAATTACATCAGCTATGACATCACTCATGACATTACATATAATATGAAAAATTAAATCAACCATGATATTACTGATGACACTAGACCCCTATGATGCACTTAATGCATTTATAATTCTACATACAGCTGAATTAACTTTTGTAGGCTTCAGGTTTTTTTTTATTTATCACAGTTAAATGTTAAAATTGTATATTTAAATATTTCTTTGTATACTAATTAACGTTGCATTTTTTAATTGTTTCATAATTCATAACTTCATCAAAGTTGTTATGCTTGTTGATGAGCAACTTATGAATTTCTGAAAATTCAAGGCCAATTTTCAAACAGACTTTTAGCAATTATTATACTACACATAGATTCCCATGAGAGATGAACAAATTATTTGCACCTCTACCAGTGACAGAGCTAGTGAATATATACATACATATATACATACACACAAATACATATATATACAAATATATATATATATATATATATATATATATATATACCGTACATACTCGAGTATAAGCCGACCCAAGTACAAGCCGAGGCACCTATTTTACCTCAAAATACTGGGTAAAATGAGTGACTCGAGTATAAGCCGAGGGTGGGAAATGTGCTACCCTCTGTGTCCCTCTTGTGCCCTCTGTGTCCCCCCTCTCTCTCCAATGTCTCTTCTCCCCTCTCCCTTCCCTGTGTCTCTTCCCCCCTCCCTTATCACCCTCCTCACCCTCCTCATTCTCAACCTCCCTCCTCAACCCCACTACTCATCCTCAACCTCCCTCCTCAACCCCCTCATCCTTAACCCCCCCATCCTCAACCTCCTCCTCAACCTCAAACCCCCTCCATAACCTCAACCTCCCTCATAATCCTCAACCTCCCTCCTTATCCTCAACCTCCCTCCTCATCCTCAACCCCCTCCTCAACCTCCCTCCTCATCCTCAACCTCCCACCTCATCCTCAACCCCCTCCTCAACCTCCCTCCTCAACCCCCCTCAACCTCACTCCTCAACCCCCCTTCCTCATCCTCCCCCCTCAACCCCCCATCCTCATCCTCAACCCCCCATCCTCATCCTCAACCCTACCATTATCAACCACCTCCTCACCCCCCCTCAACCACAACCCCCCTCCTCAACCTCAACCTCCCTCCTTCCTCATCAACCCCCTTCTCAATCCGCAACCCCCATCCTCAACCCCCCATCCCCATCCTCAACCCCCCCATCTTCAACCCCCTCCTCACCCCCCTTCAACCTCAATCCCCCTCCTCAACCTCCCTCCTCCTCATCAACCCCCTCCCAACCCCCCCTCAACCTCAATCCCCCTCCTCAACCTCAACCTCCCTCCTCCTCATCAACCCTCTCCTCAACCCCCCATCCTCAACCCCCCTCCTCAACCCCCCTCCTCATTCTAAACCCCCCTAAATACATCCCCATCTACCTTTCCCCTCACTTACCTGCTTCTTCTCCGGCCTCTGCTCCGGCACCCAGTATATGCTAATGACGCGGCGCGCATGTGACATCATGTCATTAGCATATACCGAGTGCCGTATTTAGAGTAGAGAAAGTGAGGAGGGGGGTTGAGGATGAGGAGGGGTTTGAAGATAAGGAGGGGGGAGGGAAAGAGACACAGGGGAGTTGGAGAGACACAGGGGGTAGAGAGACACGGGTGGGTAGAGAGACACGGGGGGTTAGAGAGACATGGGCGGGTTAGAGAGACACAGGGGTGTAGAGAGACATGGGAGGGGGGTTAGAGAGATACGGGGGGGGTTAGAGAGACACGGGGGGGAATGACTCGAGTATAAGCAGAGGGGGCCCTTTTTAGCCTTAAAAAAAGGGCTGAAAAACTCAGCTTAAGCCCATTTGCATGTCTAAAAGGCGGGGACATGCAAATGAGAATACAATGTACCTCACTCTTTTAATCCAAAAATAGCAACTTTATACATTGCTCCCTTAAAGCATATGCCCGCTGTATTAAACAGCTTTTAAGCAAAGCATCGGGTTGGATTTTACACAAACCAAGAATCACTCATATACAGGCCTGTTTCAAGCTTTTGGCTATCATCAGTATGAGGTAGATTCTGGTTTGTGCAATAGATTTTGTAGGATTGGGTATTCCACAATAATCATTTAGTGTATGGTGAGCACAAAAGTGAGAAAAGCTCTCCACCGTACAAAGTACAGAAAACGAATAATACACTAATAAGCCCATTTGCATGTGTAAAAGGCGGGGACATGCAAATGAGAATACAATGTACCTCACTCTTTTAATCCAAAAATAGCAACTTTATACATTGCTCCCTTAAAGCATATGCCCGCTGTATTAAACATATACAGTGGATATAAAAAGTCTACACACCCCTGTTAAAATGTCAGGTTTCTGTGCTGTAAAAAAATGAGACAAAGCTAAATAATTTCAGAACTTTTTCCACTTTTAATGTGACCTACTGTATAAACTGCACAACTCAATTGAAAAACAAACTGAAATCTTTTAGGTAGAGGGAAGAAAAAATATAAAAATAAAATAATATGGTTGCATAAGTATGCACACCCTTAAACTAATACTTTGTAGAAGCACCTTTTGATTTCATTACAACACTCAGTCTTTTTGGGTATGAGTTTATTAGCATGGCACATTTTGACTTGGCAAGATTTGCCCACTGTTCTTTGCAAAAACACTCCAAATCTGTCAGATTGCAATAGGGACATCTCCTTTGCATAGCCCTCTTCAGATCACAACACAGATTTTGAATTGGATTCAGGTCTGGCTTCTGGTTGGGCCATTCCAAAACTTTAATCTTCTGCTGGTGAAGCCATTCCTTTGTTGATTTGGATGTATGCTTTGGGTCATTGTCATGCTGAAAGATGAAGTTCCTCTTCATGTTCAGCTTTCTAGCAGAAGCCTGAAGGTTTTGCGTCAATATTGACTGGTATTTTGAACTGTTCCTATTTCCCTCTATCTTAACTAAGGCCCCAGTTCCAGCTGAATAAAAACAGCCCCAAAGCATGATGCTGCCACCACCATGCTTCACTGTGGGTATGGTGATCTTTTGGTGATGTGCAGTGTTGTTTATGCGCCAAACATATCTTTTGGAATTATGGCTAAAAAGTTCAAACTTGGTTTCATCAGACCATAACACCTTTTCCCACATGCTTTTGGGAGGCTTCAGATGTGTTTTGCAAAATGTAGCCTGGCTTGGATGTTTTTCTTTGTAAGAAAAGGCTTTCGTCTTGCCACTCTACCCCATAGCCCAGACATATGAAGAATACGGGAGATTGTTGTCACATGTATCACACAGCCAGTACTTGCCAGATATTCCTGCAGCTCCTTTGATGTTGCTGTAGGCCCTTGGTAGCCTCCCAGATCAGTTTTCTTTTAGTCTTTTCATCAATTTTGGAGGGAGCTCCAGTTCTTGGTAATGTCACTGTTGTGCCATATTTTCTCCACTGGATGATGACTGTCATCACTGTGTTCCATGGTATATCTAATGCCTTGGAAATTCTTTTGTACCCTTCTCCTGACTGATACCTTTTAACAATGAGATCCTTCTGGTGCTTTGGAAGCTTTCATTGGACCATGGCTTTTGCTGTGGGATGCACCTAAGAAAATTTCAGGAAAGACCAACTAGAGAAGCTGAACTTTATTTGGGGTTAATCAGAGGCACTTTAAATGATGGCAGGTGTATGCTGACTCCTATTTAACACGATTTGGAATGTGATTGCTTAATTCTGAACACAGCAACATCCCAAGTTATAAGAGGGTGTGTAGACTTATGCAGCCACATTATTTTATTTTTTTATTTTTCTTCCCTCCACCTAAAAGATTTCAGTTTGTTTTTCAATTGAGTTGTGCAATTTATAGTCCACATTAAAGGTGGAAAGAGTTCTGAAATTATTTATCTTTGTCTCATTTTTTTACAGCACAGAAACCTGACATTTTAACAGGGGTGTGTAGACTTTTTATATCCAGTGTATATATAAATATAATTATAAAATAATAAAATAAGTATTTCATCCTGTATTTCTTTACTGCAGTGTACACCCAGACACCCCTGGCTCCCTTGTGCAATAACAGACCCCATCACAGACCCCCTTCTCCTACCTGCACTTCTCTTCCTGGGATTCCTTGGGGTGACAGAGTTCCTCTCTTTGCCTCTCAGCTGCTTTCTGTATGGAACAGCAATGGTTCTTACTTCACACTTCCTGCCGAGAGTCTAAGTTCAGTTGTTGCAAGGCTGTGTTATGCAGCATCAAGGTTTCTTTGCTTGTGCGCAATTGGCTTGTTACATTTCTTATGGGTGGGGGGTTCTGTTATAGGGAGTCAGGGGGCAGTTGTGGGGGGCCCATGTGGGGCAGATGTGTGAGGCTCAGGTTGGGCAGGCCTCAGGGGCCCCAACAATTACATAACAAAAAAAATATCAATATACAGAAAAAAAATACAGCACTAGGGCTCAACCCCCCAAAGTCATTGACCAAGGTGCATTTCACCGATTGCACCTGCGGTAGCCCTGCCCCTGATCTCTTCACAATTTCTAGATTGCTGTTTGAAAAAAGCTACAAATCTGAGATCCTATAATGTTCAATAGAAATGAATTAAGTCAAAACCCTCATAAGTCTGATACATAAAACTGCTGAGATGACAGGTGCCTAGAGATGTCGCGGACAGTTCGCCCGCGGACTATTCACGGCGATTTTGGCATGTTCGCGCTCGCATCGGAAGGCCGAACACATGCGCTTTTGGGTTCGCCCCATATTCTTTAACATTGAGGAAACTTTGACCCTGCACCTCACAGTCAGCAGACACATTCCAGCCAATCAGCATCATACACTCCCTTCCAGGGCCTTCCATCTGAAGGACAGCATACATTTTAGAATCATTCTGAAGCTGCATTCCTTGTGAGAGGACAGATAGTGTAGCTGCTGGAGATTTAATAGGGAAATAGCCAGGCTGTGTATTTAGCTTCCACAACATCATTTATTTTATTTTATATTTTTTTTCTGTGTAATCTAATTGCATATGCCTGTCTGCCAGCGTGTGTGTATGACAGGCTAACACCTAACAGCTTATATTGTGCTCAGTGAAATAAAACAACACTTTTTTGACTGTAATAGATTGAATAGCAATTGCCTGCCTAAAGGCGTGTGTGTGAAACCTATTGCATCTACTCTGCCAACTTTTGCTCGTGCACAGTGATACGTCATATCTGGTGCAACTGTACTGTACAGTGACATAAAACAACACTTTTTTTACTGTAATCGATTGAATATCAGTTGCCTGCCTACATGCCTGTGTGTGAGGCCTACAGCGCCTACTCTGCCAACTTTTGCCAGCGCACAGTGGCACTCATATCTGGTGGCACCTTAAATTGCACGTGCAGTGCCCCAAATTTGAAGTGGGAGGACCGACCAAGCATCTTTTTCCATCTCCCGCTTCCAAAAATCCATGCCATATACACGTCCCCTGATAGGTGATGTAACAGGTATCAAACTGATAGGAATAAATAGTACAACTTAATACACCACTCCTATCTGGTGGCACATTGCATTGCACTTGCAGTGCCCCAAATTCGAAGTAGGAGGTCCGACCAAGCATCTTTTTCCGTCTCCCTGTTCCAAAAATCAAAGCCATATACACGTCCCCTAATAGTGGACATAACAGGGATTAAACCGATAGGAATAGTACTACTTAACAGTACACACCTTATAATAACGCAGA
Organism: Discoglossus pictus; assembly: GCA_027410445.1. NCBI lineage: Eukaryota > Metazoa > Chordata > Amphibia > Anura > Alytidae > Discoglossus > Discoglossus pictus. Next base: position 149,990,982 of record CM050163.1, on the reverse strand, counting down.
CAGAGGCAATGCAGAGAGAGGAGTCTGAAGAAGAGGAGTCAGAGGAGGAAGGTGGCTTTGAGGAGGTGGAAGACCAAACACAGCAGACGTCCCAGGGGCTTGTTGTCTCCTTTCGGGGACCCTTGGTGGCTGGGTGGAGGAAGAGACCTTCAATGACATCAGTGAGGACAAGGAACGGGACATGGCTAGCTTGGTATCCAACCTTGTGCAAATGGGGAGTTTGCCGTTGTGCAAAGGGACTGTTTGTGGTTGTTTGCGGTGCATTAAACAAGGAGATTGGTCAGTTAATGTGAAGCGGGTGTAACCCTTACACTACCTGATCAATACAACATCATACCTGATGTTTTAAAGCATGTTATTCTAAACAATTTAGGAATGTTAGGTGATTTATGCCCTTTATGGCTTAAAACCAGACTCTGCATAAACTATGTAATTTTCCGTGGGAGTTTTGCCATGGATCCCCCTCGGCATGCCACAGTCCAGGTGTTAGTCCCCCTGAAACATTTTTCCCATCACTATTGTGGCCAGAAAGAGTCCCTGTGAGTTTTGAAATTCGCCTGCCCATTGAAGTCTATGGCGGTTTGCCCGGTTCGCCCGTTCGCGAACATTTGATGGAAGTTCGCGTCCGCTGTCCGCGAACCGAAAATTTGATGTTCGCAAGATCTCTACAGGTGCCTATATTTTTTTTCTTAAGGTTCTCAAAACTAACTGAAGTCTGATCATAGCACTTCCTTTCACCATATTCATCAAAGTACTCTAAAATAAGTCTCAAGTAGTTCTTTACATAGTCCAATTACAATTAAAGGCTATTTTAAACATTTCAGCCATCCATTCCATTTCAGGGATGATTAAATGTTTTTAAGTTAGTAGCAGAGAGAACTATCCTTTCAGGTTAATTGCTGTACTAAAGATTTACAATTTAGATAAGGAGTAATTGATTAACAGTGATTTTTGATTTGTCAACCCATGTCTATATGCAAGAAGCCTGAACAAACCTTGCTATATATTTCAGGATTCAATTCTCAGAAACACATGCCCTTATCCTAATGCCGTGCTATTAATTCTGTTTCTCTGGAAGCTTATTGCAGTTTCTCTGAAGAACAGATCAGTAGCTTTCTTTATAATCTTCCATCCTTTCTCTCCCAGAAATAAGGTCCACTTTTAGTAAATCCAGCTACAATTGTGTATGTGACAAGAATAGTAAAAGCCATTTCAGTCATTCTTAGCCATTCATGCCAAAACAAATTAAAGATATGTTGAAACTGTCTGGCTCCTACGCAGCCATAATCACAGGTTTTCATAGTAACAATGTTGGTAATGCTCAAAAATAAAGTGTGTTTGGCAGAAAAACATTTATAATTAAGCAGGGCCAGTAGGGAGTGTTTTTCCTCTGATGTTGTATTACCATATACTGTACACAAAAGGATTATCAAAATAATTTAAACATTCGGAATGCAAAAATATTTCTTAACAGCAAGGTACTTTTAGCTTTGATGTATTGTAATAAGAAAATTGATATTAAATTTAATTAAGCTAATGCATTTCCATTGCAGCTTACTATAAAACAAAAAGTTATGCAGAGCTTATAACATTATTTTTAGCATCGGCTACACAAAGCAATCAAATGACTCGATGAAGGTCATACTAATTTCTTTCTTCACAAAAAGCAAGTTATGGACTACATTCATCATGTACTAATACCATGTGAAAAGGACTATTTTTAGGCAAGAGTGGTAGACGGGGGAATGAAAATTGATTTAATTTCGTATTATATAAAATCACAAAAATACTAAAGCTGACATTTTTGATATCCTAGGCTATTCAGACTTGTGCACCCTCCTAACGCTCCTCTTGTAGCTGCTCCTTTTTCTTTTTGATTTCATAAAGTGTCAAGTGTCAAAGGTACTTAGTTATTTCTATGCATATACAAACATATTTCTGTGTACTGCACTGCATCATCACAGAGCCTGCTACCTTATGCAGAAATACACCCAGCTCTGCTTCTGCATCTATCACCCTATCTTTCTACTTCCACTGGCTTTAAAACTGCTCAAACTAGTTTACAATTGGCTTACCCAGTTTATTTCACCCAACTCTCTTCTTGATCCCTTCCAATCTTGCTTCCAGCCTCAACACCCCACAGAAACAGCTCTCACAAAAGTCACTAATGACTTACCACCAAGTCAAAGGGCCACTTCTCTATTCTAATTATCTTGGGTCTCTCTGTTGCCTTTGATACAGTGGACCACCCTCTTCTAATCCAAACTCTCCGCAAGCTTGGCATTGGTGACACGTCTCTCTCATGTTTAAAATAATACCTAGAAGATCGAACATTTAGTGTCTTTTTCTCAGGCACCACTTCTGTGTCTCTTGGTGTACCCCAAAGCTTAATCATATGCCGCTCTTCTTCTCCACTTATACATCCTCTATGAGTACCCTAATAGAATATGTTACATTTCAGTATCATCTATATGTAGATGACATTCAAATCTACCCACAGCACTTGATCTACCTCATCTTCTAGGTCAAGTTGCCAACTGCTTCTCAAGCATATCATCCTGGATGTCGACCTGTCACAACCTGTATGTTGAATGGGGTATGATAAGAGACTTTTGCCCAAACCTCTCCCCACGGGTGTGACCGGTTTGTTTTACCTCTGTACAGCAGGAAGAACTTTCAGCCCTTAGGTTAGACTGAGAGATGTCTGTGGTCTTGTGTAGCATAAGGTTATTTCTGAAAATAACTTACTCCAGCAAACAGAATTCACAGCCTCAATAATGAAATTCACACTTTAATTATGTGAACCAGTATAACAACTTTATTACTGAAACCATCAGACATAGTTTTACCACATTCTAGCAACAACAGACCAATCAATTCAAATGTGCATCCATGGTTACACCCAATCCTTCTAGCTCACGTTATCAGCCCTGCCTGCCAGTCTAAGACAATCATCCATTGTTTTCCCTTTCCACTGCTGTATTCTTGGTAGGGGGCAATTACATACAATATGCCTGGAGACACCAGTGTGAGGCTTGTGATGATAGAGAGAGATACTGGTGTCATGTGACTCCTAGGAGTCAATTATCTTCATAATTTTGTTAAGGGACTAGTCCATTACTATGAAATATTGGGCATATACAATATTTCCCTTGTAAGTGCTAGCCCCCCAAAGCACAACACAGACATACATTCCGTCACTCCCATCATGTTCATACACACACCCCAACTATAAACATGGGTATCACAGTATGGGCCCAGTGGCATCCACACAACTTTAAACAGGCATAACAAGGAATAACACATAAATCACAACATCCCCAAAATTAACTCATTTCAGTGGGCCCCTTTCCTTGCCATAGGCGCTCATCACACCACAACAGCCCCCGCCAATACATTGCAGGGCTTGCAGACCCCCCCCCCCCCCATACTCCCTTCTCCATGTGGAAGAGAGACACAGGGGAGGGAGAGGAGGGGGGAAGATACACAGGGGAGGGGGAAGAGACACAGGGGAGGGGAGAAGAGATACACAGGGGAGGGGGGAAGAGAGACACAGGGGAGGGAGGGGAGAAGAGAGACACAGGGGAGGGAGGGGAGAAGAGAGACACAGGGGAGGGTGGAGGGAAACAGGGGAGAGAGGAGGGGGAAGAGACACATGGGAGGGAGAGTAGGGTAGAAGAGATACAGGGGAGGGAGGAGGGGGAAGAGAGACACAGGGGAGGGAGGATGGGGAAGAGAGACACAGTGGATGGAGGGGGAGGAGACACAGTGGAGGGAGGAGTGGGGGAGAGAGACACAGTGGAGGGAGTAGGCGGGAGAGAGACACAGTGGAGGGAGAGGAGGGGGGAGAGAGACACAGGGGAGGGAGAGGAGGAGGGGAAGATACACAGGGGAGGGGGAAGAGATACAGAGGATGGGGGATACAGGGGAAAGACACGGGGGAAGTGCGGCGAAGAGACACAGGAGAGGGAGGAGGGGGGAGAGACAGAGGGGGAAGAGACACACGGGAGGCGTTCATTGTGAGGCCCGTGATGAGTGCCGAAGGCGCTCATCGCGAGGCCAGTAAAGTAGAGGGGGAGAGGCTCGCAATGTGTGGGAAATACCATTGCCAGGCTTCAAATGTTATTGCCATAATTTTTGTCGGGCAAGTCACTAGTCATTAATAAACATAAGATGTAAAGTTTTAAGATGACCTAGTAATGAACCTTGGGGTGACCCACTTGCCACATTAGTTCAATTTGACTATGTTCCATTTACAGCAATCCTTTGTTTCCTGTCATGTATCCATTTTCTATCCATGTGCAAATATTCACTGCAATTCTTGCATTCCTTACTTTGTGCAATAACCTCCAATGTGGGTGGGAGGGGGCATGTGTAGCCAAGGGGGCTGGCGTGGGGGGTCACTACACTACAGAAAAAAATGTTGTAGCTCCACCTGTGCCCCATTCCCATGTATCCAGTATGGCATATGTACTAAGATACATTTCTGCCATTGTATTTATATGACCAATACACCACCTTTGTGACCTGAAGAGAAGTAGCTTTGGATAACCAGGTAGATGCCGGATTAAGGGACCTATCATAACCAGCTATTTCACAAGCAACAAAAGCACCAAAGCTTCAGTCTTTCAAAATACTACACCTAGCACCTCCATCTTGTTGAGGATGTGTAACATTGCTGTAACATTTCATAGGACTGAAGTTCTTTTTAACTTTCTTTAGAAAACTTCAGACGTATGAAGTTCTTTAACCAAGTTGCCTTTCACATGAAACAACACATTCAACATTCTAAACACACCAGGCTGAATAGAGAGCACTTACGGAAACAATGGACATTTTGATTCCCCAATATAATATCACCCCTGTTATTAACCAGTAGAATACCAGCATACAGTAACAACCAATGCTCCTTCTGAATCTTTCATTGTTAAAGACACAGTCAATACACCCCAGGTAATATGTATCGGTATGAAATCTTCAGCCAGCTTATAATGAAAGCTTGTACCTTCATCTCTATCTCTCACTCTCAAAGATAGCGAATGTTTCCATAGAGTGTTCCTTTAGTATTCCCAATCTGAAACTGAGGAACATTCGATCGGCATAGAGAATAACCCTAAGATTTCACTTCCAACACTACCTTCTCTTGTACTGTACACAACCATTGTTTTTTTGTTTTTTTTAAAACATGTAAGTTATTCATGTGTGTATAAATTACAGAATATAACTATTTTGCTTTTTATTACTTTTATTCAAACTGACATGGACCTGAAATTCGTAGTTTGTTGTGTAATTAAAGGTCAACTAAAATTACTAAGTTTGTTCTGTACCATTACATAAACAGTTGAAAATCACGTGTAAAATAATTTTCTTTTATGGAAATTCTCACTGAATTATAGTGAGGCAGTACCATCCACGGCACTGGAATTTGCTTTGTATGGTTGAGTAAAATAATTGTTGTGTATATTTTTATGCATAGTATGAGTCATGTGCTCAAATAGTTTAGTAGTAAAGTATTTTGCTGCATTGCTTTATGTTTGGCGTACAAATCAAGGTGCCATCTAAAACGAAATAAATAATTATGGAGTCTTCATTAATGTCCCCGTCACTTATTTACCTGCTAAACATATTCAAAGTGACTATCCCCTTTTTAATATGAGACAAAATTAGAGTTCTGTTTTTTACAATCTTGAAGCTGCTTGTTCTTCTTGGGACTGACAACACAGCTTCATTCTCAAACTGACTGACAACATGAAGCATCTAATTTGCTCTATGCAACTACTTGTGAAACAGCTTAAATAGCTATAGTAACAAAAATGCCTAAAACTAACAAATGATTGATACATTTTAAAATGTAAACAGCTTTCCATGTGATTTTCATGCTCATATCTGATGTTGCACATTGTATTTGCAGACCCCTTACATATTTCTCAAAATATTTCCCAGATCTTTAGTCACTCAGCGAAAATTGTAAGAATTGATTATATGACTGCCATAGAAGCTCACTCAGCTACTAGAGGTTTCAGAAGCTATTACATGACTTCCGGATGAAAACTCCTATAAATATTATTTATTCACACCCAGGGAGTTTCGTTTGTTACTATTTAACTATACAGTGGACCCTCGGTACACCTCAGAACTCATTGATTTCGGTGCTTGACCCATTTTAATGAGAAAAAATTGTGTCAGAACTTGACACTTGCTCTATACTTACAACACTCACGCCACCTCGCATCCTGTCTCTCCAGAAAGTTAAAGAAAGTACTGTGGCATAGTGTAGCTTGTGCAAAGAAGAGCCAAAGTGCAGCCTGTGCCTACAAGAATAAGAATGCAGCCTGGGCATATAAGAACCAAAGTGCATCCTGTGCCTACAAGAGTCAAAGTGCAGCCTGATCCTGTAAGAACCAAATGTGGCCTGTGCCTATAAGAACCAAAGTGCAGTCTGTGACTTTAAGAAACAAATTGTAGCTTTTGCTTACATCGTGAGTTCAAGAAGTCTAGTGATTCCACTAAGTAGAAAAGAAAAATTGCGGGAAACATAATAAAATGGGAAAAATAGATAATAGCCAAGTATGAGCATAGTAACCACTTTTCTGATCTCGCTGCTGAGTACAAAATGTCTAGAACAACAATCTCTACGATAATGAGAAACATAGAAGCTATTAAAGAAGCAGATGTGGCTAGAGGTGTGAAGAGGCCGTGACTAAGCAAATGTCACAGACATTGGATGGAGTGGAGAAATTGTTGTACATTTGGATTAATAAAAAACAGTTAGTGGGTGATAGTATTTCCCAGGCAATAATTTGCAAGAAAGTAATACAATTACATGCCGATCTGGTAAAAGAACAACAAGTTTTGAAAGCAGTGAATATTTTAACCCAGTCTTGTTTGGTTTGAGAACTGGCATTGGTTAGCATGGTGAGAAATGGAGAGACAGCTAGTGCCGACAAAGAAGCTGCCAAAAGGGAGTTTAGAGACTATGTAGAGGCTGAGGCTTTTATTCCCCAACAAATCTTAAACTGTGATGAGACAGGTTTATTCTGGAAGAACCTACATCACTCAAGAAGAGAAGACGTTGCCAGGGCATAAGCCAATGTAGGACTTGTGAACTCTGTTGGTGTGCGGGAATGCTAGTAATGATTTAAAAATTAAGCCTCAACTATTCTAACACAGTGAGAACCCCTGAGTTTTCAAAAGAAAAAAAAGTGATAAAAAGAAAGTTAAGTGCAATGTTGAGTTCCAGCAGCAAAGCCTGTGTAACCAGGCAATTCTTCATTGAATGGATGAATGCTGAGTTTTGCCCCACTGTAAAAAAAATATTTGCAGGAAAAATAACTGCCTCTGAGGGCTCTGTTAATAATGGACAATGCTCTTACTCACCCTCCAGGCTTGGAAGACAACTTGCTGGAGGACTTTAATGTTATAACTGTGAAGTTCTTACCCCCACAACTCCTCTAATACAGCCCATGGACCAGCAGGTCATTTCAAACTTTAAGAAACTGCATACCAAGGATCTCTTCCATAGGTGCTTTAAGGTAACCTTGGATACTGAGTTGACACAGAGAATTCTGTAAGGACCATTTCATCATCCTCCGATATGTCACCCTGATAGGCCTGGCGTGCAGTCTCTTACAAGACCATGAACTGTGGCTGGAAGAAATTGTGGCTAGAAGCTCCAAGGAACTTGGAGGCTGAACCTAGACCAATAGTGGAGGACATTGTGGGCAAGTTCATGGACCTGGAGATGAGTAATGAAGACATAGAAGAGTTAGTGGAGAAGCACAGACAAGAGCTCAACAACAAGGAGCTGCAGGTAATTCCAAGGCAGTAGCAACATATAGTGAGGGTTCAGTGGTGTTAATAGACAGAAAAGAGAAAAATCACCTGTGCAAGTGCCTGATGTTTTATTGGAAGAGGACTCCCCTTCCAAGCAATAACTGCTCTCCTCCTCTACATCGCCACCATTCCATTGGGCCTTCAAGTCCTGTCATTAAACGTAAAGTAAATTTAAATTAAATTTTAGTTGAAGTAACTATTGTTTTTTACTTACAGTGCCTTGCAAAAGTCTTCACCCCCTTGACTTTTTACCTATTTTGTTACATTAGAGCCTTAAGTTCAATGTTTTGTTAATCAGAATTTTATGTGATGGATCAGGACGCAATAGTTGGTGAAGTAAAATGAGAAAAATATATACATAAAACTATTTTTTAGAAATAGAAAACAGAAAATTGTCATGTGCGTATGTATTCACCCCCTTCTTATAAAGCACATAAAAAGCTCCGGGGCAACCAATTACCTTCAAAAGTCACATAATTGGTAAAATTATGTCCACCTGGGTGCAATCTAAGTGTCACATGATCTGTAATTACATATACACACCTTTTTTGAAAGGCCCCAGAGGCTGCAGCACCCAACCAAGAGGCACCACTAACCAAACACTGCCATGAACTCTTCAAACAAGTAAGGGACAATGTTGTTGAGAAGTACAAGTCATGGTTATGTTATAAAAAAAGCCAAATCTTTGATGATCCCCAGGAGCACCATCAAATCTATCATAACTAAACGGAAAGAACATGGTATAACAACAAACCTGCCAAAAGACGGACGCCCACCAAAACTCAAGGACCGGGCAAGGTAGGCATTAATCAGAGAGGCAGCACAGAGACCTAAGGTAACCCTGGAGGAGCTGTAGAGTTCCACAGCAGAGACTGGAGTATCTGTACATAGGACAACAATAAGCTGTACACTCCATTTATGGCAGAGTGGCCAGAAGAAAGCCATTACTTTCAGCAAAAAACAAAATGGCACGTTTTGAGTTTGCAAAAAGGGTTGTAAGAGACTCCCAAAATGTATGAAGGAAGGTGGTGATGAGACTAAAATGTTACTTTTCGGCCATCAAAATAAACGCTATGTCTGGCGCAAACCCAACCCATCACATCACCCAAAGAACACCATCCCCACAGTGAAACATGGTGGTGGCAGCATCATGAGGTGGGGATGTTTTTCAGCAGCCAGGACTGGGAAACTGGTCAGAGTTGAGGGAAAGATGGATAGTGCTAAATGCAGGGATATTCTTGAGAAAAAACCTGTACCACTCTGTGCATGATTTGAGGCTAGGACGGAGGTCCACTTTCCAACAGGACAATGACCCCAAACACACTGAGTGGTTTAAGGGGAAACATGGTCTAGTCAAAGCCCAGACCTCAATCCAATAGAAAATCTGCGGACAGACTTAAAGATTGTTGTTCACAAGCGCAAACCATCCAACGTGAAGGAGCTGGAGAAGTTTTGTAAGGAGGAATGGGCAAAAATCCCAGTGGTAAGATGTGGCAAGCTCATAGAGACTTATCCAAAGTGACTTGAAGCTGTGAGTGCAGCAAAAGGTGGCTCTACAAAGTATTGACTTTAGGGGGGTGAATAGTTATGCACATTGATTTTTTTCTGTTATTTTGTCCTATTTGTTGTTTGCTTCACAATAAAAAAACACCTTCAAAGTTGTGGGCATGTTCTGTAAATTAACTGATGCAAATCCTCAAACAATCCATGTTATTTCCAGGTGTGAGTCAACAAAACACGAAAAATGTGTATGTCTGTTTAATTTTAAGAGTTTTTATCAAAAAACAACATCAGTTTTAACTTAAATTTGAAATGTTGGGGTTTCTGCAATGTATTAAGGTGGAGTACCAAGGTACCACTGTAACATGACCTCACATTTTACTTTACACAAATTCATAAAATACTCTGAGTCTGAAACTCTGCAGTATCCTTAGTAACTCATTGCAACACTACCTACCACATTACATTAACACATTGCACTAGCCCCGAGGCTTCTAATAGAAACCCCATACCATATCCTATTGTCCCCCATGGTATCATAAACTATAACAAGGGGGTCCTTCATGAACCAATGATATCCTAACCCATACCATAGTTTTCCTTTTGGACCCCATTAACCCTATACTCACATGGGTGTTGATAAAGACTAACACTAAGAATAACAATAAATTCACTTAAACTACCTTCAATAAAGTAAATACAGGTAGGACATCGATAATCCAGCATTCTCCATTTCAGGATTAATGGTTTTGCTGGACCAGAGGTAGTCCACCAAATGAGGTTAATCGGGTAAAATCACTTAATCCCTCACTGTGTGTGACGCTGTGCGGGGTTGTATAGGGCTGCGATCCAGGCACTGACTGACAGTGGAATCGGTAATCCACGGACAGTGCAGTGCAGGAGGGAGGCTGCTGAATTACAGGAGATGCCAGATTAGTCCATGCTGGTTAATCCGTCACCTACCTGTAAAGAAAGTAAAACATTCATTATAAGAAAAACATATCTAAGAAAATAAAATATTCCAGAAATAAAATTTCAATTACAATAAAAAATTACTGTTTAAATAATACACTGAAATGATATAAAATAAAAACAGAATTAAATATGTAAGTATACAAGTAAGACCTACCCTCACTATCCTGATCCTAAATCTTCATCCCTGGACAAGCGGGCACATCCCTGATAATTTAGGAAATTGGTCTTCGTGGTGGATTAAAAAAAGAAAAACCTTGCCACTTGGTTAAAAAAAATAGTTTAAAATGAGTTAATCTAATAGAGCTCATCCTGGAGCAAATATATTATGTAGAGTTTTTTTAGGCTTCTGATTGGGGTGAGCTTTAGTGAGAGCTCTATAGAAACAGCTCTTAGTAGGGGTTTAACAGGTTCTGTGTGAGGTTGACTTTACATGTAGGGTTTAGGCTTATTGTGAGCACCTATAGGGCTTCACTAAAACACATTTCTTACATTTCTTATATAATCGCACTTTAGCTAGAAATAAACAAAGGGCAGGAAACATATCACATGCAGTGATCACTCATTAGGGTTACACTAAAGGGTTTTTTATGAGCATTTTGGAATAGCTATGTTAGGGCTTACGTGAGGTTTTAACTGGTAATATTTCCAATAGGAGTCATTCAATCAAGCCCTGTGAACACTCACAAGCCTACTCCTTTTTTGGTGTACATACCCTTTTTATCATTATAACTCTTAGCATAGTGCTTTGGATTTTGGCATTCCATAAATAAAAAATAATAATAGTGTATCTATAAACATTAAAGATGAAATTGTCTAATGCTTCTAGTGAAAGTCATATTAAGGTACCTATCACTTTTTGTTTTCCCTTTACCAAGCATCAATGGGATCTCATAAGGTTTTTATCATTTATATTCAATGATTGCAGAACACTTCTACAATAAGTGACCTAGGTCATCTCATTCTAACTTTTTTAGAACTTTTGTTGTAATGCAGTGTCTATAAAAATGAGAAGCAGATGGAATAGTACATTGTTTTCTTTCTTGGGTCAATGAAATAGCTTGGCAATTATTTTTTCAGGTTTTGTGTTTGCCTTCAGAAAGCCAGTGCTACTCTCTACTTGAAACAATATTCTTCAAAAAATCTCTCTGCAGAAGGACTGACATTTAAAATGAATAGAAAAAAAAGTATGTAACTCACTGGATTTTTACAATTAAGTATCTGTGACTTAAATAAATATAGAAAAGAAAAACATGTATTTAGCAATCATTTTAACATCCAGATGAGTTAATCATTCAATTTTATTTCCTGATAAAACAGTCCTTTACAAAATGGAATTTTCAATTCTCTGAATTTGCTCAGTAATTGAATACATATTCAAACAAACAGTTGCCTTTCTTATATGATAAAAGTCTAATAATGTGAAGCAAATTAATAAATATAGTCTATTATACATAAAGAGTGGTTAGACGACAATGAGCCCCATTCTATTAGAAGCCGTATGCGATTCAAACCCTTAATTTTAGCTGTGGATGTATATTTTTCTCTAAATATTTAAATGTATCATATTGACTCAAGCCCGCAATTTACATCTTTCAGCCACATAAACCATGCCTTTTTAAGTAGGATTTCATGGGGTGTGATCCTATGATCTGGAAATATTGAAGCAAGCCTGTAATTTACTTCTTAGACACAGCCAATAGTAAACGAGTCTGTCATCATGATGTCAGTAAAACATGAAAGTTAGACGTAAACTGCAATCAGAGACTTTGAATTAATAAGAGCCAATAAGTAATATTTGCTGATCGAGCTCTCTATGAAGCAATCTAGCACTCTATAAAATGCATTAGATCATCTGTTTTAGTCCCTGTGGGTTTCATGATATGCATTAACCCCTAGAGTAATAACATTAATATTATACATAAATAACAGTTAAAATAATATTTTTTTAAATTGCATATTTGTTTGACACTTTTGTGCAAATAATTCTAATGTTTTTCCATGCCTTCCCATGCTATTAAAGTACAATATTGTGTTTAATTGCTGCTACAGCTATAATAGGTTTTTTTCAAAGCTTTTGCGAGTCCTATTTAGTAATATTTTTGACATACATTTGAGGCTTTTTTGAGTTGTGGGTCACACTTTAAGTGAGCTAGACCTACGAGCCTAATAGAATATCGATTTTGGGAAACTTTAATTAATTAGCGCTCATAATGTTTAAGCTGTGCTAAAACCAATGGGGTTGTAAACCAGAATTTGTGTCTTTGGCTGGCCCGTAGTGATTTAGGCGGGATAAAGATGCAAAAAGGGTGAGAGTAGCTAATAGAATATGGGACAATTTTAAGCGTGGTTTTAAGTGTGTATAAATGTATGATTAGCTGTATATCCTGTATGATTAGCTGCACCTCACTGACGAGGCCCATAAAGGCCGAAACGCGTCTGGGGTTTGCTGTTTCTCCTGTTCAGGGTAGAATTGCCTGGTATTTCGGGGCTGGCTCACTCTTTTGAGTTGGACCAGACTGATATACTACAGGATATTTCTCCCTGTGAAGGGCACAAGTGAGCTAAAAGAGGTTGCTCTCAGAGTAGCTTATCATGGCTATAGAACTAACCTATTAAGGTTAGTTCGTTCTCTGATGAGCACCTCTGACTTTGTTATGTTGTATATGCAAATTACCTTTAGGGTTTAGTCTCCCTAAAGGTAATAAGGGACTCCAGACGTGGATCCCTTGCTCACTGTGCCTTAGGGAGGTTAGCTGCACCTCACTGACGAGGCCCATAAAGGCCGAAACGCGTCTGGGGTTTGCTGTTTCTCCTGTTCAGGGTAGAATTGCCTGGTATTTCGGGGCTGGTTCACTCTTTTGAGTTGGACCAGACTGATATACTACAGGATATTTCTCCCTGTGAAGGGCACAAGTGAGCTAAAAGAGGTTGCTCTCAGAGTAGCTTATCATGGCTATAGAACTAACCTATTAAGGTTAGTTCGTTCTCTGATGAGCACCTCTGACTTTGTTATGTTGTATATGCAAATTACCTTTAGGGTTTAGTCTCCCTAAAGGTAATAGGGGACTCCAGACGTGGACCCCTTGCTCACTGTGCCTTAGGGAGGTTAGCTGCACCTCACTGACGAGGCCCATAAAGGCCGAAACGCGTCTGGGGTTTGCTGTTTCTCCTGTTCAGGGTAGAATTGCCTGGTATTTCGGGGCTGGTTCACTCTTTTGAGTTGGACCAGACTGATATACTACAGGATATTTCTCCCTGTGAAGGGCACAAGTGAGCTAAAAGAGGTTGCTCTCAGAGTAGCTTATCATGGCTATAGAACTAACCTATTAAGGTTAGTTCGTTCTCTGATGAGCACCTCTGACTTTGTTATGTTGTATATGCAAATTACCTTTAGGGTTTAGTCTCCCTAAAGGTAATAGGGGACTCCAGACGTGGACCCCTTGCTCACTGTGCCTTAGGGAGGTTAGCTGCACCTCACTGACGAGGCCCATAAAGGCCGAAACGCGTCTGGGGTTTGCTGTTTCTCCTGTTCAGGGTAGAATTGCCTGGTATTTCGGGGCTGGTTCACTCTTTTGAGTTGGACCAGACTGATATACTACAGGATATTTCTCCCTGTGAAGGGCACAAGTGAGCTAAAAGAGGTTGCTCTCAGAGTAGCTTATCATGGCTATAGAACTAACCTATTAAGGTTAGTTCGTTCTCTGATGAGCACCTCTGACTTTGTTATGTTGTTTATGCAAATTACCTTTAGGGTTTAGTCTCCCTAAAGGTAATAGGGGACTCCAGACGTGGACCCCTTGCTCACTGTGCCTTAGGGAGGTTAGCTGCACCTCACTGACGAGGCCCATAAAGGCCGAAACGCGTCTGGGGTTTGCTGTTTCTCCTATTCAGGGTAGAATTGCCTGGTATTTCGGGGCTGGTTCACTCTTTTGAGTTGGACCAGACTGATATACTACAGGATATTTCTCCCTGTGAAGGGCACAAGTGAGCTAAAAGAGGTTGCTCTCAGAGTAGCTTATCATGGCTATAGAACTAACCTATTAAGGTTAGTTCGTTCTCTGATGAGCACCTCTGACTTTGTTATGTTGTATATGCAAATTACCTTTAGGGTTTAGTCTCCCTAAAGGTAATAGGGGACTCCAGACGTGGACCCCTTGCTCACTGTGCCTTAGGGAGGTTAGCTGCACCTCACTGACGAGGCCCATAAAGGCCGAAACGCGTCTGGGGTTTGCTGTTTCTCCTGTTCAGGGTAGAATTGCCTGGTATTTCGGGGCTGGTTCACACTTTTGAGTTGGACCAGACTGATATACTACAGGATATTTCTCCCTGTGAAGGGCACAAGTGAGCTAAAAGAGGTTGCTCTCAGAGTAGCTTATCATGGCTATAGAACTAACCTATTAAGGTTAGTTCGTTCTCTGATGAGCACCTCTGACTTTGTTAAGTTGTAAATGTATGATTTGACAAATAAAATATGGCCCAATGTCTAGTAATCTAGATGAATAATCAGAGTTCTGCAGTATATAGTGATACTTTTTTTATTGGACAAACATTTTAGTTAGAGTGACAAGCTTTCGAGAATTGCACCTCTCTTTATCAAGTCAGTATTTGTATTGCTTCTGATAAAGAGAGGTGCAGCTCTTGAGACGTTGAAGTATAACTAAAATGTTTGCCCTATAAAATAAAAAAAGGTATCACTTTATACTGCAATACTCTGCCTGGCCTTGCTGAGCCTCGTTTTCATCCTGTATCAGAATTTTTACGTTTTTTTTCCAGCACAATTTTTTTCCTGCTTCAGCGAATTTCGATCATTAAAAAAGACAAAATATGGCTCAAATTAACTTGCAACCTCACTCACAGGCTCCCTGGCTCTCCCTCTGTGCTGTGTATGAGTGAGTTAGTTAATTTGAGGCATATTTGTGTGTTTTTGCAGGCATTTCCAGTTTGGTGGTTCAGCCATTAACGTCGTATTTTTGCCAGCCCCGCAATCCATCTATGTGCTTCAGGTCCTAAGTCATATGGGCTGTAATTTTGCACCTTCGCAAAGTCCAGGGGCCTTGCGATGAGGCCTCATTGCAGCTAAGTCCTGCGTGTCTCGGAATGAGCGCCTTCCACGGGTGCTTCAACTGCTCGCCTCGCTTTGCGAGGCTCGCATGGCAATAAGCGCCTTTGGTGCTCATTGCAGCCTAAGTCTCTCGTGCCTCAACTGCTCACCTCGCTTTGTGAGGTTTGCAGTGCAATGAGTGCCTTCGGTGCTCATTGCAGCCTAAGTCCCTAGTGCCTCAACTGCCTTCGGCGCTCATTGCAGCCTAAGTCCTGAGATCCTCAACTGCTCACCTTGCTTTGTGAGGTTTGCAGTGCAGTGAGTGCCTTTGGCGCTCATTGCAGCCTAAGTCTCTCGTGCCTCAACTGCTCACCTCGCTTTGCTAGGTTTGCAGTGCAATGAGTGCCTTCGGTGATCATTGCAGCCTAAGTCCCGCGTGCCACAACTACTCTCTTTGCGAGGCTCACAGAGAATTGAGCTCCTTTGCCGCTCATTGCACCCTAAGTCCCTCGTGCCTCAACTGCTCACCTCGCTTTGCGAGGTTTGAAGTGCAATGAGTGCCTTCAGCGCTCATTGCATCCTAAGTCCCACATTCCTCAACTGCTCGAATTGCCTTTCTTTGCAAGGCTCGCAAAGCGTGACGACAACTCGCAGTACGACAACTATATAGGTGATATGAATATGTATGTATTGTGACAAACAGCCATCCTTTGCTTCCTTATTCTCTGTGTTTTCTGATACTTCTCATTTTTGGTACATAATACTCAATAGGCTTCCATAAGCTTAATTTTTTATACAATATTTGTCAGGGTGCAAAAATAACAACACAAAAATATTGAAAATAAAATCTACATTTACGTTGCCTGGACAGCTTGTCTGTCACAGTATGAAGACAAAACACTGCATTCACAATTAGTCATAGTTTATGCAGTATACTTTTCACTGTTAAATGTAAAAACCGCTGGAGCGCATAGCGCATAGGCCCACCTTTCACTCCATATGCTCTACCCAAGGGGCCCTTTGATACGGCAGTTCTTATTAAACCCTCAGTCTCTTCCCTGGGGTTTAATATAATAAATCTGGTTCCTCATTTTTCCAATCTCTCTGACAGTCTTTGGAGCTTCTCTTTGGCAAATATGAGAAACTGCAAGTTCTCTCACTCAGTCTTTATCGCTTCACACAGACAGCTGCACTTCCTCTCTTTGCTGGGGGTCCTCTCCATCACTCCACAGTTCCACTCAGGAAACTGTATTCTCAAGCTTGTCTGGTCACACAGACCACAGTGGTTCTAACTCTGGGCTCACTCCAGAGCTTAATTGGTGGGCCCCACTCCCCTCTGTGTGTCTGTTTTAAAGCTGTGAATCAGGTGATTTCTCTTAATTACAACTCTCCATTACAACTTACCCTCTCCCCTGATGAGAAATCTTCACAGCTCTGTATCTTGCACAATCCTCTGTGGGGCACTCTGTTACAGTATGTATGTATGTATTTATATATATATATATATATATATATATATATATATATGCTAGCAACTTGCCCGTCAAAAATGGGACGGAGCAAAAAAATTTGAAGCCATGGCAATGCTGTTTGCCACACAATGTCAAGCTTTTTTTACTCCAAGGACCTTCGGCGCTCATTGCAAGCTTCTCCTCTGGTGTACTTTTGCTCCTCTGAGCACCTTCGGCACTCATCACAAAGATAGATACATATGTCTATATTTTTTTAAATAATACTCAATTAATTAGTTACTTAAAATAATGTATATACTTTATCTATTTGTAATTAATATGTACAACAATAAATAGTATGAAAAGCTAACAATCTCTTTTTATTTTCCTGCAGCATACAATGCACTGTTGGACTGTTGCTGCCCTGAGGAGAAAGTGTCATCAATGTCCCAATTGTGCATTATAAATAGGCGGTGTGCGCCAGGGCAAACGGGCATTGGTTTACTTCTGTAGAGCGCCCTTTTAGATTTGTAATGTTATTAGTTGCAAGTTAGTGTTGTAAAATGGCGTAGTTTGTGTATGTTTTACGTGGCTCGCGAGCATATTCCGTCCTTTGTAATAGTGTATTTTGTACCTTGTACGTTCCTGGGTAAAAGTTGTACGCAGCTGGTGATACTTTGCGTGCTTCGGGGTCATGTAGCCTTAGTTTAGAATTTTTTTTGAGTGCCGAAACTCAACAAATTTGGCTTAAATTTGCGTGCAACCTCACTTCCAGACATCCTGGCTGTTCCCCCGTGTGTGATGTTTTTTTTTGTGTTTATTGATTTGCTGGTTCGGCCGTTAACTTCGTATCTTCGTATTTTTCCGACCTCTTTTTTTTTTTTCTAAATCCTGCGTCTCGTAATAATTTTTTTTCTAAGTCCCCCGTCTCATTTTTTTTTTCTTCGGCGCTCATCTCCTAAGTGCTGTGAGTCTTAATGCCTCAACTGCTCGCATCGCTATGCGAGGCTCGCAGGTGGTGAGACCTGAAGGCGCTCATCGCTTAAATCGTATGCAACAATGCAAAGCATGACGACGTCTCACAGTTTAACAATTATAATATGTGATATATATATATGACATCATCAGGTAAATACATATAGGGGGAATCAACACCACATAGTATCGGAAACATATATACGTACACATGCTATATACACATATACATCAATATATACATGAAAAACCAGAGCACAATAGTCTACAGTGATATCCTTCCTGTTGAATAAAAACCTCACTAAGGGCCTCATTCAATCAGGGGCTTCTACTTACAAGTGACTTTCCGATTTGCTACTTTAGGGCTGCTTGCTCCAGCTCTACTTTTACTTGCCTATTCAATTGCAAGTATAATCACAAACCCTGAAGCCCGTAACGCCCCCTATCGAAACAGCCAATGGAAAAAGAGGTCATCTTTATGACATCAATGTTCCAACCCCCAAGCCAATAGGACTTGTGAAAATGCAGCCTGCAACCCTGCTGCAGTGTCCCCACATTAACCCCATGCTGCGGGGGTCTCGATCTGGACCCCGCAGTGTCCCTACATTATACCCATGCTGCGGGGTCCCAACTGGGACCCCTGCAGTGTCCTCACATAACCCCCATGATGCAGGGGTCCCGATTGGTCAACACATCAACCCCTGAAGCATTTAAATGTCTTAAATTCCCCACTGCGGGTCCTTAAGGGGCTCGTGGACCACTAATGGTTACCCCCATGATGCGGGGGTCTCGTTCGCGACCCCCACATTGTCCCCACATTAACACCAATAATAACCCCAACATTAACCTCATAAGTGCCATTAGTGTCCTCCAGGACTCTCATGACATTAAGTACAAACACTACCCTATACTATACTATTAGCCCCCCCATTAAACCAATAAATCTAAACTACCCCACCTCTAACTAATGAAACCCCTCCTCCCTATTCTATTACCCCCTCCCCTCTACCCAAATCTATTAACCCCTGCAGGACCCTCATGACACAAAGTCTAAGCACTACACTACACTATTAACCCTAACTATACTCCATTAACCCATTAACCCCCACTGCCCCCTTTTAACCCTAACTTGGCCTATTTTACCCCGTCTGGTCCTATTTAACCCTGTCTTGTCCTTTTTAACCCTATCTAGTACTATTTAACATGTCTAGTCTTATTTAGCCCCATCTGGACCTATTTAACCCTGTGTAGTCCTATTTAACACTAACTGGGCCTATTTAACCCCATATAGATTTACAAAAAGATTCACAGAAACTAAAAAACACCTATACTACACAGAAAAGTTCTATCTACATTACAAAAAATAAATAAACCTACATTACACAAAAATAAAACCTACATTACATAAAATAAATAAACTACATTACATAAAATAAAAAAGACCATTAATAAAAATAAAAAAGAGAATTACAGAAAATAAAACTCTACAACCTAAAATAAACACATCAAAATTACAATTAAAATAAAAACCCAATGCCAGCAATAAATAAATAGTAAATCATACTACTTGCCTTGCCCAAATGTCTCTCAAGCATTGATGGTTTTATTTGCTTCTTCCCTAGACAAGGGCCCAATCCAAAATGTCCACTAATTCGGCATCCCTATAATAAAAAGAAAAAGTTAAATGAAGACATATATAAATACAACTAGTAATATCATATAGGCCTAATAGGCCATTTACCTATCCGAAATGGCCATCCAGCGATGTCCCCACCGTCCTCCAAATTGTCTCTGGCAGGGCCCCTTGAAAAAAAAACAGTCATCCGAAAAAAATGTAAAATCTAACGGAGCTCATCCCTTGAGGAGCTCCCCAATGCAAATGACGGTTCCCACGCATGCTCCGGTTGAACATTCGATATAACGCTTTCTGATTTGCTGAAATGGCTGTCAATCATATTTCATCCAATCAGGAGGCGCCAAGATGTGAGCAAATCAGAATGGGATACTGTCAATCATTTCTAAACCAATCAGAAGGCGCTGTTGTCTTCAGCCAATCAGAATTGGATGCACCCCCCGGGTGTCAATCAGATTGCAGCCAATAAGAAGACACAGATGCTTGTAGCCAATCACATAAGAACAATGCTCCGACAGATTTTTTTATTTTTTAGGACGCCAGGGTTTTTTTCAAGGGGCCCTGCCAGAGACGACGCCGAGGAGTGCAGCGGCATTGTTGGATGGCCATTTTGGATATGTAAGTGGCCTATTAGGCCTATATGATATTACAGGTTGTATTTATATATGTGTTAATTGTACTCTTTCTTTTTATTGTAAGGGTGCCGGACCAGTGAACATTTTGGATTAGACCCTTGCTTAGGGACGAAGCAAAGAATACCATCATCGCTGGAGGGGCATTTGGGCAAGGTAATTGGTATGATTTACTATTTATTTATTGCTGGTTTTGGTTTTTATTTTAATTGTAATGTTGATGTATTTATTTTAGTTTGTAGAGTTTTATTTTCTGCAATTGTCTTTTTTTATTTTATGTAATGTAGTTTTTTTATTTTATGTAGTGTAGGTTTTTTATTTTATGTAGTGTATGTTTTATTTTTTGTAATGTAGGTTTTTTATTTTATGTAATGTAGGTAGAACTTTTTTTGTGTAATATGGGTGTTTTTTTTATTTTTTTATTTTTTTTCTATGTGATGTGGGGTACTAGGGAGTTTATTAGGGGGTTGGTAGGTAGTATATGGGTTAATAGGTTAGGGTATGAGTTGAGTAGGTAGTGTAGGGGTTAACAGGGTAGGATAGGAGGGGATTATAGGATAGGGGTTTACTGGGTTCATTTGGGGTTGAATAGGCCCAGTTAGGGTTAAATAGGACTAGATATGGTTCAATCAGTCTAGATAGAGTTAAATAGGACAAGATGGGGTTAAATTGGACTAGATGTAGTTAATAAAACTAGATACATAGTAGTTCTAGATGGGGTTAAATAGGCCCAGTATGGTTAAATAAGACTAGATACGGTTGAATAGGTCTAGACAGGGATTAAAAAGGACTAGATGGGGTTAAATTGGACTAGAAAGGGTTAATAGGACTAGATAGGATTAAATAGGTCTAGATGGGGTTAAATCGGACTAGGTGGGGGTAAATAGGACTAGATGGGGTTAAATAGGCCCAGTTAAGATTAAAGAGGGACAGTTGGGGTTAACAGGATTTAGTTAGGGTAATAGGGTACAGATAGCGTTAATGGGTTAATAGGGTATAGTTATGGTTTATAGTGAGGTGTAGTGCTTAGACTTTGTGTCATGAGAGTCCAGGAGGACCCTCATGGCACTTATAGTGTTAATGTAGGGGTTAATAGGTTAAGGTAGAGGGGGGTTAATAGGATAGGGACGAGGAGGGTTCGTTAGTTAGAGGGGGCTTGGTTTAGATTTATTGGTTTATTGGGGGGGCTAATAGTGTAGTGTAGGGTAGTGTTTGTAATTAATGTCATGAGGGTACTGGCGGACCATCGTGGCACTTGGGGTTAATGTAAGGGTTATTATTGTCCCATAAGGGTCGTAATAGACCCTTATGGGAGAGATGGATTTAAATAGAGGTTTATGGGGGTCTGTATAGACCCCCATAAGTGATGGGGTTAAATAGAAGCTTATGGGGGACTGTATAGTTTGTTGCCACAGGTGTACTTACTGTACCCACACGGCATGGGGGTAACCATTAATGTGGCGCTGGCTGTTTAATGACCCACGGTGGGGAATTTTATATTTTTAAATCCTGCAGGGGTCCCAATCAGGATCCCTACAGCAAGGGGTTTATGTGGGGACCCTGTGGGGTCCAGATTGGGACCCATGCATCATGGGGACTTTATTTTGGAACAGTGGAGAGGATAAGTGAAGGGTTTTGCGAGCCCTTGCAAGACCACCTTGGGTCAAGTAGGCTGGAGCTGGCTTTTTGCTACTTACAGACTTGGCAGAAGGGGTGATCAGAGTGATTGAATAGCGAAGTGGCCATTTTTGCACTTGGGACTCTTGTGGCCGTGAAAGATCAAAGGCTTTGAGGGAAGTAACTTGCACTTGAGAAGAAAGTATGGGAATGTAGCGAGCAACAAGTAACCCAATCGGGGCCTGCAAGTAGCAGGCAATTGAATAGGGAAGTAACTTGCGATCTTAACTTACTACTTTTTGTAGTAAGCAGCAATTGAATGAGGCCCTAAGCCTTTTATAGAAATTGTGATAATGTGTTAGAAAACCCAAGTCTATATTAAGTCCTGCATTTTTAGTGTTGAATAAATTACTAGATTACTGGACTGGCTGCTTCAATTATATATATATATATATATATATATATATATATATATATATATATACATATATATTTATACATATGTAATACTATATATATAATATATAAATGCAATTTCTACAAAGATTCTAAGCTCAAAGCAGGGCCCTCAATTTTCTTCAGCTGTTAATATTGTATTTTTAACTGATCTCAACACCTTTACAGTGCTACGGAATATGTTGGCACGTTACAAATAAAAGTTAATAATAATAATAAATAAATATAATAGGTTGGTGATAAAAACTCAACTTGTTGATGTGCTATAGATTTATAAAACTCTGTACTATCTGTGCTATCACACTGCAGCATGGAACAAATTTGGATAAATTGTACCACTTTGCATTATATTAATAAACATCTAGAGCATACATTATGTTATAAGCAATGTTGGTATATCTCAATAAGATACACAGTAGTGAAATCAAAAGAACCTGTCCACAAATACAAAACACAAAGGGAGCTATGTGTAGGACACAACAACCTTGACATTGTTGCTGTGTTCCCATTTAGTTTGAAATATTTTCAGACAGATTTTTGGCAATTGGAGTTCTGATACATAAATGTTTATGGCATGCATCAACTTAATTAGTATCTTTGTGCCAAATCAATAATTCACATTGTCCTCCAGTTTAAACTTTTTGTACAATTTGGCGCATAATTATATTTGCTGTAATTCAATTGAAGTACCGGAATTTTCTTTACAGATTAAAACAATGAACATTTTTCCATTATTGATTACAAAATACAGTTACCATATCAAGACATTTCTATCAAAACAAGAAGAGCAAAATATAAGGCAGATATTATGAAATCAGGAGATTAAGTTTTATTTGGAGTCATAATGTGCATATAAATGAAAAATGCATTAAGTGACATCTATACAGGAAAAACAATTAACTGGATTTGTTAAGGTTCTCAGTGGTATTGTAGCAGTATGGAAGCTTACTGTTTACAAACAAGTTATCATCTAATGTTTTTAGTTACATATATTACCCATTGCAAGCCCGTCTTATAAATGCATTACATTACAATAAGAAACATTACAAAACATGAAAGAACATTACAACTAAAATATAAAAAGAATAATTAGTTTATTAATTAATACAGAACCCACCATGAGGTCAGCGTTGTCAAGCAACACCCTAAATCTGCTCTTCAGCCCTAATATACAGGCTACACCATGCTGATGAAGTCTTGATTGAAGCTAATATATTATTTCTTCTGGTCATTCAAAGGGCCTTTTTTCAATCTTGCTTGAAGACCATGTTGCTCTTTTTGGGAAGGGAAAAGGACCAATCCAAAAAACACTGGTTATCGTAAACTTTTAAAATAAATCAAATCTAAATTAATGGGAGCGCCCAATGAGACATTTTACCCAACTTTACATGGACTTTCTAGGCTTCTGAATGGTTGAAATGGGTATCCATCAAATTTCAGCCATTTTTTGCAATCTGAAACAAAGTAGAGAAGACTGCCTGCCCTTAATATCATTGATAGCAGAATGAGTACAGATCATTATTTGACCCAAGCTAGAAATGATCAGCCTTATTAAATTGCGATTTGGCCAATTGAATAGGGCTCTATAGAAGCACAGAGCATATTTTTTTACAGAAGTTTTTAGTTAGTGAAGACCTTGCTTTGGGATAGAAGTTCACTAACTAAAAACTTCTGTAAAAAAATATGCTATGTGCTTAAATAGAGCCCTATTCAATTGGCCAAATCACAATTTAATAAGACTGTTAGCTCTTTGATCCAGCAATCACAATTAATATTTATATAATATCAAATGTTGAAGTAGGGGAAACCTTAGGGAACAGCGATAATAACATAATCACATTTAAAGTTGAGTTTCACAAACAAAGTTATAAGGGGCAAATAAAAACTTTTTTGTTAAATGGATAAGTTTAATGGTCTAACAACAGTAATACAATGTATAGATGGAACATAGAACTGGGAAGAAAAAATACAAAAAATAAATGGACAAAATTAAAAACTTTCCTAAATATGCATTACGAATCACCACAAAACATTTGCAAACTAATAGAAGTAAATGATAACCCATGTGGCTAAAAAGAGGAAAAGCAGGTATTTAAATTATACAAGAGAGTGGGAGAAGAGGCAGATTTATTTGTGTACAACCTATATAGCAAGGTTTGCAAAAATAAATATTAGATTACTGAAACAGAACATGGAAAATTAACTACAAAGCAGAGTATGTCTAACCCTAAAAAGTGTATTAAATATATTAATAGAAAGTATGCTCGAAAAGAAAATAATGACAATTTTAAACTGGCTGACAAATTCATAGTAACCAAGAAAAGGCAGATTACATAAATCAATAATTTTCTTCTGTATACACAAAGTTGGTACCAGTGGTTGGAAAAATGCAAAAAAAATAATAATTGGTTAATACGGGAAGAATTCCAAAAGAAGCTTGAAAAAATAAATGTTAATAAATCACTGGTTCCTGATGGAATACATCCAAGTGTACTGAGGGAACTGGGTTTTTATAATAGCCAAACAATTATATCCAGTTTTTCAAGACTTACTCACCACACTAGACGACTGGTGAAAAACAAATGTTATGCCTTTATTTAACATGGAAGCAATACCAAACCATGGAAATATAGACCTGCAAGCATCTACTCTGTAGTGGGGAAGAGTTGCTTAGGGAAAATATACAGGATTAGATTCATGTGAATAATAATAATAAGAAAGAGTCAGTATGGATTTATGAGGGATAGGTAATGTCAAACAAATCTAATTGTTTTCTATGAGGAGGTAAGGAAGAACTTGGGCAAAGTCAACTCAAAAGTATTTTTTGGATTTTGCAAAGACTTTTGATACAGCGCCACAAGGAGGTTACTATATAAAGTAAGATATTCAGGAATTGCAGTAAGTATATATATGGATAGAAAACGTATTAAAAGTCAACAAATAGTTGTAAATAGAACATACTAGGCTGGACTAACGTGGTAAATGGGGTTCCTCAAGGTTCAATATTTGGTCCTCTCCTTTTTTAACATATTTATAAATAATTTAAAAGTAGGGCTGTAAAGTAATGTCTCAATTTTTTGCTGAGGATACAAAGTTGTACAATGTAATTAAATCAGAAAATGATGTACTTTCAACTCCAAGAAACTTAAATAAATTAGTAGAATTGGCAGCTAAATGACAGATGTGATTTAACACAAATAAATGTAAATTTATGCATTTGAGAAAGAAAAATAAGCATGCTATTTATCATCTAAATGGAACAAATCTAGCAGTATTAGAGATGGAAAGGGAATTAAGAGTACTTGTGTAAACCTACTACGTAACAGTGCTCAATGCCAAGCAGCACCTGCAAAGGTATGTAAAATATAATAATGCATTAAGAAGGTATGGAAGATAGGAAAACAAATATAATACGACCACTATAAAAATCCCTAATACAACCTCATTTGGTATATGGAGTCCACTTTTTGGCACCACTTCGAAAAAGGACATTGGAGATCTAGAAAAAATAGAGAACCCCAAATAAATTAATAATGGGGATGAAGGGACTAAGCTATGAAGAAAGTCTAATCAGGAGAAGAAAAAATATTTCACTTTAAAGAAAGAAAAGAGTTCTATACCATAAAAGGAAAGTCAGACCATGTAACACTCTACCAAAGGAGGTTGTGACATCAGATTAACTTTTAACAAAAACAGTTAATTGATGTGTTAGATAACTAGTGGGGGGAATGGATCCAGGCAGTAATCCAATTGCCAGTATATTGAGGTAAGGAAGAATATGTTTTTCCTTATGAGACAATTGGCAATATTTCAATTGGGTTTTTGTTTTATCTGGATCAATTAACAATTCTCTAATTACACAAATCATAGAAGATCTAAAATGGTAGAACCTGATGGACTATAGACCTTTGCGTTTAAATAACGATTATGAAAACTCTCAGATTCAGAAAGGTTCTCAGGGGCTGCAAAGTTGATTACTGAAGCCTGCAGTGTCTATTTCATGTGGGTAAAGTTGCCATTAAAACCTTAGCAATGCATCTTTGTTGCACCTTAATTAATTTACCCCAGCATACTCTGGATGTTTACATTACATTAGATAACCTGGAACATGCTCACTTTTGTGAGGCACGGATTATGGAATTGCTGCTATAGCCTCCTTATTTTACAGAGCATGTTCTTGGTACTCTGGCATACATAATTAATCCAATTGATCTTAAATTGTTTGTATTATGGACAACAGAGTGAAATAAGAGATGTGGGAGAGGAGTTTAGCAGAGGTCATTATTTTATATCCAAAACATTTCTTTACTGCTATTTGAACATTTGTTTTTAATGTTTAATAATGGTGAACTAAAAAAAATATTTAAACTAAAAGGTGCTGAAGTGAATTATCTGAACTTTAAACTAATTCTCCCTGATCTTCCAACTTTTTCAGCCATGGCAGAATGAGGAGCTAATTTCTTGCACTCTGACACCAAAGCAGTTCAGTAATGAGGCCGTTGTGGGAGACTGTACTCCACACTCTGCTACAGTTTACAAAACACTGAGGGAGCTTCTACCTAAACTCAGGGCAAATGAGCTATATTTCATTGTTTTCTCATAAGTTTTCCCACAAACTAACAAGGTTTTACTTTTTCTAATGTACAATTTATTTATACTGAGCTTCACTGCTTAAAGGATATAAACACTGGACCATTACAATGGCTTTTTTAAGCTACTGATGTGTAGTTTGGCTACAGATATAAGAGCTTGTGTATGGTACAGGTTGTGGATAGCATAAAAAAGAGCTTACAATTTAAACTGGAAGGGAGATTAGAATGAATAGTAGGAGAATATCTGAAAATGTATAATTATATAAATGTATAAAACAGCAGCAAGCCACGCAGATCTGTTATAAATATATTTTTAAGACTCTCCTCAGTAGGCCTGAAGAAAAAAAAAGAAAAATGTTACTGTAGTAAAAGAACATTTTTACTGTAGAAATCTTTAAAGAAGAAAGTTACTAAAACCCAGCCATCACTTGCTCTAGCCTTCGTTTATACTATAAAATGCAAATTGTAGGAGTTTTATAAATATAAAAACCCACCTATTTATATTCATATTATAATTCATGTTAAATATTAACATTCTACACTAAAGCGTTCTCCTGACCCAGATTTGCCATCACTGAATAATAGCCAGACAAGGCTGGGTTTCTTATATACTTGGACCATGCAATTTGATTAGGAAAATGAACAATACAATCATTCTGCACCTAGTGGTCACAAGGCAGCAAGAAATAACGCCCTGAAAGAATATGCTTCTAAAGCCAAATCTGTAGGATTATAAACTTTTTTTCTCATCTTTTATTATTTTTTTTTTTAATGGACCTTGTGAATTGGTACACTCTGCTACACAAACAATGCTGCATACAGTATGGGAGATCATTCAACTCCAACTAAACCAAAAATAGACTAAAATCCTGTCTCACATTCCCACTATCTGCTATTTCTGTGCGGAGGCTGTGCTACTCCTGTAACCAACTCATGGCTCAAACTGCCCTATTGATCTATCCTTTTTCTTCTTTTCCAGTTGTTCTCATCCCCACTAAATCCCATATCTTAAATCTGTCCTTTGGCTCTGGTACATTTCAGTCTTTTTTTAAACATGTCCTCATAAGACCTATATTAAAGATGCAATGACCTTCCCTTTAACTTCTCCTTTTATCCATCTATCCATATTTGTGACTGACAAACAATAAAAGAGAGAGATTACAAATTGCATACAATTATGACATGATGTATAGTTTGTAAAGCTTTGTTTACAAGAAAGGAGAATATACTAGAAATGTAAACCTAAAAAACTTGGATTTATTTTTCTTTTCTTTGATTTTCTTAATTTTCCAGTGTAAATATTAACCTAATCCTATCTGAAACATAACAGTTTCAGTGAGTTTAAGTAGTAACATTTTAGTGCATATTTGCATGCATTTTGAGTTTTTTCATACATAGAAATCTCAACTGATCAGAAAAAGGAAAAACAAACTAATTTTATAAACAGTATTTACATAGTTTCCTTCTTTTTGTGGTTTTCAAATTAACTGCAGATGCAGCTACTCCAGCTGTCTTCTTATCAATAAAATAACATAGAAATAACTATCACTTCAACTGACAAGAGGACATCCTTTGAGGTTAGAAGTAAAAATATTCCACCGTAAAGAAAGAAAAGGGTTCTTCACAGTAAGAGTGGTTAATCTGTGGAATTCTCTACCAAAGGAGGTGGTGACAGCAGATTTGATAGACTTTAAAAAGGGGTTGAATATATTTTTAAGTAAAAAGGAAATTCAGGATTATCCTGGATAATCAGTGAGGGAGTATTGATCCAGGGAGGAATCCGATCTCCAGTATCTGGGGTCAGGAAGGAATCTTTTTTGCCTTTTAAGACAATTGGCAAATTGTTTTCTGTTTGCCTTCCTCTGGTTCAATTAACAATTAATCTGCACATTGCAGATTATAGGAGATTTACAGCCATATTCATTTCCAAGCCCTTAAGTGCAACGTGAGTCACACAGTTACAGAGCAATTAGACCATGGCATGAGTTACGGAATGGAAACGCAAGCTCGTAAATCCTTTCCTCACCCGTAAGCTGTAAAGGGGACGGACGAGACGCAATCGGCCCTAATTATCCAATTGCGGTATAATGAAGTGTGACACAGGCCTAACAGCCAATAGAAAACTGGAAACTGCAATTAACGCAGCAGGAAGGGGTTTAAGAGGGAGCAAAACCCGTAAACCATTGACTGTGCTGTAGCTGAGCAAGTGAACACACAGGTCTAGGCGTTGGTGGGTTTTTGAGAATTGTAAAGAGAGAGAAAGAGAGAGAGAGAAGGAGCATTGTAACTTTTTGATATTTTGACCTCAAAGATAATTTAACGTTTAATTTAGAACACACACAATTATTGATATCACATAATTCAAACACATAGATTAATACGTATAAATAGCTATACATAGTGGTAGGCCACAGCACATCTACACCCCAAATAAACCTACCTACACCCCCCTCATACAATTACTAGACTGCACATAATACTCACATTCTTGTTTTACCACATACATATCCACATATATACTATATTTATTTATACTTATTTTAATTTCATATATCATAGGAGGGTAGAGAACTGGATGAGGAAAGTGAGGAGAAAGAGGAGAGAGAGGCGAACACCAGAGGGGGAGAGTGAGCAGAGGAGGAGAGTGAAGAGAGGAGAGGAGGAGGGGAGAAGAGTAAGGAAAGTGAGGAGAGCTAGAGGTATGGAGGGAAGGAGATCCAGGTAATGTAAGGTCAGGTGGAGGGAAGCAGCAGGAGGGGAGGGATATGCCCCCAGATGTAGGCAAACAAGTTGGAGGGTCAAACGGTCAGGGGCCTGATCCCAGGGAGGGAGGTATTGCAGATGAGGGACTGGCCCCAGGGAGAGGACAGGGAGGCCAGGATTCCCATGCACAATTGGTAGGGCAAAAGGCTGTGGCAAAATACAGGGCCCCCAATTATAGCCCAGCGGAAATGGGCGTCCTCCTCAGGGAAATCTCTTCCCGCTATCGGATCATACATGGTAAGAGAGATGTGAGGGCTAGCCAGAAGCAAGAGGCCTGGGCACAGATTGCTTCAGCTGTTGCGGCATTAGAGGACGCTAATAGGGACTTAGTGTCTGTTAAACACTGATATGACGACAGCTGGCTGAAGGTGAAGATGTCAGATGAGGCAAAAGCAACCGGTGATGGGGCTCCAACAAATATTACATACTGCGCATGGGAGCAGACCCTGGGGGGCTGGATTCAGCCAGCGACAGTGGTGGGCCTACCAGGACATGTGGATACAGGTGTGCCTAGAACTATGCAAAGTGAGTATTATATCACACTACACACATTGGTGTATGAAATTGTGGGGGTGGGGGGGGTGGGGTAGACAAATACCCTGCAGATATTATGATGTATGTATGTATAAATAAGCTTATATTCTGGCTGGTGTATACAATGAGCTGTAGCTTGCTCCCCCTAGAATTATTCTGGCTCCTACACCCCTGCCCACATGCATAGATACCTGACATACAATAGTACTGTAAGCCCTGAAGATATATGGGGCATCTATAACCATCTATATCCTGCTAGCCAACATATCATTTTCACAATTTGTATCAATGAAGTGTCTGGCCAATACCTGCAGTTCAAACTGATTCTGAGTACAATTTGCTATTATATTAATATTGTATACACACTAAGTAAGACTGCATGTGCGTGTCATATACTGTCCTAACGTGGACCATGTCTCAGCTGCATGTTAACAACCATTGCTGGTAACATGTCACAGATTGGTCAGTTTCACACACTGCACATCAGATCCAGTAGAGCACGTGTCTGATGCACATGCAAATGGCACACTGCACCGTCAGTACATATATTCATATGAGCCATGATTCACAATAATCATTATGCAGGCAGTGATTCATCTGTGTAACACAAGGACCACAGTCAATCACAAGTGACTATGATGTCAAGGATATGGAAACACATACTGTAGCTGTCAATTGTATACGGAAACCAAATATAATATATTTTTTCTACCATTTCAGTGCCCAGGCGGACAGAGGGAGGCTCTAATGGAGGTGGGAGTGGTCGGAGAAGAAGGCCAGGACATTCAAGAGGGCACGGGACCATCCACACAAGCTGCCCATTCAGCGCCATATCAGGAGTCGGAATCACTGCCTGGGCCCTCAACAGCAACATACAGATGGGCACATCTGTTCCAGCCACTTCCCCCGGCCATGTCCTGGCCCTAACCATTAGCACAGATTCCACCTGCTACAGCAACATTCCGGCCATGGCATTCAACAGCCACTCCCACACAATGGGGTCCCCCAACATGGCCGAACACACAATGGGGTCCCCAAACATGGCTGAACACACAATGGGGTCCCTCAACATGGGCCCCAGCCCTCCTGCCAACACCTCAAGTCTTCCTGCCAACACCTCAGGGCCTACTGCCATCACCGTGTCCACCAATGCAGTCACCTCGGCCACCAATGCAGTCACCTCGGCCACCAATGCAGTCACCTCGGCCATCAATGCAGTTACCTCGGCCACCAATGCAGTCACCTCTGACACCAATGCAGTCACCTCTGCTGCCACCAATGCCATCACCTCAGCTGTCACCAATGCAGTGACCTTTGCTGCCACCGATGCCGACACCTCCAGCCTTGCTGTCATCACCTGTGGCCCCATTGCCATCAACACTGCCACCCCTGACATTTTGGGAAATCATGGACCGGTTTGCCAGGGAGGTCATGGCACACCCGAAAACCAGGCAAAGGAGAGGCTATGGTTGCTCCAGAGGCAGTGCTGCCTCACAAACATCCTCCTAGCTAGCACACGATCGATCCATGCTGATATGAGGAGGCACAACCGTAGGATGGATAGATATGAGGAACGGGCGATTTGGGAGAGACAGCAACTCATCGAATTGACCGAACACCAGTTCATACCTCTTCATTCTTCGGTTGCACAAGAGCAACCAGAAATGTCAGCCTCCTCAGATCAGACCTCACCACTAACATCTCAACCAGATCCACAGCCAGCCAACGTAGTGAGAACCTCATGCTCCTCCACAGCAAAGAAGTGGAAGAGTGAGAGGGCGCGGAAGGTGGGGGCCCAGTGTTGAGGAAGAGGAGGTCTTAGGACCATACAAGAAGTCCTCCTCCTGATCACTCCTCACTGAATATTGGTTGTTATAGATGTTGACATACTATTGGTTGGCTACAGAGTGTGTACATGTCTGGTTATGTTTAACATTTCAACAATTGATGTTCAATGTGGATCGATCTTGAGATGAGGTGTTGTAGTTATATAACACCTCATCTGTTATGATTTATATCTAGTACTTTTCTCTGTAGGTGTTAATAGCCAAATCACATGACCATAAAGGCATGTTCTTCATCTTCGAGCAGTACAATACCCTCATGTGAGTGAACATGAGACCCAGATCCCAACAGGCATTCGATCAGTGTCGTTCTCCACTGCAGATGGATCTAAAATGCAATTTATGACTACATATCTGTTCACTAATGAACATGACTGGTGTGAGTTTCAATTACAATGAATAGTGTCCCGGCTGTAGAGTTGCACAGTCCGATTAGGATCTGCTAATCCACAGCAGTAGTTATATCTGCATTTTAGTTGCATGTCATCCTGTTAACAGTATGAAAGCGGATTCATTCCCTTTGTATGAAAATGTATTGTATGAAAACACACTGTGTGTGGAATTAATTATTATCACATGATCCATGATTTCTAGCAAATGTTTAACATAGCAGATGGAAACCACCACACCCATGATATTAATGCACAGTCTTGTCTATTTCTGATTGTGCTCTGTGTATGAAATAAAACTTTGCTATACCGTTCTAACCATGTCAGTGTGTTGTCAGTGGTTGGGGTTTTGGGACATCCACATACATCTCATTTGTGTCAGATTCCTATATATGTAAACTAATGAGCCCTAGTTACTATGCAATAGATCAATACCCATAATAATAAGAATAGAAATAATAGCATTAGATATCATGTAATAATATATCATATATACAGGGATAATACACATGCAAATGTCCAGTTAGTGATATTGTGGAGTATGAACATTCCCCTGAGGGCCGGATAGGAATATGAAAGGGGATACTGGAGTGGTTTGCCAGTTCCTCCTCTAGTGGACTGGGATTTGTCTGACCTCTCTGCTATGATGTTTTCACCTATAGCTCACCGCTTCATTCAGGTACACAAGCCTCTTCATCACCACCATTTAGCAATGCTGACGGGGACCAGGGGAACATACACCACACTAATCTACTCTAACCCATCAGGAGGGGTCGCAAAAACACATGGAGGCTTTGCATAGGCACGTGGATCAATAGCCAATTCATCTCCATCAGGGGTGATCCCTGCTACGCCCATCCGGGTAAGTTCCATGCCATTGCCAGTGGCCATGTGCCAAGATGTGTAGCCATTCCCATTTGGTGACCTATTCTGTTCTGCTATTCATCAATTTACATTAGTGTGTATTGCTAAGTGGTGGTGGTGAAAGGGCTTGTATACCTGAATGAAGCTGTGAGCTATACCATGTAGGGCCAGTGTAGGTGGGCAGGTGATAGCAGAGAGGTCAGACAAATCCCAGTCCACTAGAGAACTGGCAATTCACTTCAGTATCTTTGGCATGCAAACCTTGTAGAACATCACAGGCAGAGACCTAGCTAAATGTGCTGCAGTCACAGAGAATCAGACATGACTGAAGGACTGAACAATAAATAATTAAATGTTCCCCGGGTACTTGATCTATATGATGTGGCGGTGAAATATGGCCACTATTTGTTTTCCCAAATGTAGATGTGATGAGCGAGATGTATATGCAATTTTATTGATATTGTAGGGGCCACAATAAAGCCTCTGTGAGTGAGAAAGGGTTAATATGGCATGAGTTTCATGTTTTTGTGTTGTTATTTAACTAGGTAGTGTGCCTTGAATTGCTTTGTGCATGTTTCAGCTTTGCTTTTAATATTGGCATGTGCATGACCATTCCAATATATGATGAAAAAATAAATACTTTTTAAATGCCTATTTTGTATTTAGGGATTATTATGCAAGTAATTGTAATGCCTTCCCGTGCTTTCCCTATATTTTATAGTGCACTGGTGTGTTTATATTGCCCTTTACAGTGTTTAAAAGTTGTCTGTAAACCCTATGCGAGTCCTATTTGGAGGCTGTAATGTTTTAGCCTCCATTTGCAGGTTATGGGCTTGAACGCAATGGCATCTTTCGAAATGTGTTGCAATTTAATAGCAAAATTTAAACATAGCAGTTACGGGCTTGACAGAACAAAGGATTTGAGGCAGCGAAGTCCCACGTTCCACCTCTCTTAGGCTTTTTTTGGCCTTAAGCAGAAAGTTGTGCACGGCTTGCTTTATGGGTCTAATTTAATAGCTGTAAGTCTTGCAAGCTACGTTATAGGCTACGGTTTTACACATTAGGGGAATTTAATAGAGCTGCTAAAATGGTTGAACTTGATGGATGAAAGTTTTTTTTCAACCTTAATTACTATGAGCCTCATTCAATTGAGACATTGGGAGATCCGGGCTTTCCTTAGTGGAGCCCGTAACTTATTTTGCTATTCAATGGGCGTCTGTTTGCGGGCTCCGACTGGGTTCCTGGTTCTGGCCTCTGATTCCTTCCGATAGTGAACATCACAAGACAAAGGCCGTCAAAGCCTTTGATCTTTCACGGCCGGAAGATCGCTAAAATCGCAAATCGATATTCAATTGCTCCGATTCCCCCTAGCTAACCACCTCTCCAAGGCCGCAAATGGCAAAAGTAAGTCCACAAGTTATGGGTTCCAAGGAGGACTCACAAAGGGCCTAAAGACCTGTCCGGAGCACTTTGAATGCATAACTGTCTCTTTTTTCTTCTCCACTTAGTCCAAACAAAATCATATCAAAGTTAAATGTAAGCACTCCTGTCAACTCTTTCACAATTTTCATCAGTGACTTCCACACTTCCCTTGCAAAGTCAAAATTCTAAAACATCCCTTTCTTTCAGACATTGTTTAAAGTTCAATAATCTATTTTTTATTTCAAATTCTCTTGTTGGTAGACAATTATAAACAGCCATACACTGATGATTTAGATATTAAATATGTACATTTTCAATTTTCATTTTCCACAATCTCTGTCTCAGTTAGTCCTCCAGTCATTTAAATGTTTTCTAATATCAAATTCATCTTCCTTAGACACCATTACTTTTCTTTATATTTTTTCACTTCAGCATAAAATGTAATCCATCTTATAATGAAGGGCCCGTAGGCCACCTAAGGCTTGCCTGTGGTTGGAGGGAGGGACCACTTGACCTGGCTAGCTTGGGGAGGTGGAGTCATTTATAGGCATTTGGTGCCAATTTCCACCAGTTTGCCCCCAGCTAACCATGTGAGCAGATGCCCACCCATCCCTAAAGTATTGTTGTTTAAAGTGATATATATGTTGTATGGAAAAAAAAAAAAGCTAAGGATGAATCATAGCAGGTTGTGGATTATTTTGTTTATTGTCTGAAGTACTCGTTGTGGATGTATTATTGTAGTATATATTATATGTTATCAAAAGTTTGTTTATATGTTGTCACAGCGGCGGATGGTGAGGAGAGTTGCCGGGACAGTGGTAAAATGGGTGAGATCCTACCCTACGGTGGTATGGATGTTCCAATACGGTAGGCCCTGGGTGAGGCTTCAGGGCGTAGGGTGTACTGTCTCTGTCCAGGCTCCTCCCCTCTGGGTTATGTTTATTTATTTATCGTTATGGTTGTTACCTTATGTTGTGTTTACCAATAAACGCTGTGGCCAGTTATCTCCCAAGAAGTCGTCTGTGTCTAATCTTTATATTTAATGGGTGATGGAGTATACATTCTTATGTGCACATACCAACTGGGCCTTGCTTAGGTCAAAACGTAATCTTCTCAATACATTACAAGCACCATATTTTTACCATGCATGCATCTATACTTTCTTTCATTCTCACCTTAAAGGATCACTGTGCAAGCCATGGACATAAAACATTTATGTAAAAATCTGGATTTTTGAATACTAAAGACCAGGAATCCTTTTTGTGCTTGTTACATCATATCCTAAAAGATGGCTGGTGGAGGTGTGTGTTTGTAGTTAACAGTGGAGTGAGTGATTGGGGAGGAGGGAACAAGAAAAAGTCCAAAACCTTTGTTTGATATATATATATATATATATATATATATATATATATATATATATATATATAGAGTGAGTTAGCAGTGAGTGTCCAGTAATCTAGATGAATAAGTAGAGTATTGCAGTATATAATGACACTTTATATTGAACAAAAATATAAGTTAGAATGATTCATGAGCTGTAGCTCTCTTTATCAAGTCAGAAGCAATATTGATTAAGCTAAGCTGTGAGAGGGGAGAGATTTAAAGTGAGAGGCATCATAAATTAAGTAATGATCGATCAAGGTTTTAGATAAGAGAAAACCAGAGTAGTATAAGTTGGCCTGTAAATAGGCCAACTTATTAAGGAATAGAAAAAAAGTTACAGGATTCACAAGAAGTGTTGATAATGTGATAAAAATCAATGCTAAGTACTGTATCTTTAGTATTGAAGAATGTGATCATTTTCACTTCAAATGTTTTCCTCTCCTGGATGTGTTTGAAATTACCTCAGAATATTTTAATTTTCAGGTTTCCAACTAGAGTACAATAACTGTTTTCATTGTGCTTTTTTTATTTAAATACTTTAATTGAAATACAAGGAAAGTACACAAAATCTAATTATACATTGTAAGTTTGTTACGGGCCTTGATTCAATTGAGCTATTGTTGTTTACGGGAGCCCGTAATGTAGTCAGTAAACTAATTTGCTATTCAATTGGCGTCATTTTGCAAGCTGAAAATCCCTGCAGTTGTCACAACT
The DNA here is from genome assembly GCA_027410445.1 of Discoglossus pictus. Classification (NCBI taxonomy): domain Eukaryota; kingdom Metazoa; phylum Chordata; class Amphibia; order Anura; family Alytidae; genus Discoglossus; species Discoglossus pictus. The sequence continues at coordinate 149,954,364 of CM050163.1, read as the reverse complement.
GTAACTTACACACCACCTAAGCCTTTGATCTTTCAAGCCCGCAAGAGTTACAATCGCAAATCACTATTCAATTGCTACAATTCCTCAAGGGGGTTTAAACCCTGTTTGTAGCACTGTAACTGCAAATAAAAAATAAATACTGCACTTTTAAAGATGAAGAAAGCAATGTAAGAAGTTATAATTAATTGCACAACAGCCTCAAGCTCCTAAATCTGCAATCAAAAATAAAAAAATGTATGTGTCCTTTCGATGTTACTGGATATCAATCTCGGGAATCAATTAGTTAATACATATCAGGCCATCCACATGGACTAGAACATTTCCTTCATTCATTTTTATTATTTTGTACATTGCAGGATTGCGAGACTGATCCCATATTGGACCCCTAAAAGATAATTGATTGACATGTAATCTCCATGTTTTACTGAATAATGATGACGGTGTTTCCAAATCGGGAGTTACAGCCTTGCTCAATTGATCTTGATCACGCTCTGAAATTCCACATACAACATGGTTTACAGTTTTGGCTTTCAGCCCGTAAGTTGCGGCCTTGTTCAATTGAATCGCTCTGTAATTGTAGCAAATTTCAAGCCTGCAGACTTGGGGGGGGGGGGGGGTGTATATGACATTTTGTGGATGCTCTCCATAATGCAGACCGGGAGTTGAGTTTTATCTTTCTCTGTTTTTAGTTCCAGCCTAATTTTAGAGTCCATGTGCCAAAGCAGGATGCCCATTTTTTAGAATATTCATCTAGTTCCGCTGAAATCATACTCATTGTGTATATGTATTGAATTTTTCTCTTAACTTGTTAAAATATGGGAATGTTTGATTTCCATTTTTTTTGCTATGACACTTCTGGAGGCTAAGAAAATCTGATGTGTTAGAATTGTGATTCCTTCAGGAGATTTTGAATGAGAAAAAGTAATGCTTTTTCTGTTTTTTGGGGAGTATGATATCCCCACAGTTTTCTAAGGTAGATTATGTATGTATATCATCTTAAAAGTGTTAAAAACCATGTTCCATTGATGTCAGAGGTAAATATCGGCTGCAAAAGTAAATTAGGGACAACCAACACATTACAGTTGTGTAACTCACTGTCCAAACAAACCGGGAGGCTACCAGATGTGTGCCTAAAACAACAGTACAGCCAACCCTGTTGAGTATGGAGTTTTGCAGAAAATGGCTGGTCACTGCACCCATGCTAACCAGGGTTCAGCATCAGAAATGGCTTCAATTTGCACGACAGTACCAAACTCTCTTTTGATCTCTTTTGATTGCCAAAGGGTTGACTTCTCTGATCAGGTGCATTTTCTGCTCTATCATCTGGATGTACATTGGCGTGTCAGTCGTGAAACCTCTAAGAACACAGACTCTTCAACCATAATTAGAAGAACACAAACTGGTGGCAGCAGCTTTATGGTCTGGGGAATGTTTTCTCTACATAGTCTGGATACAGTCATACCTTTGGAAGCCATTTTAAACCAATTGGGTTATCTATCCATCCTTGCATGTTGACTGTCTTCCCTGGAGCGGATAGGATCTTCCAGCATGTCAATGCAACATGTCATATGGCCAGAATTGTCTGAGAGTGATTGGAGGAGCATGGCAAAGACTTCCAAGTAACACAAATTAACAGCCTTATTAAATTGCGATTCAGCAAAATTAAAAGGGTTCTATATAGCATATTTTTTTACAGAGGTTTTTAGTTAGTAAACTTCTATCCAAAAGCAAAGTCTTCACTAACTAAAAAAATCGGTAAAAAAATATGCTATGTGCTTAAATAGAGCCCTTTTAAATTTGCTGAATCGCAATTTAATAAGGCTGTAAGTCTGATCAGCAACTGAAAAAAGTATCAAGCCTTTTTCAAAGATATTCTAAGTACTAAACAGGACTTGCAGGGTCTTTTCATCTAATAGAGCTGTAACAGTAATTAAACACAAATACTGTACTTTAAAAGCACAGCAAGGCATGGAAACGCATTAGAATTCATTACACAACAGTCTCAAATGCACAAAAATGCAATAAGAAAATTTTATTTTTAACTGTTGTTTCTGAGTAATATCTATCCTGGGACTCAATGGTTTAATAAATATCATGAAACCCACATGGACTAGAACAGGTGATCTGATGTATTTTATAGAGTGTTAGAGTGCTTAATTGCAAGCCCAATCGGCAAATATTACTTAGTGGATCTCATTAGTTCGTAGCCTCCAATTGCAGTTTACATCTAACTTCCATGTTTTACTGACGCCATGATGACAGACTCATTTACTATTGCCTGTAGCTAAGAAGTAAATTGTGGGTTTGCTTATATATTGACAGATTATATGATCACGCCCCTGAAATCCTACATAAAAAAGGCATGGTTTATGTGTGGAGGCTTTAAGACATAAATTGCGGGCTTGAGTCAATAGAATACATCTAAACACTTAAAGAAAGAAAAACACCCAAAGCCAAAATCACCAGTCATTTACAGGCTTCTAATAGAATAGGGCTCTAGTCTAATGAGAAAGTTTCTGTGTAAATGTATACTTATAGAGACGTTTCTGTGCGTGTATGTGTGGAGTTATTTCTTAATTTCAAAATCTCAATTGATATAATTTTGATGGGTCATTTTAGTGTTTCTTTACTCCCTGGAAAAAAATATGCAAATTCCCATGTAGAGAGTATCATAGACATTATATACTTCAATCAAAATGTAATCTCTCTAAGTCACGTGCTTTCTTTCTTGTCCACCCTTTATATCCTAGTCATCACTTCAAATGTTTTCATAAAGAAAATATCTTGTACATCTTTTATCTTGTACATCTTTTATCTTTCTTTTATTCACTGTGTACTGCAGTTAAATCTTTCTACTTTTTATAACATATATTTCCTTCCATGCTTCTTTGTTTCCTCAATCTCATATTGATGAACACCTTTCTCATAAATCATGCAAAAAACTGCAATATTTTATTTATAAAAATAAATCTTAGCAACATCTTTCACCCATTCCACCATTGCAATACATTATCAAATGCACACATTCTATTTCTCAGGTCTTACATAGAGAAAATTATATTGTCTTCATAAATGCTTGCCTTCTCACAAATATATTTATCTTTCCTACTTAACACAAACTCAATATATATACTGTATGATCAGTGAATATTACTTTGGAACAATTGTCTTAGAAATTATAAAACAAAAAGATAATTCTTGCTTTCACATGTCCACTGTCAATTTTCAACCTAAAACCCTGTCTTTTAATTTACTAACTCTGAATGTGAGCTACTTTTTATGTCCCATAATAATTTACCACTGTTATCTACAGTGCTGTACCATACTTTTTACTTCTTCAGTAAACAATTAAATCTCCTAAAACAAACAAAAAAAGTTTTTCCTGGCAAATACAAACACAGCTTATTAAATAAATTTAGTTTATGTGTTATATTTCAAGAGCATGCAAATTAAGCCAGTAACATACATGGCCGACATCCAAATCCGTAGACCATGCTTCCGCACATTGCATTGGCGGCCGTGAACATGATCAATTAGTCAAACCCGTGGTAACGGGTTTAGACGGAGCCAAAACTAAAAGCAATCATTATTGTTACGTCACCAAAAAAATGGAGGTTTGATCCGCACCACTTATGTTTTGAAGTCCGAATTGTGATCGGCCCGCATTCCAGAAATAATGCGAAATAATCAATAAATATAATATTCTAGTCCATGTAAGTTCTATTACATATATTAACACATTTATTGCTAAAACAGAAATTAAACATAAAATAAATAATTTTTATTGCAGAGTTGCGAGCTTGAGAATGTTGTGCTATTAATATTATTACCTTACATCACTTTCCCTTTCATTTAAAATACAGTATTGTGTTTATTTGACGTTTATTGGTTGGAACATGTCCTTGTGGATTCGTATCAATTTAGTTGTGATTTGCGATAGTAACTTTTACTGGCTTGACAGATCAAAGGCTTAGCTGGGACGAAGTTCAGATTTTGACGGGCCGTAGGGTTTTTCCTCCATTGACCCGCAGACCGTTTCAGGGTAGCTGAAAGAGGCCAATTTAATACCAGTAACTCTTGCAGGCTCCAATACGGGCTATGATTTATAAAATCATAGCAATTTAATAGGGGCCTTAGTCTATTAGATTTTTTTGCAGCTATATTTCAGTTGTTTTTTTTATTTCAAATTTTCCATACCATTACCTTTATAATTTGTAGTATAAAATGCAGGCACTTCCATACTTCACCAGTCTGTACGTATCACCAGGCTCTATAAATTCAGTATCGGGGACTATGAGAATTACTTAATATTTTGAGTTAGCCCAGAGGACTAGATGGTTATTGCTCTCTATCTTTTCTTCCCTGGAAGAATCAGTTGCAATAGAAACATCATCCAAGGTCCAAAGTCACCCAGACATTGCTTTCTTTTGATTCAGCGTTCTTTTTTGTGTTCTGCTACCTTTTTAATCCATCTCAAATATGATCTACTCTATTTCAGTTTTGGATCGGTTTCCTTTTCACCCTTAGCAATCTCCGGAATCTGCTTTGATACCTATACCTCATCTAAGGGGCCACAGTTTGTTGGGATATCTGGTTGGCTTTCCTCTGGAATGTTGGCAGGTCCCATTTGATGTTTTGTACTTGGAATTGGAGGGACACTCCCCTTGACAGTATACGCATCATAAAACATCTTTTGTTCAGTCAGATGTTGGGTTGTCTCAGTGTTTGACATTAATTAGCAAAATTGTCTGTAGATGCACATGTCACACTTTTTATCTACAGGTTCATGGAGTGTTTGACCTACATATCCCTTCTCCATTTATTTCCTGCTTTCTCTTCCATGTATTCCGTCTTTACATCTTCACCCTTTTCTCTTTCTTTCTCCATTTAAACATACATGTGTGTGTATATGTCTGTGTGCATGTGCGTATGTGTGTGAATATATATATATATATGTCTGTGATGTTTATAGGGTGGTTTATATATGTGTGTGTGTGATTTCCTTTCATATTACGTACTCATTTACTTCATGTGTCATTCTATTTTTTTTTACTTATAATTTCAAAGACTTGTATTTTTAATTATTGAAAAAAGTTTATAAACAAAAATCTGCTTTACTATACTTCCATATAACACCTCTCCAAGAAGCTCTTGATGTTGTAACTTGAAACAAAAAAGTTGTACATAAGCACTGTCAATTTGTCTTGCTTGGCTTCTGAAAAAAACAATGCCTTACAACTTGGGATTTTTCAGGTGCTCCATGGCTTTGGCATATCAGGTCTGGAGCACTACCTCATCCACAAAGTTCACATCATGTATGTCTTATTTTCAAATGCTTGTATGCAGGAAAAATAGTTTCTTGCCATTCTTGGAACTTGTTCCAAACTTCTTTCTGCAACAAATGTAGTCCATTCTTCTCTGTCAAATCTTCTGAAAGAACTGGTCAAAGTGTACAAATTATGTTTGGTATATAACCCTCTAACTTAGGTGAATCATATGGAATGCTTAGATAGGTCCTCTCTAAATAATTAAAAAGATAATGATTGCTTTTACATATCCAGTTTCACTATAAAACCTGAAACCCTTGGCTTTTGATTCACTAACTCTGAAAGTGTTCTTCAGAGCAATTTCTTTATTTTCTTTAATAATTTACCACTTCTATCTACAGTGCTGCACTCCACTATAACTTTCAACTAATAACAACTTGTTTTGGTATTCCACTAACATGAGGCAAAGTCATGACCTGTGCATTGTAAATATGTATATCCTTATATCTAGAACCAAATGAATAAATACTAGACACAAGGGGCCTCATTCTATTAGCGGCCGTAAATCGGCCGTAAGGCTGCGATTCCTTGCGGGGGTTCAGTTAACTCGCGATTCTATTATACGGCCCCGCAAGGATCTCCTTTTACGGCCGGCCGCATATCTTGGAACCTGCCGTAATCTCAGAAATCTAAAAACTCAAAAATAAATTCAAGCCTGCACTGTACAGCTCTGTAAATGCTAAGGATCATATTGGGGGACATGAGGATTAAAAGTAACCCACTCTCAAGATTGCACATCTGCCCAAACCCGAGTTCAAATTAACTGTTTATTTTCCGGCTGCGGCGTGGGTGTGTCTGAGGTGCTCCAAGCACTCTGGACTTTTTACATGGATATTTTACGGATATTAAAAATAAAATATTTTACGGATTTGAGTACAGGATAATTATGTGCTATTTTTTCTAACACCTAAAATCCCTTTATAGTCTTCGCAAAGTGCAGGATGGCTTTATTTAAGCTATTTTATGTGCTTAATTGGTGCTAGCGAGACCTCTTTCCTGCAAGTAAGCTGCGGCTCGCTTTTAGCCTTGCAGAGAGGTTTCCCGGAGCAATTGAATTGCAAAACTCTTGCGGCCGTTTTAGATCAAAGGCTTTCCTCTGGCGCGAGCGGCCGCAAGAGATAGCAAGGCACCGGCCACAAGCCTGCCGTAAGGGAATAGAATAGCCGAATAGCTTGCGGCCGGTCCTTGCGGCCCCGCAACGGCTGCGGCCGCTAATAGAATGAGGCCCAAGGTATGGGGTTAAAAGAACCCAGCTCTGTTTATTATAAACAATAACACACATAAAATAACAAGAGGTGCTTGCCCACCCGCCCTTAAAGGCTCAAGGGGACCAACTCGCAGCTCACTAATCACCTGTGGGCAGGCACCCCTGCCACAGGCACACAAACACAGTGTGCCCGTCCACTACAGGGAACGCACCACTTGGTTAAATGAGTTCCTAGCTATCTAAATTAGGAAACACGCTAAGCATGTCCCTTACCATCTTATGAACCGAGAGACCCAGTCCCTTGGAGACACACATTTAAGGCTAGATGTGCACCATGCCATCTATCATTAGGAAACGAGCAATTACAGCTAAGCACGTCCCTTGCCATCTATGGTACCTGAGAAACAGTTCCTTGGAGACACACATGTTAAGGATAAGTATGCTCCATGCCATCTACACATCCTTGCCAACCACTGCAACAAGGCCAAGTGTCAGTAGGAAACACACAATTACAACTAAGCTTGTTCCTTAACATCTATAAATTGTAGGAAATGTTCCTTAAGATCTATAAACGAGGGCAACTATTTTACAATGTGTTCCCAGTTCCATTAACAACGCTCTTTACCATAACATAGAGTTGTGGCTAATTACTTTCCAGTCCCTTCAAAACCAAATGAATGGTATTTTTAAAGGCCAAAATAAAAAGATTATAACCAAATTTGTTAAGGTGTACCACATGCTTACCATAAAACGCATCCTCCCCTTTGTTAGTATGATGTAATGACGTACCTCCCAATCCTCTAATACGGCTAGACATTGTTTTGTTAACTTTCTTCCTGCAATTGTTTAATATAGCAGGTTGAATGTGGGATCTCCATTTAAGACGGTGCAGCATCTCAGACCATATAATATGCATATCAGGGAATAATTGGTGCAACCTATCCACGTCCCAATTCATCCGTGTAATTAATGCCTTTAACGACATGCTCCCCAAATTATTAACCCCGCCTGAATAATTAAGATGTCAGAGGGACCCGCTAACCAGGCATACTGCACTACTTCCCTAACTACACACTCCCACTTAATCCCCCATATGCCAAACCATTTTACCAACAACTCAGTTTTGTTGAAACCCAGCTGCATATGGCCGTCTTTTTATGCTGCCGTTCTACGGGCCCAATACATGTATGAGTGGCCTAGGATCCATGCAGTCCGAAGGAAGTGTACTTGCGGGAGGATAGAATTACAATTAGAACACCAATAGCTAACCAACTTAATATTTATTTATTTATTTATTTTAATTATATATATATATATATATTTTTTTTTTTTTTTTTTTTTTTTTTTATTGAACTACTATTTATTAAAACTCATTTTTTTTTGTATTGATATAGAAAAACACATTCAAATAAATAAGCAATGAACCCTACCCCTCCCCCCCCCAATTACAAATTCCGAGTGATAATAAAGTTTCTGAAGCAAATGTCCCCATATCATACTAATCTAAAGGACTACCTAGGTCCCATATCTGTTCCGGGCATGGAGTTGAAGTGTTACTTGCACCTGGTGCAAGCTCCCTGAAGGGTTGCCACTGCCCCCTTGATAGTGCGTCAGCGATACCATTAAACCTCCCCGGCACATGCACTGCTCTGCATAGAATATTCTTCTCCATGCACCGCAATACTAGCTTACGCAGCAAACATACCGCTGGCAATGAGGAGGATGTCAGTTTGCTGACTGACAGGACCGTGCCCATGTTGTTACTATTAAATATGAAATGCTGGTCCTTCAAGCTATCACCCCAAATATAAATTGCCATGATGATTGGGAATAATTCAAGGAAAACCAAGTTCTTGATCAACCTAGAACCGTGCCATGATACCGGCCATTTAGCCGCACACCACTACCCCTTCAAATAAGCTCTGAATCCAACACTACCTGCAGAATCTGTGTAAAGATCAATATCCTGCCTAAGAGATGCAGTAATACTTATGAAATGATGGGGACGCTTAATTCCAATCGTAGCCAAAGACAATCTTCTGCTGAAAATTCTGCTTATTGGTATGATTCTACATGCAAAATTAATCTTCCCCAGCAAGGATTGCATCTCCTTTATGGTGACCTTATTGGCTCCTGAAACTTTCCGTATAGCAGGCCTCAGGTTCACCACCTTCTCTATGGGTAGCAAGCACTGGAACTTTACAGAGTCAATTTGAATACCTAAAAAGGAGAGTGTAGAAGCAGGACCCTCCGTCTTATCCTTCGCCAAAGGTATGCCGAAATCCTGTGCTACTTCAACTAAAAACTCCATTAAACCTTGAATTTATTCCAATGAGGAACCAACTAACAGGAAGTCATCAAGATAATGGGTCATGGACATGGAACCTGAAACTTGTTCCATTACCCACTGAATAAAAGAGCTGAATGTTTCAAAATACGCACATGAAATAGAACAACCCATAGGCAAGCAAAGATAAACGTAGTACTTACCAAAGAAGCGACAAACTAATAACTTAGGAGATGTTGGATGAAACGGCAGTAGCCAAAAAGCTGACTCAATATCATATTTGGCTAACACACATCCACGTCCAGCATTACATACCAGGCAAATCGCATGATCAAAAGAAGCATAACGCACCGAAGATAATTGCTTTTCGATTGCATCATTCACCGATTTTACTTTTGGAAATGATAGATGATGAATGAGCCTGTACTTACCTGGATCCTTTTTAGGGACAGCTCCTAATGGGATTATCTTTAAGTTCGGTAGTGGTGGATGCAGATAAGGACCTGACATCCTTCCTAGAGCAACCTCCTGGCTTATTTTCCTACCTCCTGAAAAACAAAAGGAACTACTTTAACCCCCCCCCCACCATACTTTTTACTGCTGTGACGATCTTCAATCACATTCCCATGTCGCGCTCATCCCATCTCATGGAGGGGTTGACCGCAACAGGTTGACGGAATTGTTAATCATAGGACCAACACTCCATACACTGTCGACCATCCACTTCTACTCCATATCCTCTTCTCCCTCTGTATTCGAGACACTGATCTCTCATGATTCTCATCATACCTACAAAATCGATTATTCAGTATGTTCTTCTATGACACTTCTTCTTCTGATCACCCCCTGTCTGTTGGCGTACACCAAGGATCAGTCCTAGCCCCCCCCCCCCTCTTCTCCATCTACAAATCCTCACTTGGTACATTAATAAACTCTTTTGGGCTTCTCTATGCAGATGACACCCAAATCTACCTCTCCGCACCAGATCTATCCCCCTCTCTTCTAACACACATCTCCAACTGCCTCTCTAGTATATCCTCTTGGATGTCCACCCACCATCTCAAACTCAACATGTCTAAAACTGAACTCCTAATCTTCTCTCCCTCTCCCACAGCATCCAATTCCTTACATCTCTCTCACTGTCAACAACAACATCATCACTCCCACCTCCCAAGCCCCTTTGTCTTGGAGTTCTACTGGACCCCGCTCTGTCTTTCATCCCTCACATACAATCACTAACTAAATGGTGTCTTGTCCATGTAAAAAACATCTCCAGAATTTGTCACTATCTTACACAAGACACAACTAAAATCTTAATACACTCTCTCATCATCTCTCGACTAGACTACTGCAACTTGCATTTTGTTTGCCTACCCCACCACCCGGCTATCTCCACTTCAATTCATTATGAATGCCTCTGCTAGACTCATCTTCCGTACACAACACTCAGTGTCAGCCTCACCTCTCTGTAAATCCCTCCACTGGCTTCCCTTAGCCTCAAGAATAAAATGTAAAATCATGACTCTAACTTACAAAGCCCTCAACAATAACGCTCCCCCATACATCTCTACTCTCATCTGCAAATACTCCCCCACCCGCCCTCTTCATTCTGCTAATGACCTTCTTCTTTCTACAACTCTTGTCACCTCCTCTAACTCCCGCCTCCAGGACTTTTCTTGTGCTGCCCCTAGTCTCTGGAACTCCTTGCCTCGCTCCACCAGATTATCCTCTTGCCTCAAAACATTTAAAACCTCACTTAAAACGCATCTCTTTAAAGAAGCGTATCACCGTTCACCCTAACACTTTTATCACCTCTCTCACCCTCTTTTATCACTCACTATACCTTATATTGTAAGTCTGCAAGTTTCTATCCTAAGTACTTTGGGAATGCACCATGGACATTGGATTCCATGCTCAAAGACAGGGCCCTCCTTGCTTTGCTATTTATTAATTTGTATTTATCTTTGTCTGAACTTAACTTATGTACATCGCTACGAAATATGTCGGTGCGTTATAAATTAACTATAATAATAATAATAATAATAATAATAATAATAATGCCCCCATAAGTCCTATGAATGCTCTCTATCTCATCCAGATAACAAGAGAGAGACGGACAGCACTCAGGATACTTTACCCCATAGATGCTAGGCATGATTATGTAGGCATGCAGCCAGTTCCGGAAGGTCTTAGGGATGCGCCTATAGCACTTATTCCTTTCCTACTCCTCCTTCTTAGTCTCCTTCCTTCTATCCTTCTCCTCAAAATTATTATCAAGGGGAAAGAGAGAAAATATCTCTATAAATTTCCTTTTACAAATTTTCTTTATAATATCAGAAGGGACATGCAAACCAATAGGGCCTAACTGGTGCAATGATGGGTTAGCTCTTGCGGTATCAGACACTACAAGCATCTCATGCTTCTTTCTTTTTGACTTTTCTTTACCCTCAGTTTAATGGCCACTACCCTGATAATTCCTTACTTGTGAATAAGCAGGAGGTACCCAAGTCCTAGCAGCTGATGATTGCCCAATATCTGAACCCCTCAACTCATGCAAAACAGAATTAAACTTTTCCACTAAACTATGTAGTGTAGGCAGGCTCAAATTTGCCTATGGGCTAAATGGGCTATAGCCCAGGGTGGCACTTTTTTAGGGGCGGTAATTTGCAAGGCTCACCTCCAGTCCGACTCCGCAAGGAGGATGGTGCTTCACTGACCCGCAGCACAGCCTGGAGGTGGTGGCAAAGAACAGTGCAACGGGAGGGGAGGTAGAGATCGGAGCCTGGCACGGTGGCAGTATCATCCATTTCCCTCCGTGGCCTCCTCTCTTTTCTTCCTCTCCCCCTGCATGCTGTGACCTCCTCTGTCCCTCCTCTGTCTCCGCCAGTTGCGTGGCGGGGCTAGGGTTGCTCTAGGTTGCCGGCCATCTTACAGGAGAGGCTGCACAGAAGAATACGGCAGCCATCTTGTGCATTGCACAGTCCCTCACCCTCCACTTCTGCTTCCTGCCCTGTGTACTGGTGCAGCTGAGCCTCATCTTCATCCACCAGGACCTGGGCAGGGACTGACCACTGGTGGTGGTGCTGCACCTGCTGCAACTGGGACCTCTGATCAGGTGAACAATGGGGCATCAATATGGGGGCATCAGGATGGAGCATGAGGGTACCATAGTGGGCATGAATGCATCAAGGGGGACATGGGGGTACCAGTGTAAGGCATCAGGATGGGGCATGAGGGCATCGAGGTGGACATCTGTGTCAGTGTGTGCCTTTGTGTGTGTCTGTAATTGTGTGAGTGTGTGTCTGTGTGAGTGCGTCTGTGAGCGTGTTTGTCTGTGTGAGGGTGTGTGTCTGAGTGAGTGTCTGTGAGTGTGTGAATGAGTGTGAGTAAGTGTGTGCCTGTGAGTGTGTGTCTGTGTGTGTCTGTGATTGTGAGTGTGTGTCTGTGTGAGTGTGTCTGTGTGTGAGTGATTGTATGTCTATGAGTGTGTCTGTGATTGTGTGTCTGTATGTGTGTGAGTGTATGTCTGTGTGAGTGTGTGTCTGTGAGTGAGTGTGAGTAAGTGTGTGAATGAGTGTGAGTTTGAGTGTGTAAGTCTGAGTGAGTATGTGTGTGAGTGTGCGTGTCTGTGACCGATTGTGTGTGTGTATGAGAGTGAGTGTATGTGTGTGAGTGTGTCTGTGTGTGTGCGCTTTTGCCGCCCAGGGCTGCCCCTAAGTTTGATGGGCGGGGTGGGGCGGCATCAATGATTATGTTTATTATTAAAATTAACCCTTTGATTTCCCACGGGGGGGGGGGGGGGCAGCAAATTAATATTAGCCCAGGGCATCACAACTCTTAAATCCACCCTTGAGTGTAGGAGTGTGAGAATTAATAGCATTGGACTCACTCCTGCACGTCTGGCTGGAAAGATGTCATCCTGCTTCCTCCTGCTCTCTCTAGGCTTCGTTGGCCCATGCTATATGCCATCATCCTGCACCGTTGCTCTTCTCCTACCCCACCATACCGGGGATACCTTTCTGATGACCAGCCGCCCCATCTTAGCAAAGGATAGCGATTTATCCATTCTGCCAGGTCTTTTCTTCCTTCCATAAGAGCGATGTCTGGAATGTTAGTCCTGGCATACCACCTCATCTGGAATTAAATAGGGATTGGAACCGACATCATCACATTCATTATTGACAAATGCATTACCCAAATCCCCATTGTCTCTCCCAAGACTGATCCCCCATCATCCAGATTAGAAAGGGATGAGCTTGACTCCAGATCAAGCCGCAGCGATCCAATGCCATCAGACTCACTCACTACTACAATCCTTTGCTATACCATCCCTTGCTATGCCCTTTGCAGCAGCCTGCTTAGATACACTATATTGTTGTGTAAGTGTAGCTCTGATGCAGCTGTGCTGTAATCTTGTGTGAGGTCCTGCAGCCCTGCTTTACCCTCTCTCCCCCTCCATTCCCCCCACTCTACAAAAAAAACTCCCAAGAGGGGTCTCCCATGGTGCCCTTTTCTCCTCCCTCCCATGCCATTTCCCCTCCCTCCCCTGTTTGTTCCCTGTCTGCGATCCTGACCCCGCCCCCCAACCCACCCCTCCCTTTACCAGAAACCCAGCAACCATTTTGTGAATCTTTTTCACCATCATAGGCCCGGCGGCCAGCTTGGATATAGCCTGCCGGGCCCGAGACCTCAAATCTGACCCCTCAGACCCCAGATTAGACCTTGGATCAGATGCAGCATCAAACCTCAGTCCCGCGGGACCGCTCTTACCTGCTCCCAGACATGATCTGCACGCCAGGAGTGAAGAATCTTCTGGCTGGGCCGTATCCTGGGTGGAGATCCCCCTAGTGGCAGGCATATCGCTATTGCAGTCTAATGACTGTGGATGACTGAAAGGGCTCTGAAAATGGGGTGACAGCCTCTCAGGAGACCTAACAAAATGAATTGATCACCTTGGGGTGTTAAGTGAGGTAGACTTGAGAAGGGGCATAAATCTGAGAAGCAGCATAATTGAGTGAATGCAGGTGAGAAAGGGCAAAATCCTGTAATAGGTGTGATTTAGATTGTGAGTGAGAAGAATGAGGGCAAACAGTCCCTTGGGCAGATGCCCTGGCTTGCTCAACAATATTAGCCAGCCATGCCTGGCCCCTAGCCAGGATCTGTTGCCTAAGCTGTGCTATAAGTCCATCCACAAATGGAGATGCCATAATATTAGCACTAGGAATGAATTATTAAATAGGTCCTCCTAATTCCAAGGCAGGTCAAACCCCCAGTCTTTTAACTCCGTGCAGCTGTGGGGTTTCTTTCATAGTGGTTCATCTTGTGGACATTCAGGCTTAAACTTCTTGTTGTGCTGGCAAGGTAAATTAAAATTTTTGAAAAAACAATGATTTAGCTATATACTCCATGGGTGCATCTGAGTTTTGCTTAAGGATGGTGTATGTCTGATGCCTGATTAAGAGAACAATGCATCACTCAGGATCATTTTGAAGGTTGAGAGAGTTGAAGAAGGACTTAATCATACTTGGAGTTCACTAATAGAAGACTCAATAAGTAGACAAAATGGAACATGTTTATACAGGTTAAGCCACGAAGAGTGATTCTTCCAGCAAAGGGTCGCTGTTCCCTAGCTTATAGAAACTAACCACTGACACATACCAAGAAATACAACTAACCACATATATACTGTATATATATATATATATATATATATATATATATATATATATATATATATATATATATATATACAAGTGATATGACAAAGAGTTCTTAGCACCCCTTAGTTATATTTTGTTACACTTGATTAGGAATACTTTTCACATATTCTGAGCTATTTTCACATTTGGGAAAAAGGGAGCAGAATGGCATTTTATATTGTCATAACAGTTCCTTCAAAACTATTCCATACTCTTTTTATACTTTCAAAGAAAGATAAACTCAACATGTTGTGCTTTCTCATTTTCCTCTTCCTTGGTTTCTTTCTATCTTGAGAATGTCTACCACAACAATTATTAATTTAACACTAAAACATCCTTTTCAGGAGGGGAAAAGTATTAGGTATTAAAAGTCAAAGATAAAATGCATGTGCCACTATGAGATTGAACTTTATCACAAAAGTAATAAGAAATATGTTTGCCTTTTACTAATCCATGTGGTATGGAAAAAGCAATTTTACAATGGTAATCTTTCTCTATTACCATTTGAGCTCCTAGAATCTCTAAGTTATACTTTCTCTGTAAGCAGGAGAAAAGACTCAGAAAAAATACAATTATTTTTCAAAAGGAATACTAATCAGTTGCATTTAAAGGAGGTTTAAACATTCTGATTAAAAAAAAAAGCTCACTGTGTAATCCATCGGATTACATTTTTTTCCATTAAAAGCTACTGTTTAAATGATTTTTTGCATGAAATATTAAGAATCAAAAATAAGATAGCACAGATATAGCAAAAAATAATACTATACAATGTTTTGCTCATTTTAAGATGTTGTACTGACATTGAAAATATTTTAAACCAGGAGGATTCAATGAGCAGCAATGGATCTAAGCAACAAATCCAATACATATATTAAAATCATCTTATAATATTCTGCCATAAAAATACAAAACTGGATTTATTTGCATATTTGCAGAATCAGCGACTCAGGAACACCAAATGAGATTTTGTATTTGTGGCAAAAAGATTTACATTCTGGAAAGATAAAGATTTACAAGGAAATCTACTGTATTATATCTGAATATGTACTTGTTAAAAAAAAATCTCATATCCTGTTTGTGACTGCAAACTCTATTGACATTCATTAGCAGAATGATAACAATTTCAAAATAGTGATGGACTTAAGTATACTCCCATAGCATCATACAGGAGATGCAGTGATATCAAAAGTATACTTATAATATAACTATTATTGATCAGTTATTCTCTTACATACTGGATATCATACACAGATATCAAGTGTGTATAGTGACTATAATAAAGTAATTATATGTGATTAGTGATGTCGCGAACATAAAATTTTCGGTTCGCGAACCGCGGAGGCGAATTTCCATCAAATGTTTGCGACCGGGCGAACCGCCATAGACTTCAATGGGCAGGCAAATTTCACAACCCACAGGGACTCTTTCTGGCCACAATAGTGATGGGAAAGTTGTTTCAAGGGGACTGTGGCATGCCGGAGGGGGATCCATGGCAAAACTCTCACGGAAAATTACATAGTTGATGCAGAGTCTGGTTTTAAGCTATAAAGGGCATAAATCACCTAACGTTCCTAAATCGTTTGGAATAATATGCTTTAAAACATCAGGTATGATGTTGTATCGATCAGGTAGTGTAAGGGTTACACCCGCTTCACAGTAACAGACCAATCTCCCCGTTTCATGCCCTGCAAACAACCGCAAACAGTCCCTTTGCACAACCGCAAACTCCCCATTTGCACAAGGTTGGATACCAAGCTAGCCATGTCCCGTTCCTTGTCCTCACTGATGTCATTGAAGGTCTCTACCTCCACCCAGCCACCACGGGTCCCCGAAAGGTGACAACAAGCCCCCTGGGACGCCTGCTGTGTTTGGTCTTCCATTTCCTCAAAGCTCTGACTCCTCTTCTTCAGACTCCTCTCCCTGCGTTGCCTCTGTCTGCGTTATTATAAGGTGTGTACTGTTAAGTAGTACTATTCCTATCGGTTTAATCCCTGTTACGTCCACTATTAGGGGACGTGTATATAGCATTGATTTTTGGAACAGGGAGATGGAAAGAGATGCTTGGTCAGACCTCCTACTTCGAATTTGGGGCACTGCACGTGCAATCTAATGTGCCACCAGATTGGAGTGGTGTATTAAGTTGTACTATTTATTCCTATTAGTTTGATACCTGTTACGTCACCTATCAGGGACGTGTATATGGCATGGATTTTTGGAAGCGGGAGATGGAAAAAGATGCTTGGTCGGTCCTCCCACTTCAAATTTGGGGCACTGCGCGTGCAATCTAAGGTGCCACCAGATATGGAGTGTCACTGTGCACTGGCAAAAGTTGGCAGAGTAGGCGCTGTAGGCCTCACACACATGCCTGTACGCAGGCAACTGATATTCAATCGATTACAGTCAAAAAAGTGTTGTTTTATGTCACTGTACACTACGGTTGCACCAGATATGACGTATTACTGTGCACTGGCAAAAGTTGGCAGAGTAGATGCAATAGGCTTTACACAAACGCCTGTAGGCAGGCAATTGCTATTCAATTTATTACAGTCAAAAAAAGTGTTGTTTTATTTCACTGAGCACAATATAAGCTTTGAGCCTGACACAGGCAGGCAACTGAAATTAGATTAAAGGAAAAAAGGGTTGTTTTTTTTCAATGTATGGTACACCAACTATGACTAGTGATACAGAGCAGAATATTAGCTGTGAGCCTGACACAGCCAGGCAACTGAAATTAGATTACAGGAAAAAAATGGTTGTTTTCAATGTATGGTACACCACCAGGTATGAGTAGTGAAAATAAGCACAATATAAGCTGTTAGGTGTTAGCCTGTCACACACATACGCTGGCAGGCAGGCATATGCAATTAGATTACACAGAAAAAAATTATAAAATAAAATAAATGATGTTCTAGCCCTAAAAAGGGCTTTTTGGGTTGCTGTCCTTGCAGCAGATATCAGATGAGTACTTCAGGTCTGTAGTGGAAGCTAAATACACAGCCTGGCTATCTATTTAACTATTAAATCTCCAGCAGCTACACTATCTGTCCTCTCACAACGAATGCAGCTTCAGAATGATTCTAAAATGTATGCTGTGCTTCAGATGGAAGGCTCTGGAAGGGAGTGTAAGCTGCTGATTGGCTGGAATGTATCTGCTGACTGTGAGGTGCAGGGTCAAAGTTTCCTCAATGATGAAGAATAGGGGGTAGACTGAAAAGCGCAAGTGTTCGCCGTCCGATGCGAGCGCGAAAGAGCCAAAATCGTTGCGAATAGTCCGCGGCGAACTGTGCGCGACATCTCTATATGTGATGAGATTATATGCCAAATCATTGGAAATAAATATATAAATACATTAATTTGCTTTAAACTCACTATATATTTTGTGTCCACTCAAGGGACCTTGTGGTATGTTATAGGCTGGGAAAATCTATTAGAAATTAGATGTGGGGCCATGCTGTTCCAGGACATTTTAATACACTTTTCACATGTGATATTGTATCTATTTATTATTTACTACCAGTTTTTACCTTCTATCTTTGTTATATATTCCCAGGACTTTAAAGCATATGGTTAACTTCTTGATTGTGGGTGATGTTGGAATTATGTAATTTTCCAGAATGTGCTTTTCAGGGTGGCACAACTTTCTGGTGCACGGCCAATACGCGCCGATGCATGCTCGCAGAAAATAGTGCTTTCGACATCTGCGCTCTCACTCTCCCTGTCACTTAGCTCCGGTCAGCACTCTCCCCTACACCTCGTTTTCAGCCCTCAACACCCTGCTCTCTAATCTTTACCCCTGGCAATGTACCCCTGCCTTCTCCCCTGTACCCCATGCCCTCTCTAGACCCTCAGCTGTGCTGGATGGTGTACCTTGTCAGTCAGACAGGAGCCACAATGTACACCATCCAGCACAGCTCAGGGTTTACATGGGGTACAGGGGAGGAGGCTGGGGCTCAGGGCCAGGGGTAATGAGGAGAAAACAGGGGTGCAAAAACGAGGTGCAGGAGAGAGGGCTGACATTCAGGCTTAAATATCATTTTGTGCTGCTAAGGCAAACTAAAGACATTGAAGGACCTATAAGTGTTCCTCTTAGGTATGAAAAACCAATGATTCAGTTATATACTTCCTGAGTGCATCATACTGTTGCTTAGTTACTTATGTAAATAAGGATGTTGTATGTCTGATTCAGATATTGATGAGAGATGTCAGGTAGATCATTTTGAAGGTTGAGAGAGTTAATTGAAGAACTTATTGACTCAATAAGAAAATATTCAAAATTAAAATAAAATAAATATATATATATATATATATATATATATATATATATATATATATATATATATATACACACACACACACACAAATGTAACTAGTGGAATAGACTAAAGTGTTTCATTAGAGATCATTGGTAGAAAGCACAATGGCCAGTTGTTTTAGAGTAATAAGGTTTGCTTTAATTTTTTTTCAGATGTATCGTTATGTAAATTTCCTTTGTAAGTTCATCATTAGGTGAACTACACAACTGTAATCCTGCAAGGAGCCCCTATGAGCTAAGTGGCTCCTTGCAGGATGGCAGTTGTTTAGTTGCATGAAGGTGATTTTGCTTCCTTTCCCACCCCACCCCCCTTTATTTCTGCATGATGAAAGCTTTTATTCTGTTATGTTTAAAGAATAGTGTTTTCAATTGCAAAGTAAAGAACAGGCCATTTTATCTGCTGAAGGTTGTGGTTACCTAAATCTGAAATTCTAAAGTATATTTCCTGGCCAAAATCAAATATGTTTTAGAGATCACCATAACATTTACCATTCAATGAAATATTACACATAATTATGGGTTAATTAACTGTAAATGCATTGTGGAAAAATGCCTTAATAAAATTATAACATATCAGTGTATGCAATTATTCTTTGATGACTTGTGCCTATATAGTTAGGAGATGTACCCTGCAACTCTTCTGTCATCACATATTATAATTGTCTAACTGCGAGTTGTCGTCACGCTTTGCGGCCCTCGCAAAGGAAGGGCCGCAACTGACGACAACTCGCAGTTTCACCATTGCTCCCATCACCCCTACTGCAGGAGTGCACGGGTATCCGGCAAAGCGTGCGCGCGCGCACGCGCACGCAAAGACGTCGCATGCGCGGGTAGCCGGGCCGGCAAAGCGTGCGCGCGCACGCGAAGACGACACATAAGCGTGCGCGCGCACGCATCAACCGCAATGAGGTGAGGGTGAGAGACACGGGGCCAAGGAGGGGAGAAGCAGGGGAATAGATACATGAGGAGGGGAATAGAGACACGAGAGGAGGGGGGAAGAGAGACACAGGGGAAGTGAGATACAGGGGAGGGGAAGAGAGGGACAGGGGAATAGAGACATGAGAGGAGGGGGGAAGAGAGACACAGGGGAAGTGAGATACAGTGGAGGGGAAGAAAGGGACAGGGGAATAGAGACACAAGAGGAGGGGGGAAGAGAGACACAGGGGAAGTGAGATACAGGGGAGGGGAAGAGAGGGACAGGGGAATAGAGACACGAGAGGAGGGGGGGAAGAGAGACACAGGGGAAGTGAGATACAGGGGATGGGAAGAGAGGGACAGGGGAATAGAGACACAAGAGGAGGGGGGAAGAGAGACACAGGGGAAGTGAGATACAGGGGATGGGAAGAGAGGGACAGGGGAATAGAGACACGAGAGGAGGGGGGGAAGAGAGACACAGGGGAAGTGAGATACAGGGGATGGGAAGAGAGGGACAGGGGAAGTGAGATACAGGGGAGGGGAAGAGAGACACAGGGGAAGTGAGATACAGGGGAGGGGAAGAGAGGGACAGGGGAAGTGAGATACAGGGGAGGGGAAGAGAGACACAGGGGAAGTGAGATACAGGGGAGGGAGAGGAGGGGGAAGAGAGACACAGGGAAGGGGGAAGAGAGGCACAGGGGAGCGAGAAGAGGAGGGGGAAGAGAAACACAGGGGAGGGAGAGGAGGGGGAAGAGAGACACGGGATGGAGAGGAGGGGAGGAAGAGAAACGGTAGGGGAGGAAGAGAAACGGGAGGGAGGGGAGGAATAGACATGGGGAGGAGACACAGCGGAGGGGGGAAGAGATGAGGGTCAGGGGGTGGAGAGACACAGGGGAGGGATGAGGGGGGCAGAGACACGGGAGGGAGACGGGGTGAAGAGACACAGGGGAGGGAGACGGGGTGAAGAGACACAGGGGAGGGAGACGGGGTGAAGAGACACAGGGGAGGGAGACGGGGTGAAGAGACACAGGGGAGGGAGAAAGACACAGGAGTGGGAGAGGGGGAAGAGACACGGGAGAGGGGGAAGGAGAAACAAGGAAGGGAGAGGGGGGAAAGAGACACAGGGGAGGGAGAGGGGGGAAAGAGACACAGGGGAGGGAGAGGGGGAAGAGACACAGGAGAGGGAGAGGGGGGGAAGAGACAGAGGGAAGGGAGAGGAAGTAGAGGGCGGGAGAGGCTCACAATGAGTTCCAAAGCCACTCATTGCAAGGCCCGAGATGAGCGCTGAAGGAGCTTATCGCAAGGCCAGTAAAGTAGAGGGGGAGGAGGTTCGCAATGAGCCCCTCCCGTCAAGTAGAGGGGTCGAGAGGCTCGCAATGCGCGCCGATGGCGCTCATTGCGAGGCCCGTGATTAGCGCTGAAGGCGCTCATCGCGAGGCCAATAAAGTAGAGGGGGGAGAGGCTCGCAGTGTGTGACAAACACCATTGCCAGGCTTCAATTTATTGCCGTCATTTTTGACGGGCAAGTCGCTAGTATTATATAATACACAAGCCACTCTGTGTAAGGATCAGAAAATGTAAAGCATTGGGGACAGAAATATATCATATATTTGCTTCTAGATTCTCAATGACTTAAGAGAACATGATCTAAGTGTAGGTTTTATATGTTAATTTATTTTTAGTTTATGCTGCTTGTAGCACTTTTTTATATGTCATATTATAACTTCTGATTTGCTTTGTTTTCTGTATTATATTTGTACTACCGAATTGCCAGTCTAAAAATGACTGCAATAAAATTGTAAGCCAGGCAATGCTGTTTGCCACACAATGTGTCTTTTGGCCCTCTGAGCACCTTCGGCGCTCATCGCAAGCCTCTCCCCTTGTGTACTTCAACTTTCCTGCTTTCGAATGATCACCTTCGGCGCTCATCTTGAGCCCCGCGATGAACGCCTATGGCACTCATCGTGGGGCTCGCAATGAGCACCTTTGGCCCTCATTTCGAACCTTTTCTCCTGTCTACTGTACTTGCCGCTCATTGCAGGATTCATTAACCTGGAAGTTTTGTGCTTGGGAATGCCATGTGTCTCTTTCCAGCATCTCCCCCATGTCCCTTCCCTGTGTGTTTCTCCTCTGTGTGCTGAATTTTTCCGTTGGTTTTATTTTCAAAGTCCTGCGTGCCTGGCGTTGTTCGTGCAAGTGTTAGTGTCTTTGCCATTGTGTATTTTCTTAGCTAATTTTTAGAGTTTGGTATGTTTCCGAGGTCGGAATGTGCTTAGCCTCGTTTTTATTCCATTTTCAGATTTTTTTTACATTTTTCGTCCGACATTTTTTTTCTTGCTTAGCCGATTTTCAAGTGACGAAACACATCAAATTGGGCTTAAATTTGCTTGCAACCTCAATCCCAGTAGTCCTAGCTCTCCCCCTGTGCTGTGTGTGAGTGTGTTATATTGTTTTTATTTTTTGTGATAACCAGCTTAATAGCAAAAGTTGTACAATTCTTTATCTGTGCTCTCCTTGCAAATGTGTTACATGAAATAATAATATTTTCTTTATTTTCCTCTTTTTTTGAAGAGTACAGCAATTACAATGATGTGTTCTAAGTTAAATATCTCCTACATACATTTCTAAAAAAGAAAAGTATTTAAAAAGTATTGCAAAGATAAATTCTGAGAATGTAATTTAGATACAGGTTGCAGCACCTACTTTAATGTTGTTCCACAATAAATGAATCACATGTGTATATGTGAAAGAAGCAAAGATTAAATTGGTACATTTGTTAACAATAAACTGTAGTATAGTATAGAATGAAGAATTGGTCCTGAAAAAAACAAGTTGGTTGTTGGTTGAGAAGACTCTCAAAGAAGAAAACGAAGGGTGTGTTAAATAGTTTTTCTGAGTATGAATGCTGGTAACGTTGGTTAACATTGCTCAGGTGCTATTCGATTGTGTATACACAGTGTATACTGAAGTGTTCTATTGAAGGGGAGTTTGCAACTGAGAAAAGAGAACAGAGGAATGTGTAAAAGTAAGATGAGAGGGGAGGGAGTATGACAAGGTTCAATGATAAACCTCCCCTGTTCACTGCTAACTCTCACTCCCACTCTGAACATACACAAACACTATACCTTTATAGCATGTTTTTTATATATAAGTGTGTGTGTGTACTTGGATAGAATATGTATGCCCATAGTAGTGTTTATATGATGTAATAAAGAACAGAACTGACAGAAGCTGCCTCACCTACAGTTATCCCCAAAGCACAAATACATGCTGCATATATATACATATTGTGCATTTGTGAATACTGTATTGATGTTTGTATATATATTTGTCAGGACTTTCCTATCAGCATTATTAGTGATCTGCAAATACTAGTGTATACCACAAGCTCACATAGACACACAAAGACATATTGCAAAGTGCATGAAATGACACAATGCAATATGAATTATCTATAATCCAGAATTCATGGACTGAAGAGGGAGAATTTATTTATGTTCATTATATGAAACGTTGTATGATCTTACACCTATAACAATATTAATTATTTGGAAGAAATTAATATATGTTACAGACAGAACTGAGATGGAAAAAGGATGAATAATACTAATGACTGCTCCTGAAAGATCATGTCTGTCTCCCTTGCCTTCATAGCTTTAAAGACACATAAATGTTTACTGAACTCATCACTTGCTCTGAAATGCCTCCTTTCTTGAAACTCTCTTGTCTGCTCTCTCTTTTACCTTGTTTATCTCTATGCCTTTGCACATTTCCTAATGTACTATTACTACAATCTCCACCGCTCTTCCCTTGCCCTGTTACCATTACTTCCCCTTTCTATTGTAGCTCTCTGCACTGACTATCATGCTCTGTTGCCTTTTTTGCAGCATCCATTTTACCCAATTTCATCCCTTTTCTCTACAGCTAGCTCAATTCATTATTCTTATCTCTCTCTTTTGAACCCAACTTTTTCATTCCTGGACACCTCGCATATATAAAGGCTACGTTGGAAACATCTACATTATTTTTATTTATTTTTACTTTTTAGATTTGCTGTAGCACTGTGCAATTGCCCTGCTCACAGAACAACAAAAACAAACGGTATTATTTTTAGAGAAGAAAGATTTCTTGAGAGCAAAACTCTGCCAACTAGGAAAAAGCTTTGCTATTGTCATGGCTGGATTACCCATTAGGACAAAGAGGCAGGTGCTACCCTGCTAAGGGCACCCTTTTTCTTTTACTTAAATAATGTTTTCTGGCTTAAAAAAAGAAATACTGCCATTCACAGCCTGGCCTGGAACTAGACTGAGTTACAACAGGAGGTAAATTACTGTGTGTCACTGCAGGAAAATGGTGAGTTTGAGAAGTTTTATATATATGTGCACAGGTGAGTCAATCAGGATGACTGAAAAGGTGATTTACTCACCTGTGCGCAGCAGAGATATCATCAAATCTAGTCATGTATGTGGCCCTCCAGGATCGAACTTGCTCTGTCTCCATACTCTAACTGGCAGCTCCCCTGCAGGATGGTCCATCACTCATCTTCTCATACTTTTATTATTCTACTTGCTTGTGAGTGCATCTCTGTATTTGTGTTGTATCTGTGTGTCTATGTCTGTGTTTTGTCTGTGTGTGTGGACAAAGTGATCAAGAAACCCCATGGATGCACAGAGTTAAAGAAGTAGGGGTTTGACCTGGCTTGGAATTAGAAGGACATATTTTAATTATTCATTCCTAATAGTTATATTAGGGAGGGGTGATTACTTAACAGTGATGTAACAGGGGCATGCTTATATATACTAACTCACCTCCCTTCACCTAGTCAGTGGGTCCAGATATCAGATTGCATATCACCCATCATTCAGGCAAATCAGATAAGGATTTAATCATCATTTATCTGTCCCATACCTAATTTGGCTACTTACTTACCTGATTTGGCCACTACTTCACCAATATGCTATTATGGCATCCCCAGTTGTGGATGGGCTGATAGCACAGCTTAGGCAGCAGACCCTGGCTAGGGGCCTCTATTGTGGAGCAAGCTAGGGCTTCTGGCCTGGGGATTTCTTCCCCAGTTTCTACTGAGTCACCTCAGTTTTTCCCCCAGTAATGCTTCTCAATCACATTCCTCTCACCCACATTCATCATCATCTTATTTGCCTATGGTTGCCCCCTTTCATGCCCCCCTTGAGACCCCAAAATGCCCCCTGCATTTTGCAAGAGCCCCTGTGCATCTTTAACCAAATTTATACAGCACACAAAGTTATAGGCCTCATGTTACTGTAGAAAGTGTTAGGCTCTAGGGGCCACTCTGAAGGCTCCATGCATTCTACCGTGTTTTTGAGCTTATAATCAAATGTACATAGTGCTTGTTTCCAAGGCACGGACACGGATTCATAAGACATATGTGGGCATGGCGTGGTGGTCCTATGATGAGCAATTCCGCCAACGTCTCACGGTCAACCCTTCCATGATATGTGATGAGCGTGACATAGGAACGTGATCACATGATTGGCATAGCACGTAAGGCAGGATAGGGATGTTTATTAGCCAAATATGATATTGAGTCAGCTTTTCGGCTACTGCTGGTTCATCCGACGTCTCATAAGTTATGAGGCTGTTGCTTCTTATGTAAGTAATAGGTTGATCTTTGCTTGCCTATGGGTTGTTCAATTTCTTGTGTAGATTTCAAGGGATTCAGTTCCTTTGTTCAGTGGGTGGTGGAACCAATTTCAAGTTCCATTGTCAAGGCCCACTATCTTGATGACTTCCTGTTGGTTGGTTCCTCATTGAACAGATTCAAGGTTTAATGGAAGTTTTTATCAAAGTAGCACAGGATTTCGGCATACTTTTGATGAACGACAAGATGGAGGGTCCGGCTTCTACACTCACCTCTTTAAGCACTCAGATTGACTTGGTAAAGTTGCAGTGCTTACTACCCATATAGAAGGTGGTGAATCTGAGGGCTACCATTCGGAAGGTTGTGAAAGCAAGCAAGGCCACCCTGAAGAAGATGCAATCCATGCTGAGGAAGCTAAATTTTGCATGTAGCATTCATACCAATAGGTAGGATTTTAAGCAGAAGATTGTCTTTGGTTATGGTTATAATTAAGCGACCCCATCATTTCATAAGAATTACGGCGTCTCTCAGGCAAGATTTGTATATTTGGTCTGCTCTACAACATTTTAATGGTAAATCTTTCTTCATGGCAAGGCAGGTCCTGAGTCATGAGTCATGATATAGATGTTTGTACAGATTCTGCTGGTAGTGTAGGATTTGGAGCCTATCTGAAGGGGCAGTGGCATGCGGCTAAATGGCCAGCCTCATGGCACAATTCTAGTTTGATCAAGAACATGGTATTCCTTGAATTATTCCCCATTATTGTGGCTATTAATGTATGGGGTGACAATTTGAAGGACCAGCATGTCATATTTCATAGTGACAATATAGACACGGTCCTGTTGATTGACAAACTGGCATCCTCTTCATTGTCAGTGGTAGGTTTGCTTCGAAAGTTAGTGTTTCGGTGCATGGAAAATAATATTCTATGCAGAGCAGTGTATGTTGCTGATAGGCTTAACGGTATCGCGGACGCTCTGTCAAGGAGTCAGTGGCAACAATTCAGGGAGCTTGCACTGGGAGCAAGTAACACTGCAACTTCATATCCAGAACAGTTATGGGACCTAGATAGTCCTTTAGATTAGGTTGGAGGAGTTTTTCTAACAACAGTTTATTAGTGGGAGGCAGGTTGTTTTTATTGATTAATAATGTCAGTAATGTTTGTAAAAAAAAAAAAATTACATTTGAAGGAAATGTTTGATTAATCTACTTATATTGGCTTGTAAATAAAAAGTTTTGGTTAATAAATTCTTGTTGACAAACTATGGTTTTGTTTTCTTAAAAATAAATAAATAAATACAAGGTGTTTTCTATCTGTAATTTTATCCTCCCGCAGGCACATTTCCTCGGACCGCATGGATTCTAGGACACTCATACATGCATTGGCCACTGCACTAGAGAAAGATAGTGATATGCAGCTTGGTTTCAACAAAAATGAGTTATTGGTTAAATGGTTTGACATACATGGGATGAAGTGGGAGTGCAACGTTGGCAGAGTAGTGTAGTATGCCTAGTTAGCGGGTCCCCCTGACATCTTAATTATGCATGCCGGGGGTAATGATCTAGGGAGTATATCGTTAAAGGAATCAAATGTGATGTGGATAGGTTGCACCAATTATTCCCTGATCTTCATATTATATGGTCTGAGATGGTGCACCGTCTTAAATGGTGATCCCACATTTAACCTCCTATATTAAATAAATGCAGGAAGAAAGTTAATAATACAATGTCTAGCCACATTAGAGGAATAGGTGGTACGACTTAGAAGGGGATGATGTGTTAGCATTTTATGGAAAGGATGGGGTACACCTCAATAAATTTGGATCTAATGTTCATGGTATGGATGGTTAGGAAGTGCTTAGTTGTAATGGTGCATTTTCTACCTTAATTTGCGCACACAATAGTTGCCTTGATTCAATAGATGTCAAGGAACATGCTTAGTTGTAATTGTGCTTTTCCGACCTGCAGATGGTATGGAGCATACTTTGCCTTAAAATCTGTGTTTCTTGCTCCCATAGATGGCAAGGGACTTGCTTAGATGTAACTGTACATTTCCTAATAGTACATGGTTTGATGAGTAACCTCCAAAGGACTGTGCCCCTCTGTCCCATAGATAGCAAAGAACATGCTTAGCTGTAAGTGCGCGTTTCCTATTTTAGAAGGCATGGAGCACACTGAGCCTTAAATGTGTGTCTCCAAGGGACTGTGACTCTTAGTCCTATAGTTGGCAAGGGACGTGCTTACCTGCAACTGCATGTTTCCTATTTGAGATGGCTAGGAACGCATTTAACTGTTAGGGGTGCATTTCCTGCAGGAGGCGGGCGTACTTTGTTTGTGTGCGCCTGTGGCGGGGTTGCTTGCCCACAGGTGATTAGCGACCTGAGAGGTGCTCTCATTTTGTTGTACTCCTGGAGCAAGGGGTCCCCTTGAGCTTTTAAGTGTGGGCGGGCAGGCACCACTTTTGTTATTTTATGTGTGTTATTATTTATAACTAGCGACTTGCCCATCAAAAATGATGGGGCGATAAAATTTGAAGCCATGGGAATGTTGTTTGAGGCATAATTGAAACCGTTTTGTACTGTGAGGACCTTTGGCGCTCATTGCGAGACTCAGGACCTTCAGCGCTCATTGCGAGCCTCTCCTGTCATGTACTTTTGGTCCTCTGAGAGAGAAATATATTTCTATGTATATGTAGTTAAGTAATAATTAATGATTTATTAAATTAATTAATGAAGTAAGAATTAATTATTTATTCAATAAATTAATATTGTTTAATTATTTGTAATTGATATATGCAGCGAGCAATAGGCTGAAGAGCTAACAATCTGTTTGTATTTTGCGTCTGCATACAATATACAGTGTGAGTGTTAGTGCCCTGCTTATAAAGTGTAATGAATGTTTGAACTGTGCATTCTAAATAGGCTGCGTGCGCGAGGTAAAGCCATTGGTTTATTGTGTAAAGCGACATTGTATTGTCATAATGTTATTAATGTTGTACGCGTCTCGTTAGCATTTTCCGGCTTTTGTACTAGTGTATCTTGTAGGTCGTAGTGTGATGTGTAAAGTGCTACGCGGTTTGCAGTGTTTTGTGCAGTCCGGAGTCATGTAGTATTGTTTTAATATTTTTCGGCTGCCTTTTTTTTCCTCTCTTAGGCCATTTTCATGTTGCCAGGCAAGCGTAGCGTGAAGTCATCACGCACGTTGTAACCAGGAAGCGCGAACCTCCGAGCTAATGGAGGCGCGATAATACTGAGTAGGAAAGTGCAGAGGCATCTTTAGGGCTCTAACTGATTTTTAAATCACCACTGCCTATATTATAAGCAGCTAAGGACTTATGGGGATAGAACTAAGAAGGGGGAAAGATCTACATACTTAAAATTTAGAGCGTAAGACCGGTGTTTATTTACACATACAGGAAGGTAGGTTCGCTGCATGTACTGATCGTATACCTTACTGCACACAGCCCGATTATCTCCCAGGTCCTCTGTCCCTGTTCACTTATATGATATTGTTAATAGGTGACTGCATGACTTGCTAACAAATTTAATAGCATTTTATATATAAGTATACTTGGGACTTTAATTCATAGCTCAGAAGTGAGTGAGCAAGTGCCCCTATTATACTCTGCAAAATCATTTTGCTATGTAACCACACCCCATGAATGGTAAATAAAAGAGTGACAATAAAGGTTACAGTAGCTACCAAAGGAACCATTGTTCATATTGTCTTTAATCTTTCCTTTTAAACTCTTTTAATCAACGTTGTTTTTCCTATTGAATAAAATTTCTACTTTCAAGTGAATATGACTAACCCACTGTTTGTCCTTGTGTAAATCATGGACATAAACATTTTTTGGAAAATCTCGATTTCTGAAGTCTGTTTATAAGGAATCCATTTTATTTTTGTTAAAACCACTTCATGAGAGCTGGATCATGAGGGTGTATTTTTGACTATCATTAGAGGAATGGTTGAGAAAGGAGTGAACAGAAAGCATTTCTTACTTGGAGAAGATTTACATGAACTCCACACCCCTTTCCCCTCACTGGCTCAAAAGCAGACTTTTTACTTCTGGACTTGCAACGGTATCTCTCCAGAAATAATAAACGCCTGTGTGTGACTTTTTCTCCTGATTACCTAGGCTCTTAGTTAGACTTGATTTTCTCATTACATTTTTTGTTTTCATTCTGCAGTGGCCCTTTAACCCTCATAATTATTTTTATGTGAGACAAGTGATCATGCTTTCTCTCATAGAAACATTTAAATAATATGGCCCACCATCAAATGCATTTAATAAACAAGTAATTGCTTTGTGAGTATGTGTATGAGTAATTATGATGTTAAAAAAGGCTATTATGGGGAAATGTCTGTGATTTGCTCACACAGCAGTTAAGGTCAGCTGAGAAAGCAATATACACGCACAGAAAAGGGAAAAATTGGTGCTTGCATATCTCGCAGGGGCTCCACCACTTAATTGCCTAGGGGCTCCAAAAAGATTAATACTTCCAGTACTTCCTTTCAGTACTTCCTATGTGTAGCATTGTGTAAGATGCAGAAGCACCAAACAATATTTAATAAATTTTTCAGTGAATATGACCACTCTGTCCACTCTGGCCCAGCATGGCCAGTCATAGCTTACTGCCCTCTCAACTACTTACCTCACACAATGACATACTCTGTGACATGGGCAGAGTGAGATGAGACAACTTGGCAGCCTGCAGGAGCCAAGCAGATATAATTTCAAAAATAATAAAATTCATAACTTTATGTAATATAATTTAGCTAACAGGGCCTATTTTATAAATATAGTGTCACTTTACTACAGTGTCTCTCTACCCTATTTATTTACTAAGAAAACGAGCCATGGCAAATTCAACCAAGCAATAGTTTATATTATTATTCTGGCGACGTGCCCGTCAAAAAATATGGGGCAATACAATTTAAAGCTATGGCAATGCTGTTTGCCACACAATGTGAGCTTTTTCTACTCTGAGTACCTTCTGCATTCATTGCGATCTTCTTCTCTCGTGTACTCTTGCTCCTCTGAGGACCTTCAGCGCTCATTGCGAGTGTCTCTCCTTGTGTACTTTTGCTCCTCTTAGCGCCTTCAGCGCTCATTGTGAGCCTCTCCCCTTGTGTACTACCAGTTTTGTGCTTAGCAACGATCATTTTCAGCGCTCATCGTAAATACAGATATAAATATTTTTTAAATAATAATTAATGTGTTACTTAATAAATTAATATGCTTTACCTATTTCTAATTAATATATCCAGCAATCAATAGCCTGAAGAGCTAACCATCTGTTGTTATCTTCCTGCAGCATACATTGTACAGTTGTAGTGTTGCTGCATTGAGGAGAAAGTGTCATCAATGTGCCAATTGTGCAGTGTAAATAGGCTGTGTGCGCAAGGGCAAACCGTTGGTGTAGTCGCGTAAAGCGACATTTTATGTTCATAATGTTATTAGTTGCAAGTTAGTGTTGTAAAATGGTGTCGACTATCTATGTGTTACGCGGCTCGCAAGCATTTTCTGTCCTCTGTAATAGTGTATTTTGTACCTCGTACGTTCCTGGGTAAAAGGGTTACACGAATGGCGCTGTTTTGCGCGGTTCAGGGTCGTGTAGCTTTGCTTAAAAAAAATTCAGCAGCCATTTTTTTTGTCGCTTAGCCGATTTTTGCGTGCCGAAACTCTGCAAATTTGGCTTAACTTTACGTGCAACCTCACTCCCAGACGTCCTGGCTTAAGTCCCACTTCTCGCAATTTTATCTTTCTAAGTCCATCGTCTCGCATTTTGTTTTCTAAGTCCCGCATTCCTCAACTGCTTGCAGCCTAAGTCCCTCAAAGTCAATGCCTCAAAGGCTCACCTCGCATTGCGAGGCTCCCAAGAGCGCCTTCATCACTCATTTCTGCCTAAGTCCCGCGTGTTTCAATGCCTCAACTGCTCGCTTTGCTTCACGAGGCTCGCAGTCGATGATCGTCTTCTCCGCTCATCAGCTAAGTGCTCCGAGCTCGGAAGACTTCTGTGCGCTATGCGAGGCTCGCAAGCGTGACGACGATTTGTAGTTTGACAACTATTATATGTGATATTGTGTGTACAAAATTTTATATGCAGAATGTAAAGGATGACTGCAAAAAAAGTGTAAAATAGCTCTTTTCAAGAACTACACATTAAAATAAGCAGCATGATTTTAGACTGTAAAAACACAGGTTCAAATGTATTGCTTTTATATGAAAAATGCTGTGGTGGAATCTGCCATTTTATTTTCCAGTGGTCAACAAAAAAGAAGTTTCTATATGCATAATGGGAATTTGGCTTATACAACTCCCAGAGCTCTCATTGGTCCAATGGAATACTCATTAGTTTATATCTAGTTACGGTAGAGGCTGAAAGAAGCAGACTAAGTAAAAAAATGGAAGATTGCAGCAAAGGATAGTTGTACATAAAAGTAAAAAAAATCATTAAAATTATCATACATAAAAAATAATTTTATATCTTCTTTTATTCCACAAATCTTGGAAAAGTTATTTGAAAATATAGTATAGTAATATAGTACTATATTCTGATTTTCTATAAGCCATATCAGTGGTAAGAAAATCAGAATATTCAATCTTTTTGAAACTGAAGTACAGAATTTCATTGATATACTTATAACATTTTTAGTTAAACTGTTCTAAATGCGCTATTTTTCTCTGTATTTTCCTCATCCTGCATTTAATGAAGGATTTTCTTGATGCAGTTGTTTTTATGGTGCATTTTTTAATTAAACTGCTGTTGATGTTGTTGTGTTTACATTAACTGTGATACTCTACATTTATAGCATTTGAAGGTTGTATTTTCGCTTCTTCTGCTATTACTAAAATGTTGCTTCATTATTACTTTTGTATGTAGGTTGGATTTTCATAATTTTTAATTAAGCTCTGGTTCCTGTATCCTGTAATTGACATATTTTTCTCTTGATTTTATTTTTCTGAGGCTGCATTTTAATTGTGGTTACACTAATTAATTTGCATATGTATGTGATTACTAGGTCCTACTTTTTATTAATTTCCTAAATTGCTGTAGTTTTCTATTAATGAACAAGAATGTAACAAAGTTTTACACATAGCAAACTATTCAATTGCAGTAATTGGCAACACATTATATATATACTAGCCACTTGCCCGTCAAAAATGATGGGGCAATAAAAAAGCGTAGAAATGCTGTTTGTCACACAATGCAACTGTACTGTGTGCCTCAACTATATAGACCCCTATAGCACACTAATGAATGCATGTAATAACACTATAAGTGCCATGAGGGTCATCCAGGAGCCTCATGACACAAAGTGTAAGCACTACAACATTTTAACCCGGTCTCTTATGGGGGTCTATACAGACCCTCATAAGCCTCTATTTAACCTCATTAGTCCCATAAGGGTATTTAAAGACCCTCATGGGACAGTTAGAAGCCTAACATTACCCCGTAAGTGCTATGAGGGTTCACCAGTACCCTAATGACACTAAGTACAAACACTACACTGCACTAAACCCACCCCAATAAACCATTAAATCTAAACTAACACCCCTATACATTAACCTATTAACACCTACACTACCTACCTAAACTACCTACCCCCTAAGCAACCCCCCACCACTCTAATTACAGAAAATAAAAAAAACTAAGTCACAAAAACTAAAAAATCTACATTACAGAAAATAAAATAAAATAACTCACAAAAAATAAAAATAAATCTACATTACAGAAAATAAAAAAACCTAATTCTCAAAAAATAAAAAAAGGAACATTACAGAAAATAAAAAAATACATTACAACCCGCCCCCCCCCCCCCCCCTAATTACAGGGAAAAAAAATACACACCTGAAAGGGAAATACATATAGAATACATACAATACAAATACAATACAATACCCCCTATCTATCTAACATATAATCAATCCTATCTATCTAAAATACATTCCCAATCTATGTAATATAAAATATATCTTACTATCACTATTATAAATATATAATATACAGTACATCCTATCTATCTAAAATACATAACCCTATCCAACATACAATAAATACTATATAATATACAATAAATCCTAACAATCTAAAATACATACCCCTAACAAACAATAAATAACTAACTATCTAAAATACATACCCTTATCTAACATACAATAAATGCTATCTCCATATAAAAACCCTAATTCTAAGCTAAAATAAAATAATTAGGAGCACTTACCTTTGCAGATGTCCCTTCAGATCAGCAACCTAGGGGAAAATGGAAAAAAATGTCCCCGTCCTTCTTCTTTTCTTCTCCGTCGCGTCCCCTGTTAAAAAAAAAATGACATTACTACAACATACATATAAACCTAAAAAAAAAGTAAAATAAACATAATATACATTGTACTTACCTCCCTGCGATGTCCATGGCCTCCTCCTCTTCTGCCCCTTCTGTGCCCTGGAACAATCCGCGCTCTAAAAAAAAAACTAACGGAGATCCGCACTCGCGGACCTCCCCGACGTTAATGAGCCTCCTACAGAGTTTTCCAGAAGAAAATTGTCAATGGCAGCTTCTGATTGGTTGAAAACGCTGTCTATCAAATACAGCGATTCTGAAGGCGCCAATGTGTGAGCCAATCAGAAAGGGATACACCCCAAAATCCCACTCTAATTGGATAATTCACCTGTCAATCTTTATTTAAACCAATCAGAAGGCTTTATTGCCATTAGCCAATTACAATGGTGTGGGATTTTGTGGGATTTTGGGGTGTATCCCATTCTGATTGGCTCACACATTGGCGGCTTCTGATTGGCTGCATTGGATAGACAGCTTTTTCAGCCAATCACAAGGCGCCATTGCCTATTTTCTTCCGGAAAAAGGGTCTAGGAGGCTCATTAGCGTAGGGCAGGGCAGATGAGGAGGAGGCCGGGGCCATTGGGAGGTAAGTACAATGTTTATTATGTTTATTTTATTTTGTTTTATGTTTATGTATGTTGTAGTAATGTAATGTTTTTTTTTAACAGGGGCCGCACCGGAGAAGAAAAGAAGAAGGACGGGGACATGCTGGAAAGGTGAGTAGAATATTTAGAATGTTTATAATGTTTATTTATTGTATGTAAATGTGTTGTACTATTTTTTTCCCCCTAGGTTGGTGAACTGAAGGGACATCTGCAAAGGTAAGTGGTCTTAATTATTTTATTTTAGGTTAGAATTAGGGTTTCTGTATGTAGATTGCATTTATTGTATGTTAGATAGATAGGGGTATGTATTTTAGATAGTTAGGATTTATTGTATATTAGAAAGATAGGGGTATGTATTTTAGATAGTTAGGATTTATTGTATATTAGATAGATAGGGGTATGTATTTTAGATAGTTAGGATTTATTGTATATTAGATAGATAGGGGTATGTATTTTAGATAGTTAGGATTTATTTTATATTAGATAGATAGAGGTATGTATGTTAGATAGGTAGGATTTATTGTATATTAGATAGATAGGGGTATTTATTCTAGATAGTTCAGATGTATTGTATATTAGATAGATAGGGGTAGGTATTTTAGATAGTTTGGATTTATTGTATATTAGATAGATAGGGGTATGTATTTTAGGTAGTTAGGATTTATTTATATTAGATAGATAGGGGATGTATTTTGGATAGCTAGGATTGATTGTATGTTAGATAAATAGGAGGGTATTGTATTTAATTTTATTGTATTGTATGTATTCTATATGTATTTCCTTTTCCGGTGTGTAATTTTTTTTCTGTAGTGGGAGGGGGGTTGTAAAGTATTTTGTTATTTTCTGTAATGTTCCTTTTTTATTTTTTGTGGGTTAGGTTTTTTTATTTTCTGTAATGTAATTTTTTTGTGTGACTTAGTTTTTTTTATTTTCTGGAATTAGTATTGTGGGGGAGTTTATTAGGGGTAGGTAGGTAGTGTAGGTAGGTAGTGTAGGTGTTAATAGGTTAGTGTAGAGGGGGTGTAGTTTAGATTTAATGGTTTATTGGGGGGTATAGTGCAGTGTATGTTTGTACTTAGTGTCATGATGGTCCTTGAGGACCGTCATGGCACATATGTGGTTAATGTTAGGGTTGTAACAGCCCCATAAGGGTCATAATATACCCTTATGGGACTGATGGGGTTAAATAGAGGCTTATGAGGGTCTGTATAGACCCCCAGGAGTGACAGGGTTATTTATTGGCTTAGGGGGTCGGTATTGACCTTCATGAGTGACAGGGTTAATTATAGGTTTTTGGGGGTCTGTATTGACCCCCATGATTGACAGGGTTAAGTAAGTGATTATGGGGTTCTGTATTGACCCCCATGTGTGACATGGTTAATTATGTGCTTATGGGGGTCTGTATTGACCCCCATGAGTGACGGGGTTAATTAAGTGCTTATGGGGGTCTGTATTGACCCCCATGCGTGACAGGGTTAATTAAGTGCTTATGGGATTCTGTATTGACCCCCATGCATGACAGGGTTAATTAAGTGCTTATGGGATTCTGTATTGACCCCCATGAGTGACAAGGTTAATTAAGGGTTTATGGGGGTCTCGATTGACCCCCATGAGTGACAGGGTTTTTTATGGTTTGATGGGGCTCTGTATAGTCCTTTAAGGACCCATAAGGTGGGAATTTTGAATTTTCATTGTAGCGGGGGTCCCCGATAGCGTGCGATCGGGGACCCCCACTGCGAGGGTTAATGTGGAGTTAATGCGGGTTTCCGACCTTATCCCGTATCCCATGGGTTTAATGCCGGTTTCCGAGCTTACTCAAATCCCTGCAAGGGTGTTGTACGTGGCTGGGCGGTCCAGGTTTTTAGCAGTGTCGTAGAGGTCATGGGTGTTCCCCCTTGGTGTGGGTTTTTTCATGGTTGCCGCTGTTTGCGGTTTATCCGTTAAGGTCGTATTTTTGTGAGTTCGTAATGGATTTTTTCTAAGTCCTGCGGCTCGTATATTTTTGTGTAAGTCCGTAGTTAGTAATTGCGTGTTTATGTGTTTTTTTCAAAGTGTCGATTGTGTGGTTGTTTGTAACCATTTGTGAGGCGCCGTAGAGCCTTCATCTCCGCAAATGCGGCCCCTCGCTTCGAAAGGGTCTGCATTTGCAGCCTGCAATGAGCCTGCGGCTCATTGCAGCCAATGTGGGAGCCTCCACCTCCGCAAATGCGGTCCATCGCTTTGAGAGGGTCCGCATTTCCGGTCGAAATGTCGTAGGGGGTCCGAGGGATATGTTCCTACGGCAAGCGTTAGCAACAACCCGCATGCTCACAACTCTATATGTGATATATATATATATATATATATATATATATATATATGCACATACATACAAGTGATATGACAAAGATCTCTTAGCATCCCTTAGTTATATTTTTATATATGATTTGGAATAATGTTCAAATTTTCTGAACTATTTTCTCAATGGTGAAATAGGGAGCAGAAGAGTATTTTATTTTGTCACAACCTTTCCTGCAGAATTACTCCATACTCTTTTTATACTTCCGTAGAATGATACAATCACTATGTTTGTGCTTTCACACACACATATAAATACATACATATATACATATTTATACATCCAATTGATGGCTAGACCAGCTGGTCCCTCATCTGAAGCTGGCACAATGGGAGTCTGGGAGGCTACCAAGAGGCCTACCTGACAAGCATGTCAGCTGTATTTTTCAGGGGTGGAAAAGAGCCAAAGACGCTCATCATGGGGCTTGCAATGAGCGCCGAAGGTGATCATTGCAAAGCAGGAAAGGTGTAGCTTGTCAAAAACGGCAATGAGTCGCAAAGCCGATGATTGCAGGGCTCGCCATGAGGCGCAGGGCTGGGCATAATCGCCAAAGGTGCTCAGACGGGCCATATCCTCGCATTGTATGGCAAACAGCATTGCCTGGCCTAAAATTTTATTTCCGTCATTTTTTGACGGGCAAGTCGCTAGTATATGTATATATACTGTATATATATATATATATATATATATATATATATATATATATATATCAAACTCACATCCTCTCCTAACTTGTAGGCTGTATTTCTGACACTTTTCAGCAGTACATAATGTACACGAGACTCCAATATGTTTTTCAAAGCTTTTACTAAAATCTTTTGCATATAAATCAAAACAAAATAATGAAAACAAAAAGTTCTAGCTCTGTCAGACCTTATACTTTAACTAATGTTAGCTCCCTTACTAACAAATTCCACACCCAACCAACCATGGGAGTGGGTAAACAAAATATACAGTTCAATATTTCATTTAAGTCAATGACCTGTATTTCTTCATACATCCAGTGTTCCCAAACTGCTGCAGATCACTCTGTCTCTGTTTCTTTGTCTCCAGATGAACTCTTTAGCTGTTTGCAACAGCCATAACAGTGTCCTCAAACCATGTTACAGAGCTTCACCCAGAGACTGCTTCCTTGTTGTCCAAATTGTAGCTTTACTCAGCGACTGCTTACACTACTAGGCCAGCAAATGCCTAATTTGTGGGACACATCCATCTCTTTGTGTCTGTTTCTTAAAAGCAGTCTACACATGGGCTTCAAGCAAACTTTGATCATTGCTATAGGAGTTAGCTCTTATAAACTCACAGACCTCTGGGACACACTGTCACAATATTGTGTATATATATATATATATATATATATATATATGTTAAACTTCTCGAAAGCTCATCAATATAAATAAGGCAGTAAATAAATAGTACATCTGTGTTCACATTTGAATGTCTAAAACAAGTAAAAAAAAACTGTTATATTAATAGATAGATGTGGGATATGTTGGTTGTGGACCACCCACATCTTCTGCCCTTCAAGTATTAAAGCTGAAGGCTTTGAGGGCTACTTAAAAAAATGTATAATATCTCCTCTCAACATGGCTCAAACACAAATTCCTCTCAACTAACTGACAACATACAGTCTTTGCCCTTCCTCACTCCAATATATAGCATTGACTCCTTCGATCTACCTCTCACCCTGAAACATGATCACTTGATCTTGTGCCATCACAGCTAATCCCTTCACTTTCTACCATACTTATCCCAGCTCTCACACTTCTAATCAACTTCTCTCTAACCACACTTCTAACCAACTTCTCTCTATCATCTTTAAAACATGCCATATTTACACCAATTCTTCAGAAAACTTAATCTGACCCAGCTTCTGCATCTAACTATTGGTCTATCTCTGCACTTCATCACACTTCAAAATTGCTTGAGCAACTCGTCAACATTCACCTAACCAAATTCCTTTCCCCCAACTCTTTTCTTGACTCCCTTAAATCTGGCTTCCGGCCCAAACATTCCACAGAGACAGCTCTCACAAAAGTCACTAATGACTTACCCACCGCCAAGTCAAAGGGTCACTTGTCTATTCTAATTCTCCTTGATCTCTCTGCTGTCTTTGCTACAGTTGTTCACCATTTTATTATCCAAATTATCCACTCTCTCGTCAATTGTGAGACAACTCTCTCATGCTTCACATCTTATCTAGAAAATTTAACATTTAATGTCTCCTTCTCTGGCACCTCTTCTTCCCTGCTCCTTATCTTTATCCTTATCTATATCTATACATCCACCAATTTTCAGCTAAAAATATCACCCCAAAAAAAAAATATGGCCCCCATTCAATTGGCCAAATCACAATTCCTTGAACTTGTAAAGCAGCTCATAAAAGTTACAGATATTCAATTGACTACATTTAGCTACTCACATTCCAATTGTGAGTTACCCATCCATAATCATTACAGCCTAGCCAAAGATGCAAAACCGACCTTAGAACTCCATTGGTTTTAGCACAGCTCAAGATTTACGAGTGCTAAATAATTAAAGTTACACAAAATAAATATTCTATTAGAGCCCAAGCCTAGCTTGTAAATTAAGTCTGATTAAATGTATCAAGCTTCTGTCAAAAATGTTACAGGTACTGAATAGAACTTGCAGGGACTTTCCAAAAACCTATGACAGCTGCAGTAGCAATTAAAAACACCCCAGTGTACTTTTAAAAGCATGGGAAGGCATATAAGTACATTCAAATTAATTACACAACAGTCTCAGACCCATAAATATGCAATAAAAAATATTTTTTATATGGTTTTTTGGAAGGGATCCTGGGACTTGGCACTATCATATAACCTGCATGTACTAAAACAGATGCTTTAATGATTTTTATTTTTTTCTACATTGCTGGATTGTCAGTCTGATCACTAAATTTACTTCTTGACACTAATTAATTTGTAGTCTCTAAGTGAAGTTTAAGTATAAACTCCATGTTTTACTGACATCATGATGACTGTCTCATTTACTATTGACTGTGTCTAAGAAGTATTGCAAGTGTTTAAGAAGTATATTGCAGGCTTGCTTAAATTTTGACACATCCTATGATCATGCCCCCTGAAATCCTGCTTATCTGTGCATGGTTTCTGTGTGGAGACTGAGAGAGGGCAGTTGAGAGTTAAAGACAATTGAATGCATTTAAATGTTTAGAACTAAATGTAACCTGCAACCAACATTTTGGGTTACAGGCAGTTACAGGCTTGAAATTGAATGGGGCCCTATGTCAGTATCTTACCCAAGACACAACTCTCATCATATCTCGCCTCAACTACTGCAACACACTCCTTCTGGCTCCTCAATCACCCTAATTCCTTTACTCAAATCCTCTATCATGCTCAATGCTCAGTGTCTGAAGCATCTCTCTGTCAGCCACTCCACTTGCTTCCCATAGCCTCCAGAATAAAAATTAAAATCATGACTAATGTATGATACTTAACAACAATATTCCTCCTTATTATTTTATTTTTTTTCTTGTCTGAGGCAGTTTGTGGATATGTTTCAGAGATGCGGGTTTTAGTAAATTACCGAATGTTGGGAAAGAAAGAGAGTGCTTAATCCAGAGTAGTCCCAAAGCCACAGACTTATGGTGTAGGTGTGATGGTGCAGTTGTCAACTGTAAGGGTGATCTTTGGTGGGATTTTTAAGATATCAGTCTTTGACTTGTCTATATTTAGATTTTAGGAGGCCATCTGATAGGAGATGTTGGATGTACAGGTAGTGACATGAGATGGTAAGGAGGGAGATATGTCAGAAGAGTAGATTTGCATATCGTTAGCATTGAGATGATATTGGAAACCAAGAGCGCTTATTAGTTTGCCAAGGGAGGCAATGAGAAAAGCAAGGTAACAAAGAGCCTTGAGGTAACCCAACCATGAATGGTGATGTTGATAAAGTGAAATCCAAATATGTAACACTAAAGGAGATAGATAAGAATGGAACCATAAGAGTGCCATGTCATAGAAGTCAAGC
Source organism: Discoglossus pictus (assembly GCA_027410445.1). Taxonomy (NCBI): domain Eukaryota; kingdom Metazoa; phylum Chordata; class Amphibia; order Anura; family Alytidae; genus Discoglossus; species Discoglossus pictus. The sequence goes on along the minus strand of CM050163.1, from coordinate 149,913,694 downwards.
GAGCTGAAAGCCTGAATAAGAAGTAGTCAACTGTGTCAAGGGAAAAAGAGAGGTCAAGGAGGATAAACAGAGAATAGTGACATTTTGTTTTGGCCATCAGGAGGTCATTTGCTACTTTAGTAAGTGCTGTTGCATTTGACTATTGTAAGCAAAACCAGATTACAGAGGGTCAAGGAAAAACTTTGATTGCAGAAAAATGGTTTAGACCGGTATAGTCTGATTCTTTTTGCCTCCAAACTACTAGAAAGACTAAAGAAATAGGAGGAAGTTAAATAGTATATATAGATAGAGAGAGTTTTTTTGGGGGGGGGATTTGTGTTTGAAGGGAGAAGGATATGTGCCACTTACAAGGGAGCAGTTAAAGAGATAGGTTAGAGCTGGTGATGAGGTTATCAGGGTACAGGATTGAAATTCCACTCTTATTTATGTTTCTTCTTTACTATTTAATATTTTGCTTTTATATATCCTTTAATGAGGGACACATTATTGAATATTTATTTTGCATGATGTAATGGTGAAATAATGACAATTCCTTATAAACTGTTAATTGGAATAGGCTATACATTAGATTGCAGTATTCATTTCCTTGGCTGCTACATATGGAGCTACATTGTTACATAGTAACATTCATATTGTTACTGACTAATACAATTATTCTTGTATGAATGCAGACCAGGTCATACATGCAAAGGCAAATTAATGAATAAGTAATGGATATATTAAATATAATTATACATTTGATCATAATGGTAATGTACTAAGACACTACTTGATTTTTGCTAGTGTGGACATGCATGTTTAGGTTTTATTTTAAGAGCACAACATTTGTGAAATGTCTTATAAGTAATGTTTGTTCCCTTTTGACTGTATATTAGATACATAGTTACATAGTAATTGTGGTTAAAAAAATACTTTTATTCCATCAAGTTCAACCTTTTTAGATCTCATCTGATCTGCAATATGCAGATTAATTGTTAATTGATCCAGGAAGGCAAACAGAAAAATAAAACAGTGAACTTTTGTCTCTAAAGGTAAAACAATTAAATTCCTTCCTGACCCCAGATACTGGCGATCGGATTCCTCCCTGGACCAATACTCCATCTCCAATTATCCAGGATAACCCTGAATGCCCTCTTTATTTAAAAATATATCCAATCTCTTTTTAATGTTATCTATTGAATACACTGTCACCACCTCCTTTGGTAGAGAATTCCACAGTTTATCCACCCTTTCTGCGAAGTACCCTTTTCTTTTTTGGAGGTGAAATATTTTCCTTCTAATCGCAAATGATGTCCTCTTGTCAGTTTAAAAACCTCATGGCACAAAAAGTTCACTTGGCAAAGTTTATATTGGCCCTGGATATATTTATATAAGGTAATCAAATTCCCTCTTAGACGCTTCTAGAGAAAATAAGTTTAATTTGGTTAGTCTTTCTTCATAACTTAGCCCCTCCATTCCCCTTGTTAGCTTGTTGCCCTTCTCTGTACTATTTCCAGTTCTAAAATGTCCTTTTTATGAAGTGGTGCCTAAAATTGTACTCCATATTACCAATAAGGGCCTACTAGGGATTTGTATAGTGGCAGAATTATATTTGCTTCCCTAGCTTCTATACCCTACTGAATACATGCTAAAATGTTACTTGCCTTTGCAGATGCTGCTTGGCATTGAGCACTGTTAACTAGGTGGTTGTCCACAAGCACTCCCAAATCCCTTTCAATATCTGATACCCCTAGATTTGCTCCATTAAAATTATAATTTGCTTGGCTATTTTTTCTTCTTAGGTGCATAACTTTACATTTATTCGTATTAAATCTCATCTGCTATTTAGTCGCCTATTTCCCTAATTTATTCAAATCCTTTGGGAGGGACAGTACATCATTATCTGATTTAATTACCTTGCACAACTTAATGTCATCAGCAAAAATAGAGACAATACTTTCCAATCCTACTTCTAAGTCATTAATAAATATGTTAAAAGTAGAGGACCCAATACTGAACCCTGAGAAACCCCACTTACCACATTAGCCCAATCTGAATATGTTCACTTTAAAAACAACCCTTTGCTTCCTGTCTTTTAGCCAACTTTCAATCCATGAGCAGATATTTACTGCAATTCCTGCAATTCCTGCATCCCGTAGTTTGCACAATAGTCTTCCATGTGGTACTGTATCAAAAGCCTTTGCAAAATCCAAAAAGACTACATCCACTGAGTTGCCTTGATCCAAGTTCCTGCTAACCTCCTCATAGAAACTAATTAGGTTTGTTTGACATGACCTATCCCTCATAAATCCGTGTTGACTGCTACTTATAACATTGTTTAAATAGACATGTTCTTGTATACTATCCCTTATTAACCCTTCTAAAACCTTTCCCACTACAGGAGTGAGGCTTACAGGTCTATAATTTCCTGGATTTGTTCATGCTATCTTCTTAACTATAGGTATCACCTCTGCCACAACCCTGTTGAGTGAATCCTGAAAAATTACATATAATGGTTTGTATCTTAAATATATTATTTAAGATACTGTACATGCATCTAGAAAATCGTGGATATAGTACTAGCTAAATTTGTTGGCTTTTATGAAATTAGTAAAACTGTTTATTTATTTGTATTGTAAACCTGAAACACATTAGCTCCATAAAAAGCAAGATAAATGGTAAATGACACAGCATGTTTTTATTGTCATTTTAATTTCATGCAACATTATTTTAGATTTTTTTTTTTTTTTACCTTTTTATATAGATTTCTATACATTTATATGGAGATATATCTCCTTATATGCATCAAGTACATCTAGATTCTGTAAAAATCAAATAGAAAGCTAAGTACACCATGATACCTACTGCATATTGGATGGTGAGATTTCATGTGATAAAACATGCCTCTAATGTAGAGGTTGAAACATGTGACATTTTTCCATTCATGTTTTTTAATTTAAAAGAAAAATATTTAGCCTGTGATATTGCTTTTGGAAGGGTCTTTGTGCATGTTTTTCAGTATTCTGTGATGTGTCCAGTGCAAGTTATCATCTTAAAGGAGCAGCATTTCCCTCAATGTGTCCCTGACAGAAAAGTACTAACTTTAGGATACAGACTGTTAAAATAATCTTCCTTTTGAAAAATGTCTAATCATGGTTCCCTCAATGAATTGTAGCTCTCCAGTGCTGACAGCACTCATGCAGGCCCAGACCAAACATATATACACATACTGTATGTCTATATGTGTATATATGTTTTCTATAATATGTTGTGTTGATTCCCCCTATATGCATTTACCTGCTGATGTCAGATGCTGCCTCCACTCTCTCTGCATCACTGTTTACGTTCAAACTAAGGGTTTAATCTCATATCAGTGTTTTTTGTGCTCTTTGTGCCTTATCCATTTATCTGACATGTAGGGATTATTTGAACTACTTTTCCTCAATATAAACGTATACTTTTTGTGGCGGGACTGTCATGGTCTGGGCCTGCATGAGTGCTGCCGGCACTGGGGAGCTACAGTTCATTGAGGGAACCATGAATGCCAACATGTACTGTGACATACTAAAACAGAGCATGATCCCCTCCCTTCGGAGACTGGGCCGCAGGGCAGTATTCCAACATGATAACGACCCCAAACACACCTCCAAGATGACCACTGCCTTGCTTAAGAACCTGAAGGTAAAGGTGAGGGACTGGCCAAGCATGTCACGAGACCTAAACCCTATTGAGCATCTGTGGGACGTCCTCAATTGAAAGGTGGGGAAGGGCAAGGTTTCTAACAAGGCAGTGCTGGAAAATAATGGTGGCCACACAAAATATTGACACTTTGGGCCCAATTTGGACATTTCCAACTGTTTAGACATTAATGGCTGTGTGTTGAGTTATTTTGAGGGGACAGCAAATTTACACTTTTATACAGGCTGTACACTTACTACTTTACAATGTAGCAGAGTGTCATTTCTTCAGTGATGTCACATGAAAAGATATAATCAAATATTTACAAAAATGTAAGGGGTGTACTCACTTTTGTGAGATACTGTTATATATTTATTTATTTATATATATATATATATATATATATATATATATATATATATAAAAACAAATAATACATTTGTAAGCCCACCTGTAAGGCTTCCAACTCCTCTAGTAGTAGAATGCTCCGCCATAATAGCCTGATCGCCACTCATTTATCCAGCTAGGCACCACTCCAATAACCAACTGGCAGAGAAGCAATTCCGAAAACCTACTCACAGCTGTTTCAAGCTTAATGGCTATCATCAGTGTGAGGTTGGTTTTGATTTGTGCAATGGATTTGTGTGAGTGAGTATAACACAACAACCATTTAATGCATGGTGAGCAAAGGAGCAAGAGAAGCCCTCCACAGTACAGAGTACAGAAACAAATAATACATTTGTAAGCCCATCTGCAAGTCTAAAAATAAGTTTACCAACTTATTAACCTCTCTGGATTCCCAGAAATACCGTTATTGTACTGCATTCTGAGCCACAGGGCTGGGACATGCAAATGAGCAGACAAGGCATTCTTGCTCTTAAATCTAAACTGCTACTTTATACGTAGCTCCAAATGCATATGCCTGCTGTACCACAGCTTTAAAGCAAAGCAAACGGCACACATCAAAACCAAACTTGCACTGATGATAGCCATTAAGTTTGAATCAGCTGTATGTGAGTAGGTTTCTGATTTGTGCAAAATCGAATCCTTTGCTTTAGTACAGCAGGCATATGCATTTGAAGGAGCTACGTAGAAAGTAGCATTTTGGATTTAAGAGCAAGAATGCATTGTCTGCTCATTTGCATGTCCCCGGCCTGTGGCTCAGAGCAGTTGATAAGTTGTTAAACTTATTTTTAAATAAATTGTAACGAGAACAGGAATTGTTCAAATGGCTAAGTGGATGTTGTTAAAGCTATTGTTATAAACCATAAATGGTCTCAAATGCATAATAGAAAAGATATATGCACTTATCGCACCCAACATATATATGATATAGTGGAGAGGTATGGAACTGTTCATATATACGCATAAATACGTTAATACTATTGTGTATAGAAGGATCCAGATGATATCCTATTGGATAAAGAAATAGCTTCCCTCATATGGCAAATAAATTGCTTAATCCTTGGGGAGCTATAACCTATTTTAATAGCTAAAACCAATTGTTGTATGAAACAACAAAAAAAAGAAAAAAGGAAAAAAGATAAGTGCAAATACCTACAGGTTGGGAACAAAAAAAAAGGAGAAGAGAAAACCAAATAACAAATATGTTGATGTTATTGGTCAATATATAGGAGGGAGTCTGTAAATCTATGTTATATAGGTAAAGGTTCATGAAAAAACATTGCCAGTGTTCTCCATGTTTATACACCACATGTTCATTAATGCACAACATGCAATTCTAAATGGTGATATTCCTAGATACCATAAGTAAATACAATTGGTTGCTTACAAATTTGAGCTAACCATTTAAACACTCTCTCAGTTCAATATACCAAACCTAAGTAATTGCACTTATCTATTAGAAGGGACTACTTCTAAAAGATAAGTGCAATTACTTAGGTTTGGTATACTTAGGTGGGTGTTATATCTGGAGTAGCCATCTAATAGTGGCTTCACTGGTGAGAGATATGTTTTTGCTGAAATGGTTAGAAGAGAGGTAGAAGACGTAAAGTTTAGAGGGTTCAGAGATTCTTGTGAAGCCCTTGAAGTTGAGTTTAACTGGTGGTTAGAATAGGAGAGATTGGCTGAGATGAAATTGAGCTCCTGAGAGGTAAGTTTATTGTAGAGGGTTGGTGATGTAGGTTGTTGTAGTGGGCGGAAATTACTTAGTTAAGAACAGGTCCGTACTACACATAGAGAGAAATTCCATTTCTGGAGCAGATTTATGTTGCATGTAAAGAGAGACTCTATATACTGTAGTAGGTTAGCTCCCACTGATGGAATTTAATGTGGGATTATATCTTTAATTACAAGGAGGTTGAAACCATTTGCAGACAATTAATTACAGTCCAAGTTGAAGTACATAGCAACTTAAGAAAAAAGTCATTTATATGATACTTAAAGACAGGGAGAATGGAGACAATAATTAAAAAAGCTGGATAGCTGTTTATTAAGATTAATACACACAACTATTGTGGATGAGAAAAGATTACGCCTCTATTAAGAGCTATAGAGAAACATCTTGTGGTAATCTATCTCACAAAATTAGCCTATTTTTAAATTTTCATTTTCCAATCCGGGATTAATAAAATTCCAGGTCAATCCTTTAGAATAGAAGCCCCCACTTCCACCTCTCACAACCAAACACCAGTCCACATCATTAAATCCCTAGGACGTTGGATATACAACTGCTACTCACGATATATACCAGACCCCCAATCAAAAATCAAAAAAGCATATATACGACTCACACAATAAGGATTTTCATTTTTGGCCCTCTTTTCATGCCAAGAGACCATAGCTTTGGCCATACCACCAGCTACCCCACTCATCTGCAGCCAATTCGCACATGCCGCAATCAACTCACCCACCTCTCCCCTTATTTCATCAATCTATACCTATCCACTGGCCCTCTTTTCAGGCCAAGAGGCCGTATCTTTGGCCACACCACCAGAGGAGAGGGTCCAGACTACAAATGTATGTATATACAGTATATATATTGTGAGAATGTAAGGAGCCGGGGACAGATTATTGAGGGCCGTTATGTAAGCCATAGGCTGAACTGCTCCTTGTATCCAGCTCTCAGGGAGTTAAAACACTTAAATTCACCTGGTCCAGTGCTTCATGATAAAAAACCCAGAAAGCCCCAGTGAAGGGGAGGGGTGTGCTGCTGATTAGGCTCTGTCCTGAGTAGTTTGAAAGCTGAAGCCAGAAGCTGGGGCCTTGCCTAGGAGACAAGCTGGAAGGAGCCTGTAAAGTACAGCTAGTTGAGAGGACTGACAGCTGCCTGAATTGCTGCGGGGATGACCAAGGTGAATCGTTTGGAGAAGCAATGTGGTGAGTGAGATCCTGCGGTTTCTTGGAGTTGAAGGTACCAGACTGATTATGCCTCAGGGAAGTTGCTTAGTGTGGAACTGACAGAGGCCCTGTTTGAAGGTACCAGACTGATTATGCCTCAGGGAAGTTGCTGAGTGTGGAACTGACAGAGGCCCTGTTTGAATGTACCAGACTGATTATGCCTCAGGGAAGTTGCTGAGTGTGGAACTGACAGAGGTCCTGTTTGAAGGTACCAGACTGATTATGCCTCAGGGAAGTTGCTGAGTGTGGAACTGACAGAGGCCCTGTTTGAAGGTACCAGACTGATTATGCCCCAGGGAAGTTGCTGAGTGTTTGACCGGTACATATGCAATAATTTAATACTGCTGTATCAAAGGGTCGCTGGGGTGAAGCATACGGGAGAGACGGGCAGGCCCTATGCTTCATCTGCGGCTACTGATGTAGAAACGTGGAAAAGACTACCGATATACAAGAGACTGTTTGTATCCTGGCCACAAGGTGGCAATATCGCAATAGTCGGAGACTATTTGTATCCTGGCCACAAGGTGGCAATCTTTCAATAACCAGAGACTAACTGTAACCTGGCCACAAGGTGGCAAATTATAATTATTAAAAGACTGTCTTTGTCCTTGCCACTAGGTGGCGCTATTCCTACGAAATTACTCCTTCCCGAGTACAACGGAGTGGGAGCTCCGTCCTGAAGACTTCGGGGTGTAGTCTGTTTTTCCCTGTTGCAGGTAAGCTGCACAGGTATAGTTAGGGCATTCCTGTGTCACAGTCAGTCCGTATATGTAGATGTTTACTTTCGTTATTTAAGCAGGGTTACTGCTCCTGTTTGTTTGTGTTATTTCATAATAAACATGTCTGCTGCCTCACCAGAAGGTACCAGTTTCTAACTCAAGAAAGCACAGCTCTACACGGCCATCCTGGTCACTATATATATATATATATATATATATATATATATATATATATATATAAATCTATATATATATATTTATTTATACATATGTAGAGGTTATATCTATAATATGGAGAGTTGTGAGTTTTGGTAGTTTTATATCTTTGATGTATTATCTGTCTGTTTGTAAGCTCTGTATTTCTCTGCTGCGATATGTGTCAGTTTCCCCCTTGTGTGGAGGTGTGTGTGTGTATATATATATTATATATATATATATATATATATATATATATATATATATAACAACCATTTAATGTATGGTGAGCAAAAGAGCAAGAGAAGCCCTCCACCGTACAGAGTATAGAAACAAATAATACATTTGTAAGCCTATCTGCAAGTCTAAAAATAAGTTTAACAACTTATCAACTGCTCTGAGCCACAGGGTGGGGACATGCAAATGAGCAGACAATGCATTCTTGCTCTTAAATCCAAAATGCTACTTTATACGTAGCTCCTTCAAATGCATATGCCTGCTGTACTAAAGCAAAGGATTCGATTTTGCACAATTCAGAAACCTACTCACATACAGCCGTTTCAAACTTAATGGCTATCATCAGTGCAAGTTTGGTTTTGATTTGTGCCATTTGCTTTGCTTTAAAGCTGTGGTACAGCAGGCATATGCATTTGGAGCTACATATAAAGTAGCATTTTGGATTTAAGAGCAAGAATGCCTGATCTGCTCATTTGCATGTCCCCGCCCTGTGGCTCAGAACGCAGTACAATAACTGTATTTCTGGGAATCCAGAGCGGTTAATAAGTTGTTAAACTTATTTTTAGACTTACAGATGGGCTTACAAATGTATTATTTGTTTATAACAGTATCTCACAAAAGTGAGTACACCCCTTACATTTTTGTAAATATTTGATTATATATTTTCATGTGACAACACTTAAGAAATGACACTCTGATACAATGTAAAGTAGTAAGTGTATAGCCTGTATAAAAGTCTAAATTTGCTGTCCCCTCAAAATAACTCAACACACAGCCACTAATGTCTAAACCATTGGAAATGTCCAAATTGGGCCCAAAGTGTCAATATTTTGTGTGGCCACCATTATTTTCCAGCACTGCCTTGTTAGAAATCTTGCCCTTCCCCACCTTTCAATTGAGGATGCCCCACAGATGCTCAATAGGGTTTAGGTCTGGTGACATGCTTGGCCAGTACATCACCTTTACCTTCAGCTTTTTTATCTTGGTCATCTTGGAGGTGTGTTTGGGGTCGTTATCATGTTGGAATACTGCCGTGCGGTCCAGTCTCTGAAGGGAGGGGATAGTGAAGCGAGTTGGTAAAGCGTCAGTTGGTAAAGAGCAATCGGTAGAACGATGGGCAAAGCGACAGGTGGAGTGAAAGAGTGATGGCGGAGCAGAGAGTCCGAAATAGAGATGGGAGGAATTTCTGAGGAGCGACAGGGCAGCAAAAAAACTATGGCGGAGCAGAGCGGCTGAAGCGATAGGCAGAGCAACTGATGGAGCAATGACAAAGCTGTCAAAAAAGCATCAAGTAGAGCGAAGGGCCGATGGTGGAGCTGGGTGGCCAATAGTGATAGGTAGAGCAAGCAGAAAGAGCAATGGCACAGCGTCCGAAAAAGTGAAAGTCAGAGTGGCCAAAAGAGCGATAGGCAGAGCGGCCAAAATAGCGACAGGCAGAGCAAAAGTGAAGCAGGCGGCCGAAAGAGCAATGGCGGAGCAGATTGGCCGAAAGAGAGATAGGCGGAGCGGCTTGAGTGAAAGGCAGGGCAAAAGAGCGATGGGGATGCAGAGCGGCCGAAAGAGCGTCATGCCAAGCAAAAGAGTGATGGCAGAGCTGGGCGGCTGAAAGAGAGTCAGGCAGATCAAAGATCATTGGTGAAGCAGACCGGCAAAAAGAACGTTGGGCAAACCAAAAGAACAATGGCGGAGCTGTCGAAAGGGTGACAGGCAGATCGAAAGAGCAATGACAGAACAAAGTGGCTGAAAGAGCGTTGACTGAGTGAGAGAGCGATGGCGGAGCAGAGCGGCCGATAAAGCAACGGTGGAGTGAGAGAGCGACGGCGGAGTGAGAGAGTGATGGAGGAGCAGAGCGACCGAAAGGGGGAGAGGCAGAGCACAAGGGCGTTGGCGGAGCAGGGCGGTTAAAAGAGTGACGGCTGAGTGAGAGAGCGATGGCGGAGCAGAGCGGACAAAAGAGCGTCAGGCAGAGATTTAAAAAGAAATAGGCCGAAAGAGCGTCAGGCCGAGTGAAAGAGAGATGGTTGAGCAGGACGGCTAAAAGAGAGTCAGACAGAGCGAAGATCACTAGTGGAGCAGAGCAGCCGAAAGAACGTTTGGCAAAGTAAAAGGGCAATGGTGGGGCAGAGCGGCCAAAAGGGCAACAGGCAGAGCGAAAGAGTGATGGCAGAGCAGATCGGCCGAAAGGGGCGACAGGCAGAGCAAAAGAGCGATGGCGAACCTGAGCAGCTAAAAGGGCAACAGGCAGAGCGAAAAAAGCAATGGTGGAGCAGAGCGGCCGAAAGGACAACAGGCAGAGTGAAAGAGCGATGGCAGAGCAAAGGAGCCAAAAGAGACATGGCGGAGTGAAAGAACGATGGCGGAAAAGAGTGCCTGAAAGAGCGATGACTGAAGCGACGAGTGAAGGAGCAATGGTGGAGCGGAGCAGACGAATAGAGCAGCAGGCATAATGGCCGAAAGAGCAATAGGCAGAGCGACATAGCGGAGTAGGGGGCTGAAAGAAAGACAAGCAGGGTGACCGTCGAAGCCCCAGGGCAGAACAAAAGAGTGGCGGTGAAGCAAGCAGCCAAAAGAGTGTCATGTAGAGTAACCTGTGGAGTGACAGGCCAAGAGAAAGACTGGAGGCAAAGCAGAGTGGCTGAAAGAGCGGCAGGTTGGAGCAGCCGAAAGAGCGACAGGAAGAGCAAAAGGGCGACTGGCGGAGCGACATACAGAGTGATTGGAGAAGCAATTGGTAGAAAGACAGTAAGATTGACTAGTAGACTGCCCATGCGAGGCGTCGAGCGATGAGACAAGGCTCAACAGTAGAGTGCCTGACAGGGTGACTTGAGGAATGGACGAACTAGTTTACGATTATAGCAACGAGCATGAAGAGATGGACCTCTTGTTACCAAGTTTGTAGGTATGCACAAACACACGGATATATGTATATATATATATATATATGTATATATAAATAATAAGTTGAAGCATGTGGGTAAGTTAGAAAAATAAAATTGCGGACTAGAAATATCTGAAGCAAATGTCTGCATCTTTAAGAACCATTAAGGTAGGTAATGAAGGGACGGTTCCGCAACAATCTACAGTGAATTGGAAGTGAGCCTCATTTGTGCACTTGAGCATTACAGATCAATGCATATGCCCGCTGAGCAGGCAGGCTAGAATAATGAGGTAGCGCGGAGGAAGGAAAGGCAGGAGGCGGCAAATTCAAACTTGCAGAAATAGATTTAGGAAAGGAAATGAAGAGATGGTATCGCATCAAACTATAGTGAATTAAAAATTACTTTTCACCTCAAATTAGTATGCCAGACGAGGAGCTTGAACCCATGGTTCTGAGTGTTTCAGTCTAATGCATAAAACCACTGAGCCATGAAGGCTCTCTGAGAGTACTGAAGCATGTAGTATATTAGGCTATAACAATCAGGTAGAAATTGCGGCGCTGAGCCTGGAGGCAGGTAGGGGGAGGAGCAGAGATACTGCTACACGTGGGGATGGTAACGGGACAACCGAGGAGGCGGGAGTGGGGGAATGGGGGAAGTAGGGAGTGGGCATCGGTGCTGATGGAGGAGCAGTATTAGGAGGCGAGCGGCAGGCGGGAGCACCAGGTGGCACATGTCAAGCGGGGGTGGAGAGGAAGGGGCTAGCGAGGTATAGGAGGAACAGGGCGAACGGTGGAACGAATGGTGCTGAAGGGTAGTGGGGGAAGAGGCAACCAGAGTGCAATGCGGGAGAAGCATAGACTGAGACAGTGGGAAAGCTCGGGGAGCACAGGCAGAGAGATGCGGCTGGTGATGGCAAGCCAATGGGTAAGGTGTTGAGGTAGGCCGCAAAAGAGCTGCGGAAGGCATGGCACAGGACATGCAGCCGCAAAGTAGGCAGAGGAAGGGAGCAGAAGGTAGAGGGGTTATTAAGTGGGGAAAATGTCAAGTAGGCTGGCGCGAGGTGGGGGACGTGTCTGAACGGGGCGAGAGCGAGGAAGGGCGGCGGTAGCTGCTGGGGCAGCGTGGAGGACAGGCGGGGTGGCAGAGTAGACAAGCAGGCTGCAGGGGACGGCAGAGAAGGAGTCGAAAGTGATGGTGGAGGGGAGAGAATGCGAACGGAATTGAAGAAGCTGATACAGGAAGAAAATGTGAGAGCAAGAAATGGGAGAAAGGAGGGAGAGCCCGATGAGGGGCAGAATGAATCGGGAAAGAGAGGACAGAGTTTTTTTTGGAAAACAAGACAGAGAAGCAGTGCAGTGAGGGGCCCAAGGATGAGAGGGGAGACCAGGAAGGGGGGGGGGGGGCTGTGGCTTACCAGGAGTCAGGCAGTTGCATAGCGAATCAATAGGGGAACAGACCGACAAAGGTTCAGGCAGACCACTGATCGCGGCGTGTGCGAATTGGCTGCAGGTGAGTGGGGTTTAAATAGTGGCGGGAGAGGGGGTCACTCCTACAATTCCAGGTGCTCTCCTGGGAATATATATATATATATATATATATATATATATATATACTGTATATACAGTGGATATAAAAAAGTCTACACACCCCTGTTAAAATGTCAGGTTTCTGTGCTGCAAAAAAATGAGACAAAGATAAATAATTTCAGAACTCTTTCCACCTTTAATGTGACCTATAAACTGTACAACTCAATTGAAAAACAAACTGAAATCTTTTAGGTGGAGGGAAGAAAAATAAAAAAATTAAAATAATGTGGTTCCATAAGTCTGCACACCCTCTTATAACTGGGGATGTAACTGTGTTCAGAATTAAGCAATCACATTCCAAATCATGTTAAATAGGACTCAGCATACACCTGTCATCATTTAAAGTGCCTCTGATTAACCCCAAATAAAGTTCAGCTGCTCTAGTTGGTCTTTCCTAAAATTGTCTTAGTTGCAGCCCACAGCAAAAGCCATGGTCCACAGAGAGCTTCCAAAGCATCAGAGGCATCTCATTGTTAAAAGGTATCAGTCAGGAGAAGGGTACAAAAGAATTTCCAAGGCATTAGATATACCATGGAACACAGTGAAGACAGTCATCATCAAGTGGAGAAAATATGGCACAATAGTGACATTACCAAGAACTGGAACTCCCTCCAAAATTGATGAAAAGACGAGAAGAAAACTGGTCTGGGAGGCTACCAAGAGGCCTACAGCAACATTAAAGGTACTGCAGGAATATCTGGCAAGTACTGGCTGTGTGGTACATCTGACAACAATCTCCCGTATTCTTCATATATCTGGCCTATAGGGTAGAGTGGCAAGATGAAAGCCTTTTCTTACGAAAAAAAAACATCCAAGCCAGGCTACATTTTGCAAAAACACATCTGAAGTCTCCCAAAAGCATGTGGGAAAAGGTGTTATGGTCTGATGAAACCAAGGTTGAACTTTTTGGCCATAATTCCAAAAGATATGTTTGGCGCAAAAACAACACTGCACATCACCAAAAGAACATCATACCCACAGTGAAGCATGGTGGTGGCAGCATCATGCTTTGGGGCTGTTTTTCTTCAGCTGGAACTGGGGCCTTAGTTAAGATAGAGGGAATTATGAACAGTTCCAAATACCAGTCAATATTGGCACTTCATCTTTCAGCATGATAACAACCCAAAGCATACATCTAAATCAACAAAGGAATGGCTTCACCAGAAGAAGATTAAAGTTTTGGAATGGCCCAGTCAGAGCCCAGACCTGAATCCGATTGAAAATCTGTGTGGTGATCTGAAGAGGGCTGTGCACAGGAAATGTCCTCGCAATCTGACCAATTTGGAGTGTTTTTGCAAAGAAGAGTGTGCAAATCTTGCCAAGTCAAAATGTGCCATGCTGATAGACTCATAACCAAAAAGACTGTAATAAAATCAAAAGGTGCTTCAACAAAGTATTAGTTTAAGGTTGTGCATACTTATGCAACCATATTATTTTATTTTTATATTTTTTCTTCCCTCTACCTAAAAGATTTCAGTTTGTTTTTCAATTGAGTTGTACAGTTTAAAGGTCACATTAAAGGTGGAAAAAGTTCTGAATTGATTTATCTTTGTCTATTTTTTTTAACAGCACAGAGACATTTTAACAGGGGTGTGTAGACTTTTTATATCCACTGTATATACAGTATATATATATATATATATATATATATATATATATATATATATACATATACAGTTTGCCTACACAGCCCCCAACACTGCAGATTTATAGAAAGTGCCCTCTTGAACAATATGCAAGAATATTATAGAGATAGTCAGATCTTCTAACACTAATGTATACATACACAATAACACACATAGGATTACTGTACATTGCATAGCATGTGGATGTTAAAACTCCAGTATCTTCTCAAACTCAAAATTTACAAGCTGCCATAGCTCTCTCAGTCACTTTCTTTTCCTGTTATAATACTAGTTCTAGTGGCCAGTCTGTGACCTGCCTTATTTCTGAGTTTTTTTAGCCAGAAACTAAATTTTAGGGTATTTTAAGCCAAAAAAAACAGGCGGCCCTCACAGGGAGGCACCCATTGGCAGCTGCCTAGTTGTCCTAATGGGTAATCTGGCCATGTATGATCTACATTGGTTTGAATATGTTGATACAGAAATATATTTAAGAGTTGTTTAAGATACTACTGTTCAACTTTATATAGTTTTTGTCATAATTACAAAAAAATTGTATTGTATGATACATATTTTCTTCTAAATAATAATTTAACTTTTTTATAACTATTTATAATTTGTTTATATGATCTATCATGTTATTTTTTTTCATATGCACAATACATTAACTTTGATTGCAGGAGGCACATTCTCTTCCAGAACCACTGCAGTTACATATTTACAATATACTAATTTAAAGACACTTAAAATGGGCCAAATGTTTTTTAGAACAGAAAATGTTCTATGCAGTTATTCATTTGTTGGAGCAACCATTTTTGTCACTGCTGATTAGCGTCTTCAAGATGGGAGGAGACCTTTATTACAGATAATTTAGCATCTGCTGCAGTGAATAAGTGGTAATCCTCAGCACTTTCAATAGGACTCAACTAAGTAGGTAAAGCAAGCAATCATGGCTAGTGATGTCCCGAACAGTTCGCCGGAGAACTATTCGCAGCCATTTTCGCATGTTTGCGTCCGCCACGAAGGGCGAACACATGCGCTTTTCGGTTCGCCCCTATACTTTATCATTGAGGAAACTTTGAACATCATTTATTTTATTTTATAATTGTTTTTGTGTAATCTATGCCTGCCTGCCAGCATGTGTGTGTGACAGGCTAACACCTAACAGCTTATATTGTGCTTATTTTCACTACTCATATCTGGTGGTGTAACATACATTGAACACAACCATTTTTTTCCTGTAATGTAATTTCAGTTGCCTGCCTGTGTCAGGCTCACAGCTTTTATTGTGCACAGTGACATAAAACAACACTTTTTGACTGTAATAGATTGAATAGCAATTGCCTGCCTACAGGCGTGTGTGTGAAGCCTATTGCATCTACTCTGCCAACTTTTGCCAGTGCACAGTGACACTCATATCTGGTGGCACCTTAGATTGCAAGCGCAGTGCCCCAAATTTGAAGTAGGAGGTCCGACCAAACATCTTTTTCCATCTCCCTGTTCCAAAAATCAATGCCATATACACGTCCCCTGATAGTGGACGTAACAGAGATTAAACCAATAGGAATAGTACTACTTAACAATACACACCTTATAATAACGCAGACAGAGGCAATGCAGAGAGAGGAGTCTGAAGAAGAGGAGTCAGAGGAGGAATGTGGCTTTGAGGAGGTGGAAGACCAACCACAGCAGGCGTCCCAGGGGGCTTGTTGTCACCTTTCGGGGACCCTTGGTGGCTGGGTGGAGGAAGTGACCTTCAATGACATCAGTGAGGACAAGGAACGGGACATGGCTAGCTTGGTATCCAACCTTGTGCAAATGGGGAGTTTGCGGTTGTGCAAAGGGACTGTTTGCGGTTGTTTGCGGTGTATTAAACGGGGAGATTGGTCTGTTACTGTGAAGCCGGTGTAACCCTTACACTACCTGATCGATACAACATCATACCTGATGTTTTAAAGCATGTTATTCCAAACAATTTAGGAATGTTAGGTGATTTATGCCCTTTATGGCTTAAAACCAGACTCTGCATCAACTATGTAATTTTCCGTGGGAGTTTTGCCATGGATCCCCCTCCGGCATGCCACTGTCCAGGTGTTAGTCCCCTTGAAACAACTTTCCCATCACTATTGTGGCCAGAAAGAGTCCCTGTGAGTTTTGAAATTCGCCTGCCCATTGAAGTCTATGGCGGTTCGCCGGGTTCGCCCATTCGCGAACATTTGATTGAAGTTCGTGTCCGATGTTCGCGAACCGAAAATTTGATGTTCGCGACATCACTAATCATGGCTAATATTGCAAAGTAACTACATATAATAGTAAATACATTTACCATTTTGCCCATGACCCAGTTTAAATCTAAAAAAGAGAATATTTTAAGTATGAGGCTACAGTTGTCCTTTAAAAATAAATATACTTCTCAAATGTTTAAAGAAAAAAGTCAAGGTAAGGGACCTTTAATGGCCAGTTTTAGAGAAACAGACATGAAAACAAGCAAGAGGATATAAAAACAGCCTGCAACTTATTAGTTTTATATACAATTATGCTGTTGTGAAATCTACCTTGGAAGCGAGCAGTAAAGAATGATTGCATATAAAAAAGAAAAATGTAAAAGCTGTATTTATTTTTTAACAACATTTTCCACATTATGAAGGTTAGTTATTAAAAAATACCATATTGAAAGAAATTAACCACAGTGATTCTTATAAAATGTGACTATAATCTATTTAATAGGTTTATATTTCTTGAGTGGTGTTTCTAAATGTAAATATATATTTTTCTACTTTATAGATCAATAATGCATATATCTTATGAGATATGAGTCGAGTTGGACAATGCATTAATAGAGATATACTTTGCCAATAGAATAATTAATAATTAGCAGGAAACTGTGTATAATTTAACAGATGATAAATAAGCCAAGTCTATAAAGATTTAAATCAATATATAAAGAACTCATAATGATTCTTGTGGATCTTTTTCCAGTAAAGTTCCAATAAAGAGCAATCTGCTATTATTTATAATAGAAATTATATTTGAATATTGTTATTCTATATAGCCTAATGTTGGAGTTACACAAGCAAAATTAAAATATAGATATACAAAATGGATATCTTTTGTAATGATGTCTTATGAGACCAATGAACAAGCAGTACTTAATATAAAGAAGTAATAAGCAAAGCAGATGTACCTGACAACAGCAAAGACTAATCAGTTCTTGACATTCCTCTCAAGCTTTAATGCTGACCGTTTAAAAAGCAGCAAATAGTCATGAAACCATTCAGATCGTGTCTCAGAGCTCTGACTTACTTGCTTCTTAATTGCCTTCAGAGTAAAAATGTCTCACCTTCGGGAATCTTCTGCCTGCAATGAATAATAAAGTTATGAGTCTAAAGGGCTAGGCTACATCTCAACAGACGACCCTTGTCCCCAGCCACTGTGTTGAGTAAGCGCAATGTGTTGAGGTATGTGACAACCACAAACTTTTGCTCAAAAATCTGGGCTGTAGTTTCTTTGGGGACCAGATTATTTCCAGGCACTCCTCCTCAATAGAGAGTGCTCCTTGCCCTGGGCATCCACCTGATTAAAATAGGCGCAAATTTTTCATAGGTGGAGGCATCCATCTGGAGCAAGATGAGGTGAGAGAAATCTGAGACAACTAGGATAGGGTGGGACTTTAGTGGAGCTTTCAAGTCCCGGAAGGCACTCTCACATTTGGGGTCCACTGTTCCATCCAGGGTATCTTTTTTGTGAGTTTGAGGGAGTTTGCCAAGATACTGGTGAACAAACCTGAGGTAATACCCTGTGGTACCCAGAAATGCCAACACCTGCCTCTCACTCACTAGGATGGGTCATTGCACTATCGAGACTACCGTGTCAGGCTCTGATTGGATCTTTCTGCTCATTGATCTGTGCCCTAGGTGGTCCACATGTTACTGCTAAGTATGGCTGAATACAGCGATGTCATCCAGGTACTGGAGAACTCCTGGCACTCATGCAGTAGGTGGTCAACAAGCCGATGGAATGTGAAAGGAGCATTCTTTGTCTGAAAAGCCAAAACTGTAAACTGGTATAGCCTAAATGGGGTGGTGAATGCTGACTTCTCTCTAGCAGTCTCAAGAAGTGGGATCTTCCAGTAGCTCTTTTACAAGTCCAGTAGGTTGCCATTCCTAGACTTAGCCTGTCTAGCACTATATGTACACTGGGTATAGGGTGAGCTACAATAATTGTCCCATTATTTAGCCTACAGTCTACACAAAACTAGGTGGTCTTGTCCTTCCTAGGGACCAACATCACAAGGGGATGATCAAGGACTATTCGATGACTCGATGGCCCCAGCTCTAACCTTTTATATCCAAATTAATATTCCCCTTAAAATTCTTGGGGACCCTATAACAGAGCTGCTTCAGTGATGGGGTGTCAGGGGTAAAGACCTTGTGGACCACTATGTCAGTCCTACCCGGTTAGGTTGAGAACAGACCTGGGTGGCGACTCAGCGGCCCTTCAACCTGCTAGTGCTGGCATGTGCCTATACAAATTTACCTCTTCTTTTAGGCATATGCCTGTACTTTGGGATTCCAGATCTCTGGTACAGCTTCAGCATATTCATGTGGATTGTGTTCTGAATTTGTTGCTCACCCAGGGCTAGTATATAGGTAGTGTTGGCTAGCTTCCGAATGATTTGGAAGGGATCTTCCCAAATTGCTTGGTGCTTGTTCTGGGATTGGATACTAAAATTAATACCTTATGGCCAACTGGAAGTCCCTAGCCTTAGCTTTTTCATCATACCAGAATTTCTGCTTGGCTTGGACTGTGGGTAGATGCTCATTGGCTTGCACAGTCAATGTCTCCAGCCTATTATTGAGTCCATATGGCACTAAGGGGGGTTCCTCCCCTGTTGATCTCCTTCTCAAAAAATCTGTAACAGGTCCAGTGGTCCCTTCATTACCCTCCCATAAAAGAGTTAAGGGGTAGTTCAGCCATAAGCTGGGTTCCCTGATCTGACAAAGTGTCAACTGGGAACCCAACTCGGGTGAAAATGGCTACCAAGGCATCAGTGACTGTTGCAAGTATCACACATAAACTAGACGTCTGGGCAAAACAGGCCCAAGAGTTGGCAAGCGTGGCAATTGCCCTACTACAAAGCTAAGGAGATATTACAGGCACTGGCTAGCAGGACTGTCTGCAACAGCTCAGTGAATACCAACTGTCATTGTGCCTTCCAAGGCTGCTTGTCCCTCTATGGGATTGTCGCCCAGGTTACCCTTCCAAATATACCTGTCTCTCGAGTGCTGCATCTCCAGTCAGTGCCATAGCCCTATACCCTTCTAAGAAAAGGATTCTGCTCCACATACCATTTAAACTCTGCTCATGGCTGTAACCATTCCCCAGTTGACATCTGGCTTACCACAGGTTGGCCTGACTCCAGGTCCTCTTGTGTCTCCCTCGTTATAGGCCCAAGTTATTCCCAAATACACATCTGTTGGCGGCCCAGTCAGTGGGGGGCCCATTGTGTCAGCATCATAATGAGACTTCTAGACATATCCCAGCAAACAATATTTGGTTCACGGTATTGGAATTACATAACTATGCATAAAAAATACATACCAACATTAGGCATGTCTAACATGGATACAATCAGCACAGCAAGCATTTAGCCACACAAAGTCCAAAATACACAGATACAAGTGGTACTGCGGATGAGCATCTCGAGACCCTAAACAATTCAAACAGAGAAAACTATGGTTGTCACAGGGGTAGCTCCAAGTTGGAAACAACAAGCCCAGGAGTGTCATGTTTATCGTGTGCTTTGCAGGTAAGGGAAACTTTACTAGGCTCCAATGGGGAAGAAAGAGAAGTAGGTAGCACACCCACGGAAGAGGCTTCAGTGTTTTTTTGAGGCCTCTCCATGTGTGCATGGTCTTGGGACACAGCTGTAAAACATAACTTCCTAAGCCTTGGCTGAAACATTTTTCAATCAAATATCAGCTAATCAGAGGAAAGGAATTCAAAATCTAGCAATCGATTAATATAAACCCCTTGGAGAAGGCTAATGCACTCCTAATATTTCTGGTTAAATGAAAGCCAATCAGATTATGGTAGGTGCAAATAGCTGTCCATTTCTGAACTGCAGTGGTTGTATAAGTGATAAAGGATGAAATACGTAGCCTGTCGGTATTATCTCCTTATGTTTTTATACTGCTTCAAATAAACTTGCTTTTATTTTTTAGGTATTTTTTACAGACTTCCCTACAGCTGTATCATTACTGCATAGCTTTAGTGACACAGTCATTTGAAATGTGCTTCATAGTCAACCAAATTTTCAAAAGATGCAAGAGCCCAAGCATAAAATATGGGGAAAACAATTTTCAGTACATTTTCTCTGTAAAAGATTACCTTATTTTTTCACAGTGAATTGAACATTTTCTGTATTCTGATTATTATACTAATTGTGAAAGTTAGATGTGGGCATTTAAGTTTGTGTGTGTGTGTTTATTTTACTGCAAACTGGCAGCCACCAAATTTTCAGAAAACTAAGCTTAAACAAATGACCCAGAACAACCATTCAGTACCAGATTTATTAACTGTAATACTTTACTCTGTACAAAAAAATCAGACTAATTTGTGTATATTGTGTTAAGAAAATGCTGCTCGCCCTATATACAACCAATGGAATTCCACTGAGTTTGAATCAACAATAAACATCAATACACAGCTTTGTTAAGGATATATATATTGGATCTATCGCATTATAAATTCACCACCACTGAAAGTTGCATTGTCGGCAAGTGGCCGCTAGATGGCGATGCAGAGCCTAACCCTCACCCTAACCCTAAAAATGTACCTAACCCTAACTCTATGGTATGGATACGGAAAATCAGCAGCTCCATCTAGCGATTGGTGGGCGACACTTCTGGCAATTTATTGGCTAATTTCAAAAGCAAAAGGATATATATATATATATATATATATATATATATATATATGTATATATATATATATATATATATATATATATATATATATAGCTTAGAATTACATCCATCCATTAAACTGAATAAACATTTCAAAGTAATGTAATAGTTTGTTATGGAGGACCAAATGTTTTGCTTGTTGTTAGTCTGAATGGGAAATAATTAGTTAACAACTCCTCCCATGTGCTATTTAGTCTGTTTTTTTTTTTTTATTAATCTTTGTTTTGTTTTTAATTACTTTTGCATTTTACTTAGTTAAACAAGCTGACCGTGTCATAATGATGTCACTCTGTATTGGTAAGTACTAGCTCACTTTGCCGTTTTACCATACCATTGTACTGGTCATTATGTAATGTTTAATTTGTTTCCTAACTGATTAGCAGGAAGGAAACAGCTCTGCTACAACTTGCAACACCAAAACATTTAAATACAATATTTAAAATCTACACTGATTTTTATTCTTCAGATATCATTTTGTTTGCTAATCACCACAAACCATCCTATTCCTTATTGTCATCAGTAAGGTGTCATATGTGACACTTTATTTTTCAAAACACTTCACAGCTCAGTTTCATATTAATTCTTATTTTTGCACAGTATTGCAAAACTTTTAGCTTCTCTCTCTCAAGTAACATAATGTCAATAGTTCCTCCTGTCTTTAAACTTAGACAAAGATTCTGTCAGATATGATAAGTTGCAAGACTATAAAATCACACTGTAAAGATATTAGAGCAATAACATTCTGCCAGTTAAACATGTCACGTCTATGCTTTGCAAGAGCTTCCACCAAAGAGTTCTCCATTATTGGAGACCACAGATGATCAATGATTGAGTCAACCTATCACTTGAGAAAAAGTTTAGCGACCACTCACTAAGGCCCAAAATGGATACTCTGAACACTGATAAAGGCTATTCAAAACCGTAGAGTGGTCGTAAAGCACTCACTATTAATATTTTTGTATCCTTGCCTGTAGTAATTGCAGCAGGTAAGTGTTAATATAGTTATATACTTACATAGTACTTGAGATTGGAAAAAAAAAAATTGGTCCATCAAGGTCAACCTTTTTAGATCTTCTCGGATCCTTTCAATATGTGGATTGTTATTCGATCCAAAGCAAGGGAAACAGAAAAAAAAATAAACATTGAAATTGCCAATTGTCTCATAAGTGGAAAAAAATGCTTCCTGAAAGCATATACCAGCAATTAGTTTACTCCTGAACTCTTACTTCTCTACTTATTCAAGATAACCCTGAATGTCCTTTTTAATTCAAAATCTAACCTGTGATGTTCAGGGGGGAACCTCCAAGACTTTGTGGGACTATTGGACTATGGGGGGCCATGCATTAACATGAACATTTGCTATTCTTTCTCCCTTCTCAGCCTGAGTACTTGAACTGTAACAGCCACATTCTTATTGTGTGCCCTGTGGGATGCGGATGATCAGAGTAATTGTATGTATGTGAGTGTATATTATACACAGTGCAATGTATGTGTGTGTTATAGGGGTTTGTGTGGCCTTAACAGGCAGGAATTATTGTAGTGGTATGTCGATTTGTTGATGTAAGGGAACCCAGGCATGTTTGGTATTGGAAAGCTGCACTTTTCCCAGGGAGTTCAATAAAGTGTATTACCAGGGTCCCTGTGCAAAAGGGGTCACTAGTTACGAGGTGCTTAGTTGTAGGGGATCCAGTGAAGTGGGGAAAAGGCTTAGAATGGGGAAACATGCTGGACATATGCATCAGAGACTGAGTGTCTGCACTCCTGATCTTCTTATCAGATACCCCCTGTGAGGCCAGGATCAAACGGCCAATTGGCCTGGATGGTAATTTCCCAGATCAGGGGGGGGGGGGGAGGGGGAGTAGGAGGGGGTGACATAACTGATGGATAGGCCTCCTCATTTGAAAGGACTGGGTTGTGTATAAATGTGCTATGCATCAATAAAGAATGGTCAGTTTAAACATAAATATATTTTTGTGTGTGTTTTATTCTTGGGGAATACCTGAGTCAATAAACACAGTAGTCCTTGTAGCATCCCAGTCAATATAAATATTGTACTATGCAGTAGATAAAACATGTTCCCCATTCAAACATTTAATGTTTGAACAGATACCCTTTCAACAAAAACATACAAAACCTTTATGTTTATTCATGTGAGTGGACAGTGACACTGTACCTGTGTATGTATCTGTAAGTTGTGTGAGTGTTTTATCTGTTTGTTCGTCTGAGAAGGAGGGAGGAGAAGAGGAGGAGAGAGGAAGAGAGCTGGCAGAGATTGAGAAAGGGTAGGTGGAGATAGGGATAGGTGAGGTCAAGGGGGATAGTTGAGGTAAGGGAGCTGTGGTGAGAGAATGAGGAGGCAGAGGTCAGATTCCCCTAGTTCAGACACGCCAAATGGTTGGGCCATTTGAGAAGGTTTTTAGGGCTAGTGAGGAAAGAATAAGGCCTTGTGTCAGTGCAGGATATCCTGATCCCTGGGCACACAAAGAGATGCAAGTGGCTGGCAAAAACACAAAGCCCAAATTACTCACAGAGGGAATTTATTTTTCTCCTAAATGCCATCCATGAGTATCCTCCATTGAGGTCCAGCTTATCAGTGGGAAAGGATGTGGAGACGGATGGGAGCAGAGATCAGCCCTCAGTCAGTCTACATAAGGAACTTGAAGAGCATGAAATACAGTTATGATGACTGCAAGGCCATAGTCAAGAATAAGATGGTTTAGGAAGCTGCCAGCACAGAAGCCAAAGTGTTGATTTCCATGTATATAGTCTTTAATTAGAGTCTAATTTGCTAATTTTATATGACAATTTGCCCCATATTAGTGAAGTGACACATAATACATATTTTAAAATGTTAGTACAAAGTTTGATATCAAAACATACAGTGAGCACCAACATCATATATATATATATATATATATATATATATATATATATATATATATATATATATATATATATATATATATACATAGCCGCATCTGATCTGTAAACAAATCTCACATATCAGTGGATGATACATTCAACTAACATTTGTAAGAATAATTTTTTGTCACTGCAACAAAGTCATAATATCTACGTTATGTAGCTATGCATTGCTTATTAGCAAGTATCATGTGATTCACTCCAAAAGGCACGTGAGATTAAGCCATGAAATAACTATTGTTGGGAGGTGGGTTGTAAATATATTTGTAGAACAAGTGTGTGTTTGTGTGTGTTAACCCCTAGGGTTCTGTCTTCATTGTATGTTGGGTGTCAGGGTTTAAAGGGCTGCAGTTTCTGCAGGCTCGCTACTGCAGTCGTTAGCCACAACACGTAAAAAATGCCATGCACTGAGGTTACGGTAATTGCAGACCATTGCACCCTCACCCTTGATAAACAGCAGCTAAGACAGATGCATGTACTTCAAGTAGTCCTAAGCAAACACTTGAGATTAACATCAAGGTTGTTTTACTAGTCAGCTACAGATATCTGGTGAATTTGATCTCAAGAGTTTTTATATTAACCAAGGCTACAAGGCAGATGGGTTTCATCACACACATACACAAATGTACACAAGGATGTGGTATCGGAGAGTATAAATATGTTGATTCTATCATTCAATAAAGGTTCAGTTATAGTTTTCACATATCCAAGGTGTGAGACTATTTCTGTGTTATGTATCCTGACTTAGGGAGTGGTCTTGCCTTAGTGCACTATTAACCTGTATCCAGTATTCTCTGTCTGTACTTTTGAGCCTTGCCCTCTTCAGAAGCCATATTTTGTGCCACAGAGATCAGGAACTGCACAATTCTGATGGGGTAGGTTTGAACTAGGTTCATATCAAGCCCCCTTGAAGAAGCAGATTGTGACATTGGTGGCAGTGGTGGGATCTCTGTTTAAAACACAGAAGGATTGCAGCTTATGAAGAGATGTCTGCAGCAGAGGAAGAGGAAGTGTCCAGATTATACCAAAGATGGATGGATATAACGCCTGCAGGTTCAACCAAGGATCAGCAGAGGGAATTCCGGATATTTGCTTATTCGGTGGGACCTGTTGGGATATCTCATCGGGGGCTCTGTTTTTAATTGGGGCTGGAAGAGGCACTTTGGGACATTGTACATGGGGATCCAGAATGTGGCTTGGGGACAGAGAAAAGACAGCTGTCTCTGTTTGCCAAATGCTGTCACAGCTACAGCTGGAGGTTGATTATATAGACTTGCTGGGAGGGCTCATGCTAGTCAGGAATAGAACAGAACCACCTAACAGGTACTACAGGGACCCAGCTAAATGTGGCCAAGGCTGTGGCAAAAAATAAAGGTAACAAGGATGCCTTCATCCATGGGGTTGACTGGGAAGAGGAAGAACTGGTCCCTATCTCTAGGGGGCTGAGTCTCACCCAGTTAGAGGCATGGGGACAGGGCCAAACCACAGCAGTTCCAGGTCCAGGGGAAGAACTGGGGAAAAGCTACTTTGCTCCCAGAGTCAGAGAATAATCTAATGAGCACTGGGCCCTACCAATTGACTGTGAAAATAGTGGGGAGGTTTGTTGGATGGCCATTGTCCAGGAGCCAGCCACAGACCCTGGAGCAGAACCAGAAAGTAGCCCTGCTCTTAAGCCTGAACAAGAGGCAGTAGCAGCTGCTTCTCAATGGCTGCCTGTAACTACACACCGAGCAGTCTCACCCTGCCTGCCCCCCCCCTCCCCCACCATCACTACCAGGGAGACGGCGGCCGGCCACAGGGGATATACGCATATGTTTGTGCCTTCTCAACATCACTCCTCAGTTACAATCTATTGGTCACAATGGTAACCTAATCTAGCCTGGCTACAGCGTCTTGGATCTTGGCCTAAGTGATGGTGACATTGTGTATGGTCCATGATCCTCTTCTGTGTGGACACGTCGGATTCTGTTGAACATGTTACCAATTGATGGTCACTGAGGAATGCTGTTGAGAAGTGATGCTGCAATCCCTATATTTTTTAAGGCCTTATTTTGTAGGTTTGTTTTCTTTTTGTTAGTTTGTTTGTTTTTTTAGGTACAATTCGGGTCCATGAAGGCATCTGTAAGCATTGTGAAGGAAATGTATAGGGTTTAAGGTTTTTACATTGACTCTCAGGTAAACATTCCTTCAATGAAAGCCCCCCTAAACATGTAGCTCCCACAATATTAAAGCTATCATATAGCCAGAAATTTAAGACATTATTGTTGTTAGCTTAAATGTAAAGTGATACCACTATGATGGTGAACTTGCAAGATCTCACAATGGCATTTTAGTTGCAATATCAGTCTGAGAACAGATCCTTGGGTCTGATGTAAGTAACAGTGAATCTGGCTGCTGACCTTTGTGTCCTCTCCATATAAATGTGTATTTTCCCATACTGCTGATTATCCAGAGACCTAGCTAATAGCTAGTAATGCTTGTAGATAGGAATCAGGTGAGTTGGTATATTGTTACAGTTACAGTATTTAGCACTGTTCTTCACATGCATGTTGATTTAGATTAGATTAGATTATTAGATTCCGGTTGCAGTGGGGTAGTGACCACATGTGACCCTGATAGGTGCTATGCATCATACTTATTCAAAACTATGAGATTACCCCCTTTTCCTCAAGCCTCTTGCTCTCTTGGGATCCTCCCACACCACATTCATGATATTAATGCACAGTCTTGAAAATTTATAATTGTGCTCTGTGTATGAAATAAAACTTTGTTATAACGTTCTAACTGTGTCAGTGTGTTTTCAATGGTTGGGGTTATGAGACATCCACATGCATCCCATTTGTGTCACATTCCTATATATGTAAACCAATGAGCTCTAGTTACTATGCAATAGATCAATACATATAACAATATTATTATTATCTTTATTTATATCGTGCCAACATATTCCGTAGCGCTGTACAGGGGTTTAGTACATGGCAAAAAACAAATTTAACACCTTATAAAGAATGGAGGGCCCTGTTTTTGAGCATATAATCAAATGCACATAGTGCTTGTTTCCAAGACACAGAGACACAATTGAAAACTTGCAAACTTACAATCTAAGGGATAATAATAATAGTCCTAATAGCATTAGATATCATAAAATATTATATATCATATATAATCAACATAAAGGGTTAATACACATGCAAACACTAATTAGTGATACTATCAACATTCCCCTGAGGGCCTGATAACAATATACTGGAGTGGTTCCTTTTCTAGTGGGCTGTGGTTTGTCTGACCTCTCTGCTTTGACCTGCCCAACTAGAGTGACCCTACATGGTATAGCTCACAGCTTCATTGCAGTACACAAGCCCCTTCACCACCACCATTTAGCAACTCTGAAGGGGACCGGGGGAACATACACTCCACCATATACTGTAACCCATCAGGAGATGGGAGGTTGTGCAGAGACACATGGATCAACAGCCAACACACCTCCATCCCCTCTACGCCCATCCTGAAGAGTTCCACGCCATTGCTGGTGGCCATGTGCCAAGATGTATAGCCATTCCCATTTGGTGACCTCCCTTTATGCTTTGCTATTCATCAATGTACATTAGTGTGGTGTATGTTCCCCTGGTCCCCTTGTGAATTGCTAAGTGGTGGTGGTGAAGGGGCTTGTGTACCTGAATTAAGCTGTGAGCTATACCATGTAGGCGACTGTAGGTGGGCAGGGAAGGTCAGACAAATCACAGTCCACTAAAGAAGGAGCTGGCAACTCACTCCAGTATCTTTGGCATGCAAACCTGGTGGAACAGCACATAGCTAAATGTGCTGCAGTCCATTGGGAGAGAGTCGGACACGACTGAATGTCTGAACAACAAATAACAAAATGTTCCTCTGGTACTTGATGTGATGTGGCGGTGTAATTTGGCCACTATTTGTTTTTCCAATGTAGATGTGATGAGCGAGATTTATATGCAATCATATATATATATTCCAGGGTACACATTGTAGCCTCTGTGAGTGAGGAATGGTTAATATGGCATCAGTTTCATGTTTTTGTGTTGCTATTTAATCAGGTAGTGTGTCTTTAATTTCTTTATGCATGTTGCAGCATGGCTTTTCATATTGGCATATGCATGACCATTCCAACATGTGATGAAATAAAATATTTTTTAAATGCCTATTTTTTATTTGGGGATTATTGTGTAAATAAATGTAATGCCTTTCCGCAGTCCCCATATTTTAAAGTCCAGTGGTGTGTTTATATTGCTTTTACAGTGTTGAGAACTTGTCTGTAAACCCTTTGCGGGTCCTATTTGGAGGTGCTAATATTTTTGCGTCCATTTGCGTGTTACAGGTTTGAACACCAGTGCCTCTTTGGGAATTCGTAGCAATTTAATAGGGATTTTCGAAATGTAATAGTTACTGACTTGACAGATCAAAGGTTTTGCGGCAACAGAGTTCGGATTTCGACTTCCTGTAGGGTTTTTCCACCTGTAAGCCGCAGATCATTTGCGGGTAGCTCTAAGAGGCCAATTTAATAGCCGTAAGTCTTGCTGGCTCCGTTATGGGCTATGGTTTAACACGTTGGGAGAATTTAATGGGGCTGCTAGACCCCTATTCAATTGCAAGCCCAAAGTTTACTTTATACCGGCCAAAATTTGCAACAGTTATAGAGTGATTCAATTGATCAAGCTCGCAGCTACCTGGCTGGAAGCCTAAACCGTAAACCATACACCCGTAAGTAGCATTTCAAAGCATGATCATGATCAATTAAGCAAGGCCATAACTACAGATTTAGAAACAGCCAAAAGTAAATCAGACCATCATCATGACGTGAGTAAAACATGGAGGTTAAACTTAAATCAATTAGCCTTTAGGAGTATGATATGCGATATCAAACTCTCAATCCGGCAATGTACAAAATAATAAAAATTAATTTAGAAAATGCTATAGTCCATGTGGGTGGCCTGATATGTATTAACTCCTTAATTCCTGGGATCAATATAACATGGAAATAAACCATAAAATAAATAATTTATTATTGCAGATTTGCAAGCTTGAGACTGTTATGCAATTCATTCTAATGTCTTTCATTGCTTTCCCCTGTCTTTTAAAGTGCAATATTGATTTTTTTATTTGCATTTACAGTGCTACGATCAGGTGTTTAACCCCCTTGAGAGTCCTACCTGGTACGCGTAGGATTTTCTTCTACATTTGCCACTTACAGATGCGAAAGCAATTACGGGCTTGAGGAATTGTAGCAATTGAACAGAGATTTGCAATTGTAACATTTACGGGCTTGAAAAATCAAAGGCTTAGCTGGTTTGGAGTTACGATTTTGACAACTGTAACTCGCAGATCGTTTGCGGATAGCTAAACGCCGCCAATTGAATAGCAAATTAGTTTAGGGGCTACATTACTGGGTCCAGTAACTTATAATTGCTCAATTTAATAGGGGCCCTACTGTATTAAGGAATGGAATATGATATACAAATATATGGCACGAATATGGAGAGAATAAACATGTATAAAAGATGTATGTAGATAAGTGGGTCATTTGTAGAGTGTCTGACTTGAAACTTATGTTTGGCAGAATACAGAAGAATTAAGGGTTTGGATATCACGTGGTCAAGGTTTTTAATGTTATTCTAGAGGATATTGTTATTAGATACACCCATTGCACCTGAAAGTTATTAATTCCAACTCAAGTATTCAGAGCAACTTGATTGATTTTTAGTTTTATGTGCTCAAAATGCTTTAAAGGCTTTAATGGATTAATGTGATGACTGTTAGAAGTCATATTTAATAGGGATATGCAAACAATTTAGCAATTTATCTTAACGTGTATTCAGCTTCTAGTGATAACCAAATAATACTAATATATTTTTACATTTATATAGATATATTATCAATGATGTATAATCAAAGTATTTAGGTGATTAAGACGTTTTATATTCTAATTTGCTAAAGTTATATGACATATCGGTCAAGTGACACATAATATATATTTTAAAATGTTAGTGCAAAGTTTGATATCAAAATAGATACCGTTCCAAATGAGAAAGTCTTTTGGAAAATATTTTAATATTAGCGACTTGCCCGTCAAAAATGATGGGGCAATAAAATTGAAGCCATGGCAATGCTTTTTGCTAAACAATGTAAAGCTTTTTCTACTCTGAGGACCCTTGTCGCTCATTGCGTGCCTCTCCTCTCGTGTACTTTTGCTTCTTTGAGCGCCTTCGGCGCTCATCACAAAGACAGATATATATATATATATATATATATATATATATATATATATATACATATATTGTTAACTAAAAATAAATTAATTAGTTACTTAATAAATGTATATACTTTACCTATTTCTAATTAATATATTCAGCAATAGCCTGAAGAGCTAACAATCTGTTTTTATTTTCCTGCAGCATACAATGTACAGTTGGAGTGTTGCTGCCCTGAGGAGAAAGTGTAATGAATGTCCCAATTGTGCATTAGAAATAGGCAGCGTGTGCGAGGGCAAACTGTTGGTTTAGTTGTGTAAAGCGCCATTTTAAATTCGTAATGTTATTAGTTGCTCTTTAGTGTTGTAATCTGGCGTCGTTTGTCTATGTGTTACGCAGCTCGCGAGCATTTTCCGTCATTTGTAATAGTGTATTTTGTACCTCGTACATTCCTGTTTGAAAGTACTACCCGTTTGGCGGTGTTTTACGCAGTTCTGGGTAATGTAGCCTTGTTTTTATTTTTTTGGGCTGCCATTTTTTTCACTGTTTGGCAATTTTCGAGAGCTAAAACTCGGCCAAATCGACTTTAATTTGCGTTCCACCTCACTTGCAGACGTCCTGGCTGTTCCCCCATGCTGTGTGTGATGTTTTTGTTGTATTTTTGTTTGTATTTTGTGTGTTTTTAGTGTTTTTTCCTTTGTGCGCTTCGGCCGTTAACTTCGTATTTTTCCTTTCTTGTATTTTCTTTTTCTAAGGGCGCTTCTCGTATTTATTTTTTTCTAAGTCCTGCATCTCGTAATTTCTTTTTTTCTAAGTCCTGCGTTGGTCAACTGCTTGCAGCCTAAGGCGATCCCGCGTTTACTAAGTCTTTGGTGGCTAAGTCCCGCGTGTTTCAATGTGTGATCGTCGCTCCTTTGTGGCTTTACTGCTCGCCTCACTTCACAAGGCTCGCAGGCAATGAGCGCATTTGGTGCTCATCGCCTTTGTGCTGTGAGTTTTAGTGCCTTAACGGCTCGCCTCGCTATGCTCATCACTTAAGTCATACGCACCACGCAAAGCATGACGACGTCTTGTAGTTTGACAACTATTATATGTGATATCTTACTATTTAGCCAATGCCCAAACATTTTGAACCCCATTTAATTTGAGGCTCGCAACTCGATCGCAGACAGTCAAATGACTGTGATTGAGTTGCGGGCTCCCGTTACTATACTTTTGCGATGCTATTCAATTGGCCAGGCCTGCAAGTTAGGCACTGGTCGCGAAAATCGGAAACCATTGCCGACAGATGTAGCAATTGAGGGCTTTAACATGTTAAGGGAGCAAGCCCGTAACTCCCAATGCAGAAACATCCAATGAAAAGAGAGATTGTCATCATGACCAACCTCTAAGCCCATAACTTGTAAGCATAGGCCGTAGGACTTTGAAATCCAACCTCCATTTTTCAAAGTCCTACGGGCTTCAACCTCCGAGCCCGAAATACTTTGAGAAATGGAGGTTGGATTTCAAACTACTACGGGCTTGGAGGTTGAAGCCCGTAGGACTTCGCATTGATTGCTGTGATCGATATAACACAAAAATGTAACATGAAATAAAGTATTGGAGAATGTTGTGCTATTAATTCTAAGACCTAACATCATTTTCACTCTAAATAAAAGTACAGTATTGCATTTTTATTTGCTTTTAAAGTGCTCCAATTTGTAAGTAAGCCCTTTGTAAGAACTCTTTGGTACCATTAACTTGGGTTAGATATTTGCCATTTGCGGGACTGATGGAGTGATTAGCAAGGGGGAATCTTTTCACCTCAACTTTTGTGGTTCTTGTACTTTGCATATGAAGATTTTTTTTTTTTACCCAATACTGCTTTATTTAGATTATCTGACAATATGTTATGTTTCAGAAATGTTGTATTTGTGTATAAATGGTCTACTATTTATTTTTCTGAATAATGTTCATTTTAACCTTGAGTTAAATGTTTAAGTCTTTAAAAGATCATATTTAACTGTATTATCTAATGAAAGAAAAAATTCTGTAGCCCTCCTTTTAAAACGCATGTAATCAAAACACTAAAAGAGAAAATTAAACCAAGAATGGAGTAGAAATAAAGCAACACAGAATGTCTCTAAATTAAGCCTAAAATAATTGAGTAATTTTATTAGACTGATTAAAATGTAAAAGATTAAATTGTAAGATGTAATTCACAAGGTCAAAAGCAATATTAAAATAACATTTGAATGCAAATATAATTTCCTTATAATTTATATTTCTATGGATAAGATGTTGAATAAGCTATAAGAAATTCCTATTATTTTTCTGTTTAACTGTTTTACCAGAAACAAAATAAATAGTAAGTAATATAAATAAAATAATAATAATAATATGACAACAAAATGGAAAATTAATATGAAATGGTAGAATTTATTAAAATGGCTGCGGTGCAACAATATTTTTCCATTGAACTCCATTATATCTATGCATCAAGCCATTGTGGGTAAAAAGATTTTTTTAAATATTGCCCTGTTTCTGAGAATATTGACAACATGCAATCATATATATGTTTTTATATTGATGCATACAACTTATAACGTGTTGCCGTGCCCTTTACCATTATATGTACATTCAACAAACCAATAGTAGTATTCCTGTAATATTGCTTTTCTGAAAATACAAACATAGAAGTAGACAATGGGCCCGAATCAAATGCAAGTCTGCATCTTACAGGATCCAGGCCGTATGTCTGCGGGTGTGCTGTGGCCACCCACTCGTCTCTGATTCCGGAGCTATTCAATTGATCTAGCGCCCAAGTTACTGGCCCAAAGCCGACTCCGTAAACCATGCACTGGTTTGTAGCAGTTCAGGGCGGGAACATAATCAATTAAGCAAGACGGTAACCAACCATTTTGAATCAGCCAATAGAAAATGAGATTATTATTATTATTATTACGGCAGTAAACCATGGAGGTTACATGTCAATCAATTAGGTTCAGGGGTCCAATATGCGATCAGACTTGAAAAACCGAAAAACACAGAAATATGAAAATTAATGCCAATACTATTCTTGTCCATATGGGTGGCCTGATATTTATTAACACATTGATTCCTGAGATCGATATAACCCCAAAATGAAACATAAAAATAAATTTGATTTACTGCTGATTTCCTAGCTTGAGACTGTTGTGCAATTAATTCTAATGTCTATGATTGCTTTCCCCCTTATTTACAGTGCCGTAGTGATTTTTTATTTGAATTTACAGTGCTATGAACAGGGGTTAAACCCCATTGCGTGTCATCTCTAGCCCTTGTAGGATTATCTCCTTTATTTGCCATTTACGGACGTGAAACCATTTGCAGCCTTGGGGAATTGGAGCAATTGAATAGCGAATTGCAATTTTAGCCATCATAACTCTTGCGGAATTGAAAGATCAAAGGCTTCGGGAGGCTGTATGTTCCGGGTTTAAACATCGCAAAGGCTGTAACCCGTAACCCGTTTGGAGCCTGCAAAAAGACGCCAATTGAATAGCAAATTAACTTAAATTGAATTGGGCTCAGAATCAGCAAAGTTGTGCAGTACGTTTTACAGTGTAAAGTTTTGGTCATTTAATTTGTGTGGTCAAATTAAGAGTTATATATTGTAAATCGAATGAAAGTATACTCGATATATAGAACTGCCAAAGGGCAGAAAATTGTGTCTTTCACCTCACCTAGCAACTGGTAACATAGGTGAAACAGATGTAGTATCCCCTTTCTATTTTGTAAAGATTTTTTGATGTTATTCATGGCCTGCTGGATATAATATCACTGATGACATCACATAAGATCCCAAATAACATCTCCACTGAAAGAGCATCAGGGACTTTTCCTAGATCCTTGTAAACAAGGAAGACAGCACCAAGAAGTGAATGTTAGCACTGCATAGTGAGCTGATCAAGTGTAGAGAAAATGGCAGAGCTTGTTATGCAACAAACCACTATACCTGGGAAGACTTTGTTCATAATGCATTGTGATAGGTATAAGTCTTGGACTAGTTGTGTTTAATGTATGCATTGGTTATGTTACTAGAAGAGGTGTAAAAGAGTTGACATTCCTATAGAGATGAAACAATTTAGTGATAGTTATTTAAAAATAAAAAAGAATCATGTAAAATATGTGGCACCTAATAAATAAAAGTTTTTTTTTTTGAATGTAGGGCACTTAGGGCCCAATGTAAAATATAGCCAAAATGTGCACTTGGTGGCAACAGCAATTTCAGTTCTGAAGTATGTACAGTATATGCAGAAGGACACAAGTAAGTTAGAATAATTTCAAAGAAGAGTGGCTAAAATCTTTAATAATCAAAAAGGCAAATCTTATAGACTTCATGATCTACATATATAGCTAAATATATGACTTAGAGAAGAGAAGTGAGATTGTAATGCTGACATGATAGAAATCTACTAATATATAAAGAAATGTTACAATAGAAACAACATTCAGGAGGAAAACATCTATCAAAAAAGAGGAATACTGGAATAAATCATAGTGATGTAGGAGATTAACATGGTAATTTGAGAAAGATGAAAAGTAGAGAAATGTATTGCACGTGGTAGGGACAAATACAGTAAAATGATTTAAGAATTTAAGGCTACTTTAATATTTATGGCTATGCTAAGAATTGTTTTTGGTAGGCAGCATGAAACACCTAGATGGGTCATTGGGGTCTTATCTGCTGTCTAAATTGATGTTTTATGTTTTAATGTTAACATTACACTGGATTGTATCTCCACATGTCAGTTTTGCAGTTTTGCTTTCAGTGTTGTGGTGTCTTATATGACACTCATGGTGATAAGTTACAAAAAGAAGTGAAAATCTTAGGGAATCCTCTCTTATGATATGAGAAATATTTCAGCTTTAGCCCAATGATCATACCTACAAGTTAACAGTTTGGCTTGATTGGACCTATTTGCAGTCCAGGCAACTCAAAGCAGTTTTCTCCAGCACCACATTTCAAAGGTGCCAATTCTATGGCATCCAGAATTGCCATAGCTTTTCTCCACCAGAAGCAAACATTTTTATTTAATGGCTGCAGTCACCATCTGAAGAGATCTTAGTCTAGGAAAATAAGTCTGTCACTGCCTCCACTTGTTCTTGAGCTATTTTCCAGAAACTGAGTTTGCTGTTTGTCGTGATCATTATAAAAACTGAGTTTGCTGTTTGCCGTGATCATTATATTTTTAACTTTGAGCAACATACCACATTTTGCACTCGTCGTTCACCCTCATCAATAGGCATGTGAAATTAGTTCAATTGTTCGATAATTGGAGCACTCTTTGGCGCTGCATTTTTTGGGATCGGGATATAGACTGACCTTTTCCAGTCTACTGGTCATTTTTAAGTTTTCCAAAATTGTTTGTATAATACAAGCAACACTTTCGCAGCATCACAGAATTTATCAGCAATCTAGAATATATATATATATATATATATATATATATATCCCCTTCTGGATCGCTACCTTGTCATGGGGAAGTGGCTTGTGTACTTCGATGAAGCTGTGAGCTATACCATATAGGACCAGTTTGGATGGGCAGGTCATGGCCGAGAGGTCACTGGAGAAGGAACTGGAAACCCACTTTATTAGACTCTCACCACTAACTTGGGGATAGGACACAAAGAAAAGATTTATTCTGAGTGCCATAGAATTGACGCTTTTGAATTGTGGTGTTGAAGAAGACTGCTTAGAGTCCCTTGGACTGCAAGAAGATCCAATAGATCAGTACTTCAGGAAATCAAGACAAACTGTTCACTAGAAGGTATGATCGTGAGACTGAAGCTCAAATATTTTGGCCATATCATGAGATGGTAGGATTCCCTAGAAAAGACTCTGATGCTGGGAAAGATTGAAGTCACAAAAAGGGGATGATGGTGCTTAGGGGGGCAGTGAGTGAGAGATGTACCTGGCGTGCTGCAGTCCATTGAGTCACGAAGAATCGAAAAACACCACTGAACGATTAAACAACAACAACAATATATATATATATATATATATATATATATATTTATATATATATAGTATATAATCATTTGAGAATATCTATTTTTTAATCACAGTAAATTTATTTTTCTGATTGCTTTTTATCATAGGCTATACATATTTTAATTTTTCTGCAGCATAATGATTTCCTCTTACTTAACCAAATCCACTCAATAATGTTGGACACTGATATTGTGGACCAAATTAATTAATTCACTGCAATTCTTAGCCCACTGTCTCATGAATTTCCACGGATTACTAACCTTGGTTTAAACATGTAAATATTCCATCGTTCATCAGGAATGAAACAGACTTAATGTCAACTATGATAATCATCTAAGGTATTCTATGGAGTACAGCACAAGCAGGCATCTGTTTGCCTTAGGATGTGTGAAAACATAAACAGCAAACATGCAAATCACAGGGATGCTGAACTGATGGTGAACAAAACTAAATGCTATTGCTTCTTATATGGTTTTTGGCCTATGACTGCAATCTCTTTTCTCTCACATGTGTTATGTGTTGACTCCTAAACTATATACATTTGAATGCGCAGACACAGACCAGCTCCTAAATATCACTCAACAAGTCCCTGAAAAACAGAAAAAGCTAACCCTAGTTGTGTTTGATTCATCTTGGGTCTGGTCATAAATTTACACCTAATAAGCAGCAAATATAGGCGCTTCTTGCGCTGGTGGAGATGACCGCTAAGCGAGGTGCCGCATTTGCGGAGGTGGAGGCTCTACTGCGCCCCACAACCGCTTACAAACGCCCACACACGCGGCAGTTGGAAAACAAAAACAAAACACGGAATGACAAACTACGGACTTACACAAAAAAATACGACCCGCAGGACTTAGGAACAAAAAACATTTGCGGCATTACAACAACAACAAAAAAACAGTAAAACCATTACGGACTCGCAAAAAAATATACATAAAAAGTTACATAGATTTTATTCATATCTACTTTAAAAAAAAATGTATTTTACCCAAAAAATATACACACATATATATTTATGATGCATTCTAATATTTCCCTTTTTCTTCACATTTCCAACAGACTCTGCATCAACAGCATCACTGAATAATTCGCAGCGCTGCACGGTTTTAGACGCACTATCAAATCTGCAGAATTTCACTCACGACAAAGACAGAACAACAGGTAATTTACAAAAATACATTTCATTGACAAAAAAAAGATACTGTTGTTAAGAGGGAAAAAAATGACACATACAAAAAAATTCTCTTTCTCTTTTTCAACAGACACTGTCTGAATATTGTTGCATTAACATTGGCAGCAGGGGACCCGCTGTCATTTATAGACAACTAATAATTCAACCAAGGTAGAGTATAGCAAGTAAAAAAAAAGAAACATCTATCCCCATATACATACAAAATTTAAGAATAAATCCTGTTTTGTGTGCCACAACCTAAACCTCTACTGAAAACTGTGGTGTACACAAAACAGCATAGTACAACAAATATTGTTAACACATACAAAATATCAGAATAGATCCTGTTTTATGTGCCCTCACCTATAAGCCTAAAACCAGAACCTAAACCTCTAATGACAACCCTGGCATACACAAAACAGGATAGTATTACACATATTAATTACTTAAATTTTAATGCAACTTTTGCATCTCTCTCTTTCAGTCTCAACAGACACTGCCTGAAGACTCTCTGCATCGCTACAGCAATTTCCACACAACAGATTTCAAGCAAAGATATATAGTATTACATGTTAAACAACTAATAAAATACTGATATTTACACATGTCAAATAGAAGGACCTATCCTGTTTTTTGCTTGACTTTCTGCAAACGTATACCAACGTAACTAACAATATAAGTCTAAACCCATAACCAGAAAAAAATAATAACAACATTGCCACATGCAAAACAGGAGAAAAACAAAAACAAAAAATAGAGCTAATGCCAACTATATTGTACACAAAATTACAAAAAATAAATAAAAAATTAACATACACACACTTTGAAGATATTTATGCTTTTTACTGCACAAACCTTTAAGCCCAACTACATACCCTAAACACGTAATGAG
The DNA here is from genome assembly GCA_027410445.1 of Discoglossus pictus. Taxonomy (NCBI): domain Eukaryota; kingdom Metazoa; phylum Chordata; class Amphibia; order Anura; family Alytidae; genus Discoglossus; species Discoglossus pictus. Next base: position 149,875,252 of record CM050163.1, on the reverse strand, counting down.
AACAGTAGAGCACAAAAATTAAGATAAAACACATGGGGCCTCATTCTATTGCAATTTGCCCAATTAAATAGGCCTCTATTTAAGTACAGAACATCATTTTCAAAAACAACATTTCAATTAATTAACTTCTGTCCAAAAGCAAGCTCTTCAATAACTAAAAACTTTGATAAAAAAATATGCTCTGTGCTTATATAGAGCCCTATTTAATTGACAAAATTGCAATTGAATGAGAACCATGTAAAATAGAAGGAACTATAATTTTTAATGTGCCACTTTCACAAAGTACACTTTAACCTAACTAACACTCTCATTCAATTGCAAATAGACCAATTGAATAGAGATTTATATAGGCACATAATATATTTCTGTAACTTTGTACTAAATTAACTTCTATCCAAAAATAAGCTCTTCACTAGCTGAAAACTAAAACAAAATATATACGGTACTCACTGCTTATATACATGCTTATGCAATTGCAAACATTGACATTGAATGAGGCCCTATGTTGCTAACTCCAACCTTCACGAGCTAACTAAATAATGGAAACAGTGATGCACACAAAACAGGATAGTAGAAAATAAAAATGTGCTGTTTAAAACAAAAAATCACAATAACTAAAAAAATTATTAATATTATATTTTTATTTACAGATTAATATGGCAGATAGGGACAAGAAACAGGAAAAGAAAAGACGTCAAACTAGAGAACGTCAAAAACATGGGCAGAGGAAATTCGACGACAAAAAGAACACAAAAGACTTGCAAGCAAAATACTATCAGCTGAGAAACTAAAATCCATCCCTAAGAAGGCAACTAAAAAACAAAAGCATTTAGAAAGTGTTGATGAACAATCAGATAACATTTCTAATGAGGATTTAGAGAGTCACATTGAAATATGTTCTCACAATTGTCCTTTGCTTAACTCTTTAGCATTAGAGGCTCATAATTGTGGTGATATGAATATTGTCTGTCAGTTTTGTGGGGCTTATCATTTCAAACAGGAAAGACCCAGACATGGCGAGTTCGTTAGTTGCTGTCAAAAAGGCAAGGTAAGACTTCCAGAAAGACAACAATTCCCAACATATTTACAAAGCATTATGACTGAGCCTACTTTCCCAAACTACCAAAATTTCAAAACAAACATAAGATCCTATAATAGTGCCATATCCTTTGCATCTATGGGTGCAACATTAGCTGCTAATGTGCCAGGACATGGCCCTTACTGCTTTAAAGTACAAGGACAAATTTACCATCGTACTTCTCATTTACATCCAGAGGAAGGAGAGCAAAGAAAATTTGCTCAACTATATGTCCAAGATACAATGGAAGCTGTTGACCTACGTATGCAGCTTCAAGAAAAAAAAATGCTTACCCATTGTTTTTATAGAGCTTGATAAAATTATGGCTCAAACCCCATACTCTCAAGCCTACAAAAAATTGGCAGAAGTAGAAAAGGAACAACAAATTCATGCAGAAATACATCAATTGCCAGTCCCAAAGGTCAATATGGTGCTTAAAAGAGGTCACTCTTTTGAGTTGAACCAGACTGATATACTGCAGGATATTTCTCCCTGTGAAGGTCACAAGGGAGCTAAAAGAGGTTGCTCTCAGAGTGGCTTATCATGGCTATAGAACTAACCTGTTAAGGTTGGTATGTTCTCTGATGAGCACCTCTGACTTACCTTCTTTTTTTTTTTGCTTAAAAGAGATTGTCATACTGATAAACGTTGTTATAAGTTGCCAACATCAAATGAGTTTGCAATGGTCTTTCAAAATGATGAAGGAGAACCACCATTTCAGAGAGATATTAGAATATATCCCAGAAATGAGGAGCAACCTTTCATTAATATAATTATCTTAAGTACCAATTTGGATCCAATGACATATCCCATATTTTTTCCACATGGGGAAGCAGGTTGGCAACCCAAATTAACTCTTCAGAGTTACCCAAATTCAAAAGTACGTGTGAGAAACAATATTTCCATGCTTGAATTTAAAGTCACTCAAATTGCCAATCGAGATGGAATCAATCCCATTTTATGTGGTGGAAAACTGACACAACAATGGATCATTGATTCATATTTTCAGGTTGAGGCAAATAATTTAAACTTCATCAAATATCAACAAGATAATCTATGTGTAGAACAGTATTGTGGATTAATGGATTATGTCGCTGAGGTTGCTACAACCAGAGAGCTGCCAGCTGGCAAAGCCATCATTTTACCATCTTCTTTCCAGGGATCTCCTCGCAATATGCAAGAAAGATACAATGATGCCATGGCTATTGTAACTAAATTTGGAAAACCAGATTTATTTATTACATTTACATGTAATCCACAATGGCCAGAGATTACACACAATCTGCTATTTGGACTAACTGCTTCCGATAGACCAGATTTAGTGGCAAGAGTCTTTAAAATCAAATTAACTGAATAAATACGTGACATAACCATAACTCAGTTATTTGGCAAATGTCTGGCTTATGTTTATACCATCGAATTTCAAAAAAGAGGCCTTCCACATGCACATATTCTTATAATCCTTCAAGAGAAAGAGAAATTGGATACTGATGACAAAGTGAATTCAGTAATTATTGCTGAACTACCAGATCCAGAACTACATGGTAGACTATATAAGATTGTAACTCATCGTATGATTCATGGACTGTGTGTAGATATTAATCCACAGTCACCATGTATGGAAAGTAAGAAATGTACCAAAGAATTTCCAAAAGATTTTAGAGACAAAACGTATGCAAATTGTGATGGCTATCCATTATATAGAAGAAGAGAAGGACAAACTACCATTATTTGTGGAAAAAAGGTAGACAACAGATATGTGGTACCATACAATCCACATTTACTTATGAAGTATAATGCACACATTACTGTGGAAGCTTGCACTTCTATAAAATCCATTACATATGTCTACAAATATATTTACAAAGGCTATGATGCAGCTACTGCAGTGGTCAAAAGTGGGCAAGGGAATTGTTATATATTGACATTCCATACCATTATGTTTTCGTTAATGGATTTTGGTGAAAACAAAAAAGTTGTGGAAATAAAATAATCCCAAGAATTTACACTGTAAATCCAAGAGACCTTGAACGTATCTGCTTACGATTACTACTTCTAAATGTTCCTGGTGCACAAAGTTTTGAACAGTTAAGAACTGTTATTGACATACTTTATGAATCATTTAATTTGGCTGCGCGACACAGAAACTTCCTAGCTGATGATACAGAATGGGAAAGATGTCTAGAAGAAGCAGCACTATGTCAAATGCCACGGCAGATGAGGGAAACATTTGCATTCATTTGTGTCTTCTCAAATGCTCCAAATGCATTAGCTTTGTTGGACAAATTTTAAATAAATATGGCTGAAGATTTTTTGCAACAATACAATGAGCCTATTGCAAAATTGAATGCATTAATTGAAATCCAAGAGGTCTTTCTAACTCATGGATTAAGCTGCACAAGTTTTAATCTGCCAGATCCAGGTCTCATAGACGACATAAACTTTGAAGACTATGACATTCAACTCGAAACAGAAAGAACAGAACACAGACTTGCAACTTTAAATACATTACAATTGCAAGCATTTAATGCAATCAAAAATGCCCTAGATGATGACGTGCTCAAAGAGCGTTATTTCTATCTGGATGGCCCTGGCGGATCAGGAAAAAAACATATCTGTATAATTTATTGATGATTTTTGTTCGAGCACAAGGTCAAATAGCGCTGGCATTTGCAACCACTGGAATTGCCGCACTTTTGTTAGAAGGTAGAAGAACTGTGCATAGTGGATTTAAACTGGCAGTTCCTATTTTGGAAACATCAGTGTCGGATATTTGAAATAATTATTTACAAGCAAAAAAAATAAAAAATAAAGTAAATTAATTATAATAGATGAAGCTACAATGATGTCATGCCATGCCCTACAATGTATTGACCGTTTGCTACGTGAAGTCATGGATAATAATTTGCCATTTGGTGGAAAGGTAATGTTGTTAGGTGGAGATTTTAGACAAACATTACCTGTCATTGTACATGGAAATTGAACCGACATTGTCAAAACATGTATAAAGTCAAGTACACTATGGAAACTATTTACCCATCTTCAATTACAACTAAATATGAGATCAAGGACTAAATGAATTCAATGATTGACTCATTAAAATTGGAGAAGGAAAAAGAGAGCAAATACAAAATCTACCTGATGACACTGTCCAGATCCCAGCTCATATGATTTGCAAACAGGATCTCATATCAGCTATATTCCAAACTACAATAAATAGCGACGACTATGCAGAGCTTGTCAACAAAGTAATACTAACGTGCAAAAATAAGGATGCATTACTCCTCAATAATGAAATATTTAAAAAAATAAATGCACCACAAAAAAATTATCACAGTGCTGATTATGTACTTGGTGATGACAAAGAAAGTCAGACAAACTTTTCAACTGAGATCATTAACTCATTAACTCCGTCTGGAATGCCTCCACAAATTGTGCAGCTAAAGAAAGGTGCAATTGTCATGTTACTGCTAAATATAACCCAAAAAAGGCCTATGTAATGGGACCAGATTAATTGTTCAAGAATTAAAGGACTGTTTCATACATGCTGAAATTCTAACTGGTACCCAAAAAGGAGAGAGAGTTTTCATACCAAGACTAGATTTGGCACCAAGAGAAAGTAGTCTCCCTTTTGTACTTCAAATGAGACAATTAATAAATCACAAGGACAAACTTTGAAATCTGTAGGTATCTTTTTACAGGAATCAGTATTTGCACAAGGCCAGCTGTATGTGGCATTCTCAAGATGCAAGAATCCAGAGGCTATTAAAGTTTATGTTGAAAACAACGAAAGTCAAGGTGATTTATTAGATGATGGACGCATTTTTACAAAAAACATTGTCTACTATGAGACACTATAACTTTAATTCCAGCAAATATAACAATACAAGACATGCTACAGAACAAAAAAATAGAAATTAACCTCAACAACAATTTCCAAGAAAAAAACTAAACAAAAACAGTGCACAGTGGTTTGATTTCGTGGACGAACTTTGAAGTCACTCGGGCTCTTTTTAGAGGACCACTATTTCAATAAGAAACTCTATAAAATGGCAACAAACATAGAGAACAGTGGTTTTACTTCCAAGAAAAAAATAGAGATCTCTGGGACTCTTTTATGAGGGCCGCTATTTCACATAGGAAACGATATGTGCCATTTGCCAACAATACTTTCATCTCAAAAACAAATGTAACAGCAAAAAACAAAAAACAAATATAGATAACAGTGGTTTGAATTGGAGGATGACATCTTATGTCACTCAGACTCTTTTTAGACCACCACTATTTCCATAGGAAGCTCTATAAAATGGCAAAAACCATAGAGAACAGTGGTTACACCCCGCAGAGTAACTTTTATGTCTGGCGTTCTCTTTTTAGAGAATCACTATTTCACATAGGAAACTCTATGTGCCATTTTCCCAAATTACAACAACAACAACAAAATGTCAACCATAAAAAATCAACAACAGCAAAATAAGATTTTCTAATTTTATGGAAGTAGCCTTTTAGCATGATTAGCCCCCACAAAACACTTTGCTTGAATTTTAGAACAATTATACTTTAAATGTTACTTCATTAAGCTACTATTTAAAATTTTACTATTTTGGGAAAAAACTGTGCAAAGTTGTTTAATTGCATATATTTCAAAGCTCATGTTAAGAGGAGGAGGAGCTTTTGTTATACAATTTAAATGTATCATTCAATGCAAAATATTAATCCAGGGAGTAATCCGATTGCCAGTTAATGGGGTCATGAAGGAATTATTTTTTTCAATGGGGGGTTTTACTGTTTGCCTTCCTCTGGATTCAATACATATTTAGTTTACCAGTTGTTAATCTACAAGTTGCATGTTACAAAACATTATGTCATGTTTACAATTCTCATTAATACAATGTTGACCTGTTCTCACATTAAAATGTTACTACTCTTAAAAAAACATAATTTAACAGTTGGTCACCTACAAGTAGTTAAAAAAATAAACATGTTTCATATAATAATTGTAGTTCTTTATAGATAAGAAAAATATTACAAGTCTCAACTACGCATATTACATGCAAAACAGAATTAAAAACATACACATTTAATTGTTGTCATTTTTTGACGGGCAAGTCGCTAGTATGTAATAAATCGATGTTATCATTGTAGTCATAAATTACCACTTTCAGCACATTTGTTTTTAGTTTAACCTTGAGGATGTGGCAGAAATAAATTATGATTAAAAATGTTACTCAAAGCTGAGTAGTGTAGGAAATAACACTGTAATATTTACAGTTTTTTTCTGTTAAGTCCTAATATGAAGAAAATAATGTATATTGTGTTTTTAATATTAAAGCAAAATTTGGTGAGGATGTATTCTATACATTTTAGTGCTTTAGAAAGACTATAAAGTAATAGTGGTGACAGTTTTATTCAGTGTCATTCCCTAGCTTCTTCTGTACAATTGCCATAAAGAAATGTTTAAGCGCTACATAACTTGTCTGTATTATTCCTCTTCCTTCTATATTTTCCTTTGTTTAGTTATACCAGTTACTTCAACAGATTTCATTCACCATTGATATTTTTTGTTTAATTATTATATATATGCACACACCGTCACTCCAGTAGATAAATCAATATTATATTTTAATAAATGCAACATGTCAATGTATGTAAGATATAGTTAACTTATTGCTGAAAAATTGAATATACTAAAATCACTATTAGTCTGCCGTTTTCTTACATACTCACATTGTAGATAAGCAGGTACTTTGATATTTAATATGGTGTGGTGGATTTGGTATGTCTTGTGTCCTTTAACAATGTGAGGCAGTCTTTTTTTCAGACTAGACTCTCGCCACTGGCTTGGGGGTAGGCCACAATGAAAAGATGTATTCTGATACAGAAAAACAAATCCTTGAAAAAGATCAATGTAAGTAGGCAATTAGCTTCCCAATTCTCTTTGTGCCCAGGCATGATCCTTCCTCCTATCATTCAGTGATAAAGCCCCCTGAGTTGCAGATTAACATGCATCCCATCAGCATAGATGAAGCCCAGATATTGATGCTGATCATATAATCAAGAAAAGGTATCTAAAAGAAAACATAATTAGTGTATTAAGTGTTTTAAGGTGTTGTAAATGTTGTAAATGAACAATAAATGAGCCTCCATTAGTCAGGTCTCATTTACAGTAAGATACTCAAGCTATCTGCTCTTTTGGGGTTTAAGAAAAATAATTTTGTAATTTGATCCAAATACTTTTGGAATAGGATTTCAAAAGCTCAGACCAGATAACACTTGTATGTATTACGTTTATTTTACATAAAACACCTGCATACAAGGACATTGTAATAAGGAACTAGTGAATTCTAGTTTACTAGATTCCCTTTATATGTTTGTGTAGGAACAGTATTTCCACATGCCTTTAAAAAGGCTAAGCCAAATGTATTAGGACAGACCACTGCATATTTTCTCCTGTGAGATTGCTGCAGGTGTTTTCCAGGCTTGTAATAAAGAAACTTGTCTGACGTCACTGTTTTCGACTCCTTCCTCGGGTAAGTCCTGCAGAGATGCACTGACAGAGGAGTTATTTCCCTAGCATATGCTATACATTATTAGGAAGTTGCGAGTTTGGTGCTTTGGGGAAAGCAAAATGTATGTTTCATTTTACACTCCATAACAGGGCCCTTCCATTCTTTTGCAATGTGATAAAATAAATGTTTTGATTTGTACTTAACCCCTGTACAGCAATATGGAATATGAATAATAATAATAATTTTAATGTGTGGACATTTCATAACATGCTGAACCAGTGATCATTAAGCCAGTAGAGGCACTGTGCAAATGGGTCACTCATTCTAACATATTCTGTCTCGGGATGACTTTTTTACAGTTTCAATATTGCAGCCCGTAATGTAGCAGTGCCACTGTTCAAATCAAGATTATTAATAGCTATTTTTTAGTTTTTCTTTATTGTAGTCAGAGAACAAAATAAACAAAGAAACTGTATAAAGTCTATTAGAAAAAAATGAGTTTTCTTATAAACTCTATAAGAAAAGTGTGATCATCACACTTTTACATATGGTTTTTATTCTATAAGATGTTGAATTGAGGTTTTGATAAGTTCCATTATTTTTTAAAGTATTTAAAGGATAAAAATGCTTTCTTTTTTTCTAAGTGTCAGTAATTAACCTCAGAAAATGTCATATCTAAATGTCACATTTATTATGCTTTAATGAGTAAATTCAGCTGAAACTATGAAACGGTCTACATTAAAGTATTAACTTTTTACCAGACCATTCTTACAAGGCATTTGGTGCATCTTTGCTAGGGGGATTTTGACTCCCAGTAAAAGTTTAAATCTGTTCAATTCAAGATGAAATGTGTTACTGACTATTACTTAGTATGACCCTGTGTTTGAACCTTAGAAAAATAAAATAATTAGTTTTTTCTGTACAGTATTATTTATATTGTATCTGCATGCAGAAAATATAAAATATGTGGATCTATGTATCTTTCATGTCATAATGGTTCATCAAGCATGACCTAAAAATCTCAGATATTAGCATTTAAAGAAGAGATGGCAGATGTGCAATTTAGCTATCCATTCAGTATGTTGAAGTCTCTCCTAATGGCTCAAGATATACTTTTTATTTCTGCTGAATGATCTTGAAAACAGCTCTCAAGTATTCAAATCACTCTTGAGTGTATTACAGCATATGCAGCTGCAAGATACATATTATAAATATAGCTATGTATTAAAAAAGACTTGCACCTCATTAAAAAAATACAGCTTTTCATTAACCCTTTAAGTGGCAAAAATAATGGAAAATCCATTTTTTTGTGGAAAATTATTTTTGGGATTTTTTTTTTAAGTTTCAGTCCACAACCTTCCCCAAAACCTTCCAAGATTTCTACTGCATTTGTCTCAGTCCTTCCTGCTCTTTGCCCAGGAGTTAAACTGTTATAGATGAGTTAACGCACCACTGCAACTGGGAAGTAGATGCAATGTGATGAGTTAGTTCATCATAAACAGTGGGAGAGTTAAATTATTAAATCAGTAAACACATTGATGTCTGTTCTTGAGATGAGGTGAGAAGTGCTCTTTTTCACCATGGGAAATTTGTTTGATAAATCATATACCATATATACTCAAGTATAAGCCGAGTTTTCCAGCTCTTTTTTTAAGGCTTAAAATGGCCCCCTCGGCTTATACTCGAGTCACAATCCCCCCTGTGTCTCTCTAACCCCCCCTTTGTGTCTTTCTACCCCCCCCGTGTCTCTCTAACCCCCCCTTATTTAGAAAGGTGGTATGAGGGGGGTTAGAATGAGGAGGGGGGGTTAGAATGAGGGGGTGGTTGAGGATGAGGAGGGAGGTTTAGGAGGGGGGTTGAGGATGGGGGGGTTGAGGTTGAGGAGGGAGGTTGAGGAGGGGGTTGAGGATGAGGAGGGGGTTAAGGTTGAGGAGGGAGGTTGAGGAGGGGGTTGAGGATGAGGAGGGGGATTGAGGTTGAGGAGGAAGGTTGAGGATGGGGGTTGAGGTTGATGGGGGGTTAAGGATGAGGATGGGTGGTTGAGGAGGGATGATGAGGAGGGAGGTTGAGGATGAGGAGTGGGGTTGAGGAGGGAGGTTTAGAATGAGGAGGGGGAAGAGACACAGGAAAGGGAGAGGTAGGAAGAGACACAGGGAAGGGAGAGGGGAGAAGAGACATGGGAGAGAGAGGGGGACACAAGGCACAAAAGGGACACGGGGGCAGCACATTTCCCACCCTCGGCTTATACTCGAGTCACTCATTTTACCCAATATTTTGTGGTAAAATAGGTGCCTCGGCTTATACTCGGGTCAGCTTATACTCGAGTATATACGGTAATTTAGATTCTTAATATTGTGTTTATCTTAATGATATTTCGTAAATTGTCCTTATAGTGGGAACATGTATTGCTTTTTGAATGATCCATGCGTGGGAACCATCATTTGCAGCGGGGAGCATCTTAAGGGAGGAGCTCCGTTTTTTTTTTTTTTTAGAACGTCAGGTTTATTTTGCAGGGGCCCTGCCTGCGACGACTCAAGGATGACCAGGGCATCGCTGTATGGGCATTTTGGACAGGTAAGTGGCCTACTAAGCCTATATTATGGTACATGTTGTATGTATTTATGTATTAATTGTAATGTTTCTTTTTATTGTAGGTGTGACCGGACCTGTGGCCATTTTTCAAGGGCCCTGTCTGGGATGAAGAACAGAAGACCAGCATCACTGGAGGGGCATTTGGGCAAGGTAAGTGGTCTAATTTACCCTTCTATTGCTGGATGTAGGTCTTTTTTTTATTTTAATAGTTATGTGTTTATTTTTGGTTGTAGTGTTATTATTTCATATGAGTAGCTTTTATTTATTTATATGTAAGTAGTGGGATGTTTTTATTTACTGTAAGTAGTGTTTTTTTTATTTTTAGTAATGTTTTTTGTAATTTCTGCAATCTAGGTTTTGTTATTTTTTGTATCTAGTCTTCTCCTTTTATTAGGGGATTAGGTAGGGAGTGTAGGTGTTAATAAGGTAGGGTAGAGGGAGTAATTAGTTAGAGGGGGGTTGATTTAGATATATTGGGTTATTGGGCGGCTAATAGTGTAGTGTAGGGTAGTGCTTGGACTAAGTGTCATGTGAGGGTTGATTATTATCCCATAAGGGTCTATACGTACCCTTATAGAACTGATGGGGCTATTTAGGGGCTCATGGGGTCTGTATTGACCCCCATGAGTGATGGGGTTAATTAGAGACTTATGAGTCACCCTATGAGGTATAGGGTTAATTTTAAATGTATTGCTGGTCATTAAAGGATCTGCATGGGACCCCCGCAGCAAGGGTTACTGTAGGGACCCCGCACCATAGGGGGTTAATGTTATGTGCCGCGGGGGTACTTACAGTACCCCCACTGCATGGGGATAAAAATTTATGTGCCGCGGGCCCTTTAAGGACCCGAGGCTGGGAGTTTAAAATTTTAAATGCTTTGGGGTCCCGATCAGGACCCCTGCGTCATGGGGGTTTAATTTCAGAGTGTTTCGGTTAGGATCAGTGGGGGGGATAAGTAGGGGCTTAACTAGCCATTGCGTGACCTCATTGGTACCAGTAAGCTCTGGTATGCTTTGGGACCATTACGGGCTTGATGGAAGGGTAAATTGGGGCAACGGAATAGCGATTTGTGATTTTTGTGGCCGCAAGTCTTGTGGCCGTGAAAGATCAAATGCTGGGTGGAAAGTAACTTGTGATTTTGAGAAACGCAATGGATCGCAGCTCGTGGCAAGTAACACGATCGGAGCTGGCAAGTAGGAGGCATTTGAATAGCTAAGTAACTTGCTATCTCCACTTGCAGGCCCGGATCTCTAAAAAGTAGCAACGGAATGAGGCCCTTGGTGTACTTTTTAGAGCAGTCTACAGCTGGGCAAATTAGACACATTCAGGGTTTAACCCTGCTGCAGGGATTAATTCTTCTCTGCTGTGTATTTACACCGGCCTCTGGGCAGCACACCGCCACAACGCATTAGTCATTAAAATTAAGGGTTATCTCAGGAGCAGGGGCCTCTACTCCTTCACCATCAACATGTTTTTAATCTATTGTTATGTATCACTCTCTCTCTCTCTCTCTCTCTCTCTCTCTATATATATATATATATATATATTATATATATATATATATATATATATATATATATATATATATATATATATATATACATTTTCTTCTTATATATAGCTTTGCGTAAAAAAAAATGGTGTTTAATAATCATCCATTGATACAGTCTGTATTATTATTTATTTTCTATTGTATAGAAAATGATGAATGGTTGAGGCCAAATGTAGTGCATTTATATGAGCAATTTATAACTGTTGCAAACAATATAGTTTTCATGGTAAACATGACTACAAACCAACTGAGTAAGAGAATGGGAAGCTTGCATTTCAAAAAGTAACCAGCTACACTATGCTCTTCTTTATTATCTCCTAAAGCTGTGTATATGCCATGCATTATAGGTTTTATTGGCAAATATGACTCATACAGCTATATTATTGCTGAATGACCATCAGAGATAAGTATCACATTTCAGTTATATATTAGAATGACTTTTTTTCTGTATTGTAATCCTCATTTGTAAATTAGAAATAAACAGCAAAAGACAATCAAAACAAGTAGGTGCTTGACTCAGTAGGACATACCAATATATAGATGTTTGTGTGCCGGACCCTGGGTAATAAACAACTTCTGACTATAAAGGTAGTAATTATGATTTGAGGTGTGGCAGGTTATGGTGTATGAGGAGACACAATGACTAAGTGAGCTAGTTAAACTAAAGGGCATAGGGTGGAGGTTGGGATCGAAAGGGACTGGGGGTTTATGTACCCTAAGTCCCACCCACAAATTCAGTCACAGCCTTATACTAGTGTGCAGGACTCAGAGTAATAAACAACTATATATTTTATGCAACAGTATATTTGGTCAGTCTGATAAATGCAGATTTGATCTGCAGATGTATTCTCTATGTATTGGTTAAAGGGGGTTTGATTACATTGTTAAGAAATAGAATTTAATGATACATATGATGTAAGTCATAATTGACTGGGTCTGTTCCTAAGTGAGAGATGTAAAAATAGACTGATTGTTGGTTTCTAGGTGGGCAATCTGGTTAAGCCACAGGATAACTAATTTAATGTCAGTAGCCAAAAAATGCACAAAACAAATTCCATTCGGAGTAAAGAGTAGATAGGATGGTGTAGATGGGTAATTAAGGTATGCTATGTTGAATGCCATTGTCACGATCTGCTTCTTCAAGGGGGCTTGATATGAACCTAATTCACACCTACCCCAGCAGAATCTTGTGGTTCTTGTTCTCTCTGGCACCAAAGGTGGCTTCTAAAGAGGGCAATGCCCAAAGGTACAGGCAGAGAATATTGGATACAGTTTACTAGGGGCCTATGGCAATACCATTCCCCAATTCATGATACAAACACAGAAACAGCCTCACACCTTAGATATGTGAAGCCAGAACTGAACTTTATTGAATCATAGAACCAACATATTTATACATCTTCATTACCACGCCCTTGTGTACCTTTGTGCATGTATGTGATGAAACACATATGCCTTGCAACCATGGTTGTTATAGAAGCAATTGAGATTAAACTCCCAGGATATCTAAAGGACATGACAGATGTCAATAGCTAGCTGGGCGGAAATCCTTGATGCTAATCTCAAGTGTTTGCTTGGACTACTTGAAGGACCACTTGAAGTGCATGCATCTGTCTTGGCTTCTGTTTATCAAGACCTGTATGTGTGAGGATGCAATGTTCTGCAGTTAAGTTTATGTGCAGATCATTTTTACTTTATCCTCATGTATTATTCTGTTCTGTATACATTTTCTCTCTATAACATATAATACTAGTATACATGATAATCATGTACAGGCAACATATAACCACACACAATAATACATAACCACAATGCAACAATGTCATGCTTCCTTGGCCATATCCATAATTACTGGTTATATTAGTCACTAAACAATGTAATCATGACAGCCACATAGAAGGAGACTTCATTACATGATATGCAGCGATAGCTGTGAGATCCTGTAGCGTGGAAGCCACTGAAATTGTTCCATTTGTTGAGAAATTGATTCCAAATTATCAGCTCTATGATGCTGTTTTGGTGGAGAGGGAGAAGTGAGTCATCTTTCTTGATGTTTAGCAGAAAATGGCTGATAAATGATCTGCCTTGGGGAATGATCGTGGAAACGAAATCCAATAGATCCTAACAAATTTTGTAGTGTAGTTTTGAGCATAGAGGGAGAGAGACATTTAACCCTCAACGTCGAAAACCGCAGCCCGTAATGTAGCCTGCATGACTTACGGCTATTAAATTGGCCGAGTAAAGCAACCTGCCGACGACTTGCGGGGTAAGAGAGAGAAAAGTCTATAGGTTGTGGAAATTTTAACTGCGTGCCCACAAATCCTTTTATCTGCCAAGCCTGTAACTGTTACATTTCAAATCACGCTATTAAATTGCAACAAATTCACTGGCGTTCAAGCACATAACCTGCAAATGGAGCCAAAAAGCCAACAAAAACCGTAGCACTGTGAATGCAAATATACACACACTACTGTACATATAATAAAAGGGAAAGGGAATTTAATAGCTCTGTAACACAGCTGAATTTCAAGCATGCAGCCCTTGCGGGCTTGCCGATGCTGCTATGGGCTTAAAAATGTAGTAGGGCTGTTGTATGGAATTTCAGCTTGCATGAGAAATGTTTTGAGGGTAATACCTAGCATTTTTAGTCTAATATTGGTGCCTGAAGTCCTATGAGATGGGAATATCTATGTTTTGAGAACATATGAGGAGCTTTCCCCAAATTCTGGGGATTTGGAGTATCTGGTTCAGGGAGTGAAAAACTGTTAATGTAGTGTATGGCTGTCGGGCAGTGATAATAATTGATAAGGAACCTGCAACAAAGCCTCTTTGTCTCTAATTATGTTAGACAATAATTCTGGTTTTAGTTTGACTGGCGAGAGATTGTTGCATGTGTAAGATATAGTAGATGTAGTAATATGGTATGTGAAAGCCCTCTTTGAGACCTGTAATGATGTATTGAATTGTATCATTGGAAGGAAAGGTGGACAATAAGTGTTGCAAAAGGATTATGCTTATGGAAGATAGTTGTGCTTTGGTGAGTCTCTGAGAGCATATAGATCTGGCATGTTTTTTTTAGTTTTTTAGTAGTTGCAGATGAGGGAATTAAAGTTGTTATTGATTGAAGAAAGCAATAATAAGTAATAGAGAGGACTGCTCTGTCTATTAAGTGGGGTGTAATGGTGGGGGTGCTAGGTGGTAATTCTGAGGGCTAGGGCCAAGTTCAGCAGGGTGGAGAGAAAATGCTGTCATATGAGAAGTTTATTTGCAATTTAGACAGATGGTAGGACGTAAGATGGTAGGACGTAAGTGCCTGTAAGATAGATCATCATCTAACATGGGCAAAATAGCTTTGAAAATGAACTGAGCTAAGGCTGCTGCTGCTTTGGTTGAGAATAATCTGTGATATTCATAAAAGATTGCCCGATCTTAAAGGTAGCTGAGGTTAATTATGTATTACATATGGGTCACAGAGGGTATCCATAACTGTAGAGCTGATGTGTGATTTTTGAGCAGTATTTCTGAAATCCTGAAATACATTAAAAAACTACATATGATTGGCCTTTATAAGTGACTAGGGGGGATGATTATAGATATGTGCCTGAAAATGGGCAATATAGGTGGAATGAATGATGATATAAATGGAATAGGTTTCTTTGATTAGGGTGACCTGTATGTTTAAAGGTTGACTTCCTGGAGGAGGATCCTCTATCTTTCCTTCGAATCAAATGGGTGTAGCCCAGGAAAAGGGATTGTGGGGTATATACCCTAGGACCTGCCCACACATCCAGGCCAAGCCCTATGTATATTTAGATAGATAGATAGATAGATAGATAGATAGATAGATAGATAGATAGATAGATAGATAGATAGATAGATACTCCATAACCAAGCAGTTATATATTTTCTGGTGGTATCAGACCATCACATCCATCCCCTAAAGAATATGTATTTGGACCAAGAAGTCATAGTCAGAACTAAATATGGAACATCTCAATGGTTCAAGATCGGGAAACATGTGTGAAAAATTATATTTATTGTCACCCCTTTTATTCAACTTAATATTGCTGGAAAAAATTATAACATCCTCAGCTATGTGAAAAATATTATTCTAATGGCTGAAAAATAGGAGGAACTAAACAGCATATTGAGGAGGGTGAAAGAAGAGATTGCAAAAGCTGGCCTGCTGCTCAACGTTAAAAAGATAAAGATCATGGTAAACTGCAATCTCGTTTCCTGGCAAATAGATGGAGAAGTAGGGGAGGCAGGGGTTTTACAGATTTTATTTTCCTGGGCTAAAAGGTCTCTTCAAATGGTGACTTTAGTCATGAAATTAAAAGAAGTTTGCGTCTGGGTGTCTGCTATGGCATGTGTGGATAAGCTACTAAAAAGTAAAGATATATCATTATCATCAAAGAGTAATAACACATGGATGTGAGACCTGGACTACAAAGAAGGCTGAGTGTCATAGAATTGATACATTAGAATTGTGGTGTTGGAGAAAAATATTTTTATGAGAAAACTTAAGCTGGGAAAAATTTAAGGCACTTGAGGAAGGGTACGACTGAGGCGGAGATGGATAGATGTGGACATTAAAGTAATGAACACGAGCTTGATCAATCTCAGAGGGGCTATAGCTGACAGATGTGTCAGCTGTGCTGATGTCCATAGAATCATGGAGAGTAGGAAACGACTGAATGACTAAACAACAACAAATGAATTTTCTAATTGCTTTGAATGTAATTATTTTATATTTGAGTGCTGAAAATAAATCGTACTGTCATTAGAAAATGACATATGACATTATACAAAAGCAAATAATATACAAAGGCATTATTAAGAAACAATTATCTATACACGTTGGGAATTGAAATATACTTGTTAAATACTGTAACATGTTAATAGGGTAATTTAAAGTGCAAAATGTTAGATTGTGCTAAATGTCCACAAACAATTACATTTATTAAGAAAAAGTATTACAGGTCACTGCATGATTTAAAATGGAAAAAAATGGACTCCCAAAGATAGCCTAAATAACACAGATATGCATTATTTTGAACAGCAAAACACATTTAAGTGTAAACACTATAAATAATTGAAACTCAGCATGGCCATTAGCGGAAAAGTGCTGCAAATTCACTAAAGAAGAAAAATTTAGTTTTCACTTGAGAGCTTTGTATTGAGTTAACTTTAACATTTGAGTGTGTCCTTTGGTTTGTCATATGCCACCGCTGAGAAACCACTTATCATAAACAGGAGAAATCTATGTATTGAACACAACATAAACTCATTTTGCACATTTTCTCTGGCACCCCCATAGGCAAAATATATGAAGTTCTTAGTTTCAAGAGATCAGTTGCATTGTAGCAGGAAGCTTATTATATGTTAAAAAATGTAAGCAATATCACAGTGACAGACACAACATCAGTAGTATAATGGTGTATTGACAAAGGAAATGGAGATCTAAGAACTTTAATAAGTGTAGTTGCAAAATTCCACATGCATTAGAAAAGTCATTCTATACTAATCCCCTAAATCATTTGTACATAGTCTGTTCTTGCATGTGTCAGATCTAGGTACAGGTTCTTTGGTAAGAGACATAACAAAAGCCCCCAGGAGGTAATAAAACTCTTTTGAGAGAGTATGGTGCAGGAATTTTAAAATCAGGACAAGGAGTAATTGAGTAGAATAACAGGCATATTTGAAGTAGAGATTTACCTTGAAAATGTCTGCTTAAAAGAGGCATGGGTTACTTTACAGTAATACTGGTATTTACCATACTGTTGGTGTTGAATCACAAGGAAAATCAGCAGGCAATATAAGCAAATCAACAATATTGTCAAGGGAAAGTTGTGATTTTGAAATAATCAGTCAAGAGAAATAACTGATGCCAGTATTGTTAAAGGACCACTATATCCTTATACCTACAATAGGCTCCTTTGAACAAATGGACTTGATAATTGACAAAATATTTTCTAAAATAAAATAATAGTTATATGTTGTGTCCTCATTTGTAAATTAGAAATAAACAGCAAAAGACAATCAAAACAAGTAGGTGCTTGACCCAGTAGGACATACCAATATATAGATGTTTGTGTGCCGGACCCTGGGTAATAAACAACTACTGACTATGAAGGTAGTAATTATGATTTGAGGTGTGGCAGGTTATGGTGTATGATGAGATACAATGACTAAGTGAGCTAGTTAAACTAAGGGGCATAGAGTGGAGGTTGGGATCGAAAGGGACTGGGGGTTTATGTACCCTAAGTCCCACCCACAAATTCAGTCACAGCCTTATACTTTTGTGCAGGAATCAGAGTAATAAACAACTATATATTTTATGCAACAGTATATTTGGTCAGTCTGATAAATGCAGATTTGATCTGCAGATGTATTGTCTATGTATTGGTTAAAGGGGGTTTGATTACAAAGTTAAGAAATAGAATTTAATGATACATCTGATGTAAGTCAGAATTGACTGGGTCTGTTCCTAAGTTTAGTGAGAGATGTAAAAATAGACTGATTGTTGGTTTCTAGGTGGGCAATCTGGTTAAGCCACAGGATAACTAATTTCATGGCAGCAGCCAAAAAATGCACAAAACAATTTCCATTCGGAGTAGACAGTAGATGGTGTAGATGGGTAATTAAAGTAAGCTATATATATATAAAATAATAGTTATTGTAACGGATCTTCTGGCACCCCGACCGGGTACCTCCGTTGATGGACGCATCCTAGTTTGCATCGAGGCCTACAAGCACCGCACCGGACACCACAACCACCACAGACTCGTTACAGCTCAAGGGAGTATGCAAAAGCATAGCAATCCCCAGTAGGATATAGCAATCCCCTCTAAGAACGAGACAAGGCTACGTTTTGAAGGGTCAAGAAGTACTCTTTAATGACAGGGAATCTCCTTTTATGCAATGGTGCCCTCTGAAGGGCTACACCCACATAATTATCACACAGCCAATTATATACATGGTTCAACCCCCACGTCTCCTCCCATCAGATAACAGGTAACACAATTAAAACAGACACAATTTTAACCACATTCTGGATGTACCCCAAAAACAGGGGGTACACCTTTAAGTCCAGCACCGTTCAATAGCTCTCACCCAGGGGAACAACATATTAAAAAATGGCATGAATCAGACCAGGGGTTCAAAAGTTAGTAAAAGTATCTTTTACCCATAACACACAGACATTTCACACATCCCCCATAGTTGGCCACACAATACACATAGAGGGCCAATAGGTGAGTCACACCTCCCTGAGGCTACCTGGCTCTTTGATACAATTAGACATGGATTAGATCATCCTTCTTTGTTCTTATCTGAGAATGAAAACACTTTATACAATAGACTTCCTTTATCTTATGCAGAGTCTCTGTAACAGGATTATCTCCCATGCCAAGGTCTGCACTAGTCTGGGCCAATATTCTGCAGAGCATAAACCAACATACATGCAGTATGGAACCCCTTGCCTCGCTTCACCAGACTATCCTCCTGCCTTAAATCCTTCAAAACATCAATAAAAACGCACCTCTTTACAGAAGCCTATAACCTTCCTCCCTCACATGCTCAGCACTGCTCAGCACTACTCTCTCCCTACTGTACCAGATACAAACTTTAACCTTTAGATTGTAAGTCTGCGAGTTTCAATCCTGTGCAGTGCTTTAGGGAAAGCGATATGGACACTGGATTCCAAGCTCAAAGACAGGGCCATACACTCTTTGCAATGTATGAATCTTTAACTTGTCATTGCCTGTAACTTAACTTATGTATAGCGCTACGGAATATGTTGGCGCGTTACAAATAAACGATAATAATAATAATAATAATAATATAATAGTAGGATCATATTTTAACCATAATAATCATAAAACAGGGTAAAACAGTGATGGGTTCCGTTACACACCTCCCCCGTGACCATAAGCCGGCATACACGGTCTGAACGGATCGGCCTGGGGACGTCCGGACAAAAGAATTTGTTGGTCAATTCTCTAGTTTGACAACCCATCAGCATTACTGCAATTCACATTTACTCACATTCCACATATCCCCAGATAGCTGAGATCTGAGCGCACAAAACTACCGAATAGAGCTCAGATCCTATTTACACAGTTCAGTTGCCATGTAGCTAAAGTCTTTCCCATAGTCTTTCATTATATGAATGGGCTCCATGGCATAGCTATCTGTGGTATCATGGTTCGTCCTTCCTCCCCAGCGACAGTACCCCAGCAGAAGAGCCCCCCTGTATGTAAAGGGCCAGAATGAGTGACATACACTCTGGTATGGCCGAATACTGTGTTTAAAGGGCAATATGTCCCAGGGCCATAGTCGCAGGGCAGGAGGCTGGCAAACAGTCCTCTCCAAGACAAAGTGGCGAAGGGCACTTCGTCACACATCTCCCCTTTGGGGGGAAGTCTAACCGGGCACCTGACCTTCTGCCGGTCAGTGCCTCCGTTAGACGATCCACCAACCCACAATAAACCAGTGCTAGAGCAGCCCCCCCACAACAACAAAGTGCAAGAGCAGCCCACCCACAACAAACCATTACTGCAACTGGATATTTCGCTGTGGTGATGGGGCAACACGCTGAGGGGACTTGAGGGGCAGAGGCCAGCGGCACTCTGCCCTGATGCCAGCTCTTCTGCTGGTATAACCTGCAGGACATCCTGCTCTGTACAAGGGACAAAGGGAGGGCAGAGGCCGACTGCACTCTGCCCCGCTGTCAGCTCTTCTGCTGGGGTACTTGGGACATATTCCGACTCAGTAGCCAGGGAAACGTGGGGGTCAGTGGGGGTTAACATTTCCTCTGTTAACCCTGGGGCCACATTAGAAGTTAGCTTGGGAGGGGAATTTGTACTTACCCCCTCCTCCGGTTGTCCCAGTGAGGGTAGTTGGGGATCTGGACAGGCTGTGGGTGCAGAGACCACGGTCCCATCTGCGCCGTCTGGGTGATTGGTGTCTCCCCTTGTCAGGGTAAACTGTCGCTGGGGAGGAAGGACGACACCTTCTGCCCCCTGTGGTTCATACTGCCGCTGGGGGGGAAGGACGACACCTTCTGCCCCCTGGGGTTCACACTGCCGCTGGGGGGGAAGGATGACACCTCCTGCCCCCTGGGGTTCACACTGCCGCTGGGGGGAAGGACGAGACCTTCTGCCCCCTGTGGTTCACACTGCCGCTGGGGGGGAAGGACGACACCTTCTGCCCCCTGGGGTTCACACTGCCGCTGGGGGGAAAGGACGACACCTTCTGCCCCCTGGGGTTCACACTGCCGCTGGGGGAGAAGGACGACACCTTCTGCCCCCTGGGGTTCACACTGCCGCTGGGGGGGAAGGACGACACCTTCTGCCCCCTGGGATTCACACTGCCGCTGGGGGAGAAGGACGACACCTTCTGCCCCCTGGGGTTCACACTGCCGCTGGGGGGGAAGGACGACACCTTCTGCCCCCTGTGGTTCACACTGCCGCTGGGGGGGAAGGATGACACCTTCTGCCCCCTGTGGTTCACACTGCTGCTGGAGGGGAAGGACGACACCTTCTGCCCCCTGTGGTTCACACTGCCGCTGGGGGGGAAGGATGACACCTTCTGCCCCCTGTGGTTCACACTGCTGCTGGAGGGGAAGGATGACACCTCCTGCCCCCTGGGGTTCACACTGCCGCTGGGGGGAAGGACGAGACCTTCTGCCCCCTGTGGTTCACACTGCCGCTGGGGGGGAAGGACGACACCTTCTGCCCCCTGGGGTTCACACTGCCGCTGGGGGGAAAGGACGACACCTTCTGCCCCCTGGGGTTCACACTGCCGCTGGGGGAGAAGGACGACACCTTCTGCCCCCTGGGGTTCACACTGCCGCTGGGGGGGAAGGACGACACCTTCTGCCCCCTGGGATTCACACTGCCGCTGGGGGGGAAGGACGACACCTTCTGCCCCCTGGGGTTCACACTGCTGCTGGGGTGAAGGACGACACCTTCTGCCCCCTGTGGTTCACACTGCCGCTGGGGGGGAAGGATGACACCTTCTGCCCCCTGTGGTTCACACTGCTGCTGGAGGGGAAGGACGACACCTTCTGCCCCCTGTAGGGCCGGTAGAGAGACCTCGGTCCCATCTCTACCTGCCATCTGGAGGCCATCCCAGGACCAGTCAATGAAGTCTGGTTCTGCTTGTTGAGTAGGTTGGGGCTGCACGAAGCTGAGCAGGTGTTGGTAGTCCTGCTCCAGCTCCCACTCTCTCGTTACCAGGTGGGTCATGTCTTTGCTCACCTCACCTTCGTCATCCCAGACATACATGCCCATCCGGTAGTCGTAGATGTCCCAAAACCTAGACCCCTCCGTGCTGCCAAGATCAATGTCGTCCTCCAAGGCATCCCATAATAAACCCGGGCCATCATAATCATTCCCCTCCGGTAAGTCGTGTTCAAACTTCCAGGGGGTAAGTCGAACGGTATGCCACCAGAGGGCCTGGTATGCATTGTCTAGCCAGAGCTCTCGCCATACCAGGGTCTCTAGTCTTGTCACCCACTCATCCAGGGACTGCTCTCCCAATAGATACATCCGCATCGCCACACGCTTCTGTAGCCGCTGCTCATCACTGGGGAGACTCTCACCTCGCCGCCATTGGGCATCTTTCAGGGCATCATACCAGAGTTCCTTTCTGTCTGCATCCCTGTAGTCCGCAGCCACCTCCTCCTCCTCATCATGGAACGCTGTCCGAAAACTAGCCGGTTCCATCCTGCTGTAGCCAGGGGCGCTGTACGGATACTAGCGTTGCCCTCAATTTGTCACTCCAAACGTTACCGGTGTCTCCCTGCTGCTTTTCCTCTTACTAGGACGCCATCCCACCACTGCCAGCCAATGTAACGGATCTACTGGCACCCCGACCGGGTACCTCCGTTGATGGACGCGTCCTAGTTTGCGTCGAGGCCTACAAGCACTGCACCGGACACCACAACCACCACAGACTCGTTACAGCTCAAGGGAGTATGCAAAAGCATAGCAATCCCCAGCAGGATATAGCAATCCCCTCCAAGAACGAGACAAGGCTATGTTTTGAAGGGTCAAGAAGTACTCTTTGATGACAGGGAATCTCCTTTTATGCAATGGTGCCCTCTGAAGGGCTACACCCACATAATTATCACACAGCCAATTATATACATGGTTCAACCTTCACGTCTCCTCCCCTCAGATAACAGGTAACACAATTAAAACAGACACAATTTTAACCACATTCTGGATGTACCCCAAAAACAGGGGGTACACCTTTAAGTCCAGCACCGTTCAATAGCTCTCACCCAGGGGAACAACATATTAAAAAATGGCATGAATCAGACCAGGGGTTCAAAAGTTAGTAAAAGTATCTTTTACCCATAACACACAGACATTTCACACATCCCCCATAGTTGGCCACACAATACACATAGAGGGCCAATAGGTGAGTCACACCTCCCTGAGGCTACCTGGCTCTTTGATACAATTAGACATGGATTAGATCATCCTTCTTTGTTCTTATCTGAGAATGAAAACACTTTATACAATAGACTTCCTTTATCTTATGCAGAGTCTCTGTAACAGGATTATCTCCCATGCCAAGGTCTGCACTAGTCTGGGCCAATATTCTGCAGAGCATAAACCAACATACATGCAGTATAAAAGTAGGATCATATTTTAACCATAGTAATCATAAAACAGGGTAAAACAGTGATGGGTTCCATTACACACCTCCCCCGTGACCATAAGCCGGCATACACGGTCTGATCCCAACGGATCGGCCTGGGGATGTCCGCACAAAAGTATTTGTTGGTCAATTCTCTAGTTTTGACAACCCATTACTTCAATTCACATTACTCACATTCCACATATCCCCAGATAGCTGAGATCTGAGCGCACAAAACTACCGAATAGAGCTCAGATCCTATTCACACAGTTCAGTTGCCATGTAGCTAAAGTCTTTCCCATAGTCTTTCATTATATGAATAGGCTCCATGGCATAGCTATCTGTGGTATCATGGTTCACACAGGGCAAGTACCGAATGACCCCCCCTGTATGTAAAGGACCAGAATGAGTGACATACACTCTGGTATGGCCGAATACTGTGTTTAAAGGGCAATATGTCCCAGGGCCATAGTCGCAGGGCAGGAGGCTGGCAAACAGTCCTCTCCAAGACAAAGTGGCGAAGGGCACTTCGTCACAGTTATATGTTGTGATATGTTGTTAGTTAAAATGGTTTGTCAGCCAGATAAGATAACTTGGATGCAGAAAATAGAATTAAACAGATAATTTGATTCTTTGCAACAGGAATATTTAAAAATAACTATTTTGTTTTCAAGTCAGAGAGTGTTCTTTAGTGTCTGGTTAGCATAAAAAGGAAATGAACACCTGTTTAATTTTTAATTTAATATTTTAAATCATGTTTATGAACTTGGTCAATATGAATTAGATCACATATATAGTTGTGAGCGTACGAGTTGTTGCTAACGCTGCTGGCTCGCAGCGAGCCAAGGCCCTCGCGATGCGAGGGCACTGGCCGAGGGTCTCAGGTGCTGGCATGGAGCGCCTAAGGCGCTCCTTGCCAGCAACTGAGGACCCTCGCAAAGCGAGGGCCTCGGTTGCTGGCATGGAGCGCCTAAGGCGCTCCATGCCAGCACCTGAGGACCTCGCAAAGCGAGGGCCGCAGTTGCTGGCATGGAGGTCCGAATGCGCTCCATGCCAGCAACTGCGACCCTCGCAAACTTCACGTCGCAACCCAAAGAGCACGACACACACATTACGACACTCGCAAACAACATACGACACACGTTCACACACATTACGGCTTCGCAACTCTCGGACACACAGCACATACATAAAAACCTTACCTACACCAAGAGGGAGCACCCAGGACCTCAAAAATGCAACTTAGACCTTCATTTTACTCGAAATAAAAGAGTTTAGAGACTAAAAAAAACTGTAAGCGAGAGAAAAAATGGCCGCCGAACAAAACGAAAACGAGGCTACAGCACTCTAAACTCGCAAAACACCACAAGAAACTCGCAAAACACCACAAGAAACTCGCAAAACGCCACAAACGACCTACGGATATTCATACCACACAGTGCACACATTCAGCACGCTTACACAGCAGCTCCACACCACTAATGCTGCAGCAACATCAACACAGATTGCCAGCTCTTCATCACAATGCTTCAAAATAGGTTAAGTATATTCATTTAGTAATGTATTACATATTTCATTATTATACACCAAAAAGCATTAGCTACCTTACAATTTCATTGCCGTCATTTTTTGACGGGCAATTCGCTAGTACTAATATAGTTATCATTGCTGCCTCAGATAGTGGAGCATATTTCAGAAGTGCACCCACTATGCTAGGATCAGAATTAAAGTCCATAGAAGCCACCAGTTATAAGCACTTCACACAATGTTAATTCTTCTCACCTCTGACAATATTAACGCATATATAAAATATTTACAGACTTTAAGTGCTTCTGTGTCACTTATATTTGTACTTCTAGCAAGGTTAGCTATTTTTTTCTCATTATGTATGGCAACAATACACTGTACTGTAGCAAAAGTCCAATTTGTTTAAACAGTATTGCAGCCAATAGCAGTTGATGTACTGCTGCCCAAATGGTGATATTGGCTCCACTGTTACGTACTTGGGTTTGGGCTGCAGAGCATCTA
Source organism: Discoglossus pictus (assembly GCA_027410445.1). Classification (NCBI taxonomy): domain Eukaryota; kingdom Metazoa; phylum Chordata; class Amphibia; order Anura; family Alytidae; genus Discoglossus; species Discoglossus pictus. The sequence goes on along the minus strand of CM050163.1, from coordinate 149,849,838 downwards.
AATATGTAACTACAAGCTGCACATTTTTGTGCCTCTTCTTTCACTCCAAACCAGGCACATTTAGAATGGGGGTGTGGTTTAGGAGTATAAAATGAAGGAGTCTTGGATACAAGCAGTGTGAGTTTTTATTTTTCCTTATTTCAGATATTAAATGTTTTTAAATAATACTTTAAAAAGTAATATTTTATTAAAGCACCAGACTGTTCCACTAAGCCAGATCATTGGTCAATATTTTGTGGGTGGATTAACTAGTATTTCTGGAATGAGTTCCTTACTGGTCTCACATAGTTTTTCTCAAGTTTTTAGTCTTCTGTGTGGAGGGTGCTCGTCCTTAAAAGCATATCTAAGTTTGCTGCATTATGAATGCATCTGTAAGAGGATAATTAGTAGTGTATGCAAAAAAATTTGCATGTCTTGTAATTTCCGACAGTTGCAAATTAGGGTCAACACCATCCAAACCCAGGCTAACAGCCTTATTAAATTGCAATTCGGCCAATTGAATAGGGCTCTATATAAGCACAGAGCATATTTTTTTACAGACATTTTTAGTTAGCGAAGACCTTGCTTTTGGATAGAAGTTCACTAACTAAAAACTTCTATAAAAGCAAATGCTCTCTGCTTATATAGAGCCCTATTCAATTGGCCGATTCACAATTTAATAAGGCTGTAAATTAGCATCATATTTAAAATTATTTGTTTTGGTCAATCAGGTTAACATTTGATTTAAACTCTGGGGTTCCTGTTTGTGGTGAAAAGCAGCCTGTGATATGTAGTGTATTACTGATATTTTCTATGTATTGCTGCTGACATACAGACAAGAAGCTGAAAGGAGATTGGCTGAGCAAGCAACAGCATGAAATAGTGGGTTATATTGCTCCCCTGATGCTGCATGCTGATTGGGAGGGATCAGATGCCTGTGTAGACACCCCCTGGAGGTGTCAACATAATCATTAGAGGGATTTATAGATATTAATAAAAAAATTAACTGTTTTATTAGATGTGCTGCATACACATAAGCTGCTTTTTCCCTATGGATTGCAGAAATATATTAATCCATATACCTTGGATAAGCCTTTAAAGGTACACTATGATAATATACATTTTTTGTGTACTTCTATATCTGTATAGTGTTTAGAAAGTAATTTGTATTGCTTTTTATTACATCTAGGGCTGATGTGTTAAAATGTCCTTTAAAATAGCCATGGAAAAAGTGAGAAGTGCTTTACATTCTAGTTTGCCTTCTCAATACTGAAATTTCGTAATATGTTACTTCATAAGATTGGGATTTTAAGTAACCGCAATATTGTTTGCCAATGTTTAAAATATTTAACATGTCGTGCTCTTCAAGCGATAGTGTTACTTAAGTAAGAATAATGGACAATGAATGCATCTGTTTGTTTGTTTCTTTCTTTTTCTTTTTCCACTAACACCACTTTCCAGTTTCCATAATATATGGCTTCAATTTCATCTTTAAAATAGCTAAATTACTTTTAAGTCATGAATAAGTTCTCAAGTTCAGCAGCATATTATGGAAATGGTTAAAAGGGATTGATTTCAGTGCAGCATTCAGACTCTAAGCATATCCAGCTGGTTTATTGATGTCAGGCAAATATTACCTCTTGACAACTCTTGACTCATGGCCCACAGCAAACTGCTGTTAAAGTGCGTGCTGGAAGGCTATGCATAAAGCAACCACTACTGCTTGCAGTCTGACTTCTCTAAGCAGTGTCGCCTTCCTGTTATCTTGGACCAAGTCCAGAAACTAAACAGTATAACAGCTGGTCTCAATTATCATAACTACAGTGTGGCTAAATGCACAAATGGCCAGTGTTTCTTGGGTTCCATAGCTAATGAATTAGTTATTTAATAACTTGACAGGAGTGCTAGTGTTGAATGACTTCTTTGTTCCCAGTATTTTCTTTGTTTCCTAAAATACCATGCAGACAAACAGTTTCTGACAATGTAATAAAATTGAAACTCAGCCTTTGTACTTGACATTCCATAATATGTTTGTATAAAAGACTTAAAATGATTCAATACCTTCTGAAATTATGCCAATTATAGCCCTTTTGATTTTACAACACTTCCCCAAATTGTATGCACTGTTTTGCAGACTCCATTAGATTATAGTAGACATGCCATGGTATTGGTTAGATGCAACATTCATATGTGGCTTTCCAAACTGAAATACATCTATAACTATATATAGAAATAATATTTTACTGCAACATGGTACACGTGGCTGGTCATAGCTGAGGTAGTGATTGATTCAGCCGGGTACAGGAGGGTAGTACTGAAATCTAGGGCTATGTCCACTACTCCAGGACTGATGTTTCATGCCTCTGATCTGTAACATGACGTATAACTTTTGGATATTTTGAGTTGTTTTTATTACTGCATTTTCCTGAGTTAACACTTAATAATAATAGAGATCACTACATTTAAACTCATGGACACTGAGATACATGATCCAGATGTGACACACGATGGTTTCATAAATTTGTACTAGTTTCAACAACAAAGTAGTTTAATTGATTGAAAACCTTAAAGGACCACTGTACAATGAAAAAAGTATGTGTTTGGAAACTTTGAATCTAAATAAGAGCATGATTAAGTAGGCAAAAGTCACACAGCTATTTTTTTAAACATATTTTATTATACATACAGATTATAAATGTAAGCAAATAATAATACATAAACATAAAAGAAAACAGCACAAAATAATTAAATGCTGATTTGCATTACATGATAAAATTGTATTAGTTTATAAAGTCATGCCTTAATCTTTATATTTAATTACTAGAATGTTGTTAAATCTAAATTATTATACTGTGATCATGGTTTTAAAGTACTGTGAAATTGGTCTTCCTGCTCCAACATATGATAAGATTTTTTATTTTCATTTGGAATATTTTCCAAGCTTTATTTTCTAATCTTTTAATATTTGGTATTTATTTTTGCAGCTAGTGAGCCATAATAACAGTTCTGGTTGCATTTAATATTTGTATTATTATGTTTTGCCTATATCTCCCTATACCTTACAATGGCCCATTTAGTAATATTTTTACTGGGTCTAACTTTAATTCATAAGCTAATTTATCTTTTATCAGTCTATCATTGTTCTCCAAAATGTTTGAATTTTAGGGCATTCCCACTATAAATGAAAGGACATGCTCACTTTCTTACATCCTTTGAAACAGGGCCCTCCTTGCTTTGTTATGTTTTGATTTGTATTTACCTTTGCCTGTAACTTATCTTACGTACAGTAAATAACCAATAATAATAATAATGGTATGCATGCCTGTACTTTTCACATATAATAGTTGTCAAACTTGCGAGCCTCACAAAGCGAGGGGAGCCGTTGAGGCACGAGCTCGCAAAAAATATGACTTTAACGGCCCAACCACCAAACTGGAAAAGACGACAAAAACACACAAATATGCCTCAAATTCACTTACACACTCAGAAACGGCACAGTGGGAGAGCAAGGGACCCAGTGAGTGAGGTTGCAAGTTAATTTGAGGCATATTTTGTCTTTTTTTAACGACCGGAAATCGATGAAGCAAGAAATAAAATGCGAGATGAGCAGTTCAAGCACGCCACTTAGGCTGCAACTCCAAGGCGACCAGTTGAAGCACGCAGGATTTACGACTGGTAGGATTTAGAACTGAAACCCGTACATACTCTGTGCACCTCGCAAAAATACGACTTTAACGTCAGAACCATGGAACTGTAAAGACCTAAAAAAAAAAAACAAATAAGCCTCAAATGCACTTAAATACTCACATAGAGCACAGTGGGAGAGCCAGGAAGTCTGTGAGTGAGGTTTCAAGTTAATTTGAGGCATATTTGTAATTTTTTCACGATCGAAAATCGCCTAAGCAAAGAAAAAAAATGAACGAAAAAACGCAACACAACGAAAATTAGGCCAAAGGATGGAAGACTACCCTGAAGGACGTAAAACTAGTCCGAAGGATGTAAAAACGAACACCCAAGCAGTAACACTTAACCCAACCCGGTAACACTTAACCCAAGGCACTAACACAACCAAAGACAGTAACACTTAAGTGCAAGGCCTATAAACTACACAAGGAGAGAGTCTTGCAATGAGCGCTGAAGGTGATCATTGCAATGCAGAAAAGTTGCAACTTGCGATGAGCGCAAAAGGTGCGCAGAGGGTCCATAACCTTGCATTGTGTGGCAAACAGCATTGCCAGCCTTACAATTTTATTACCGTCATATTTTATAATATTTTATCGTAAATTTTCTCTGACGTTCTAATCCCAGATTTTTTGCCATGTTTCGTTAAATATTTCTCTATTTATAATATAATTTATTTTGTATATGTATATGTTGATATACTATTTGTAATTTGTTAAGCATGTTATGTAGCTGTGATAGAGTGCCAGGGCCACCTGCAATGGAAACATTGTCTTTCAAAAATAGTAAGGTTGTAAGAAACTTTATTTTTTTACATATTTTTGTGTATAATGTTTTACTTGAAGGTATTGCCATCTACCTTTTAGTTTATTAGTAATTTTAATTATTAAAGGAGAGAAATTAATCTCATAAAAGCAGTGTGGATTGCCTGGGATTTTTTACACCTAGATGAATTTCTTAATTCGACCATTCATAAGGAATAATGTTATATAATTTCAATCATACATGGTGCTCTATATACAATACATGCTAAGCTTAATGAGAAGGCCCTCCATTCTTTGCAATGTGTTAATATTGTTTTGCCTGGAACTTAACCCATGTATAGCGCTTTGGAATATGTTGTCCCATTTCAAATAAACAATAATAATAATAATGATATTGTTGCGTTATGTTGGCAGAAAGCTAAATTTAAAATAAATAAATAATTTCAATAGATTAGGGATCGATATGTGTGGATTTGAGAGAAGAATAATGTCATCTGCATAACGTGACTTGAATTACGGATACAAGCTTGCTATGTAGAGAAGAGAGGAAGTGAAAAGGTTAATTCAGCTATTAAGAGAGAAGCTTTGTTTCCCCCCTCCCCAAATAGTTCCTGAATGGAGCACTCTGTAAACAAATAAAAGTGTCTTGCATTCAGTGCAGAAACATGGTACCCCTGTAGGCAGGTGCCCACAGTAATTTGCTTACTTTGTTTTATGGGGAATTTGTCCCTGAACCTCACAATGAAACCTCTCCACCATTCTCTTTGATATTTCAAATATGCTAATAAACCTATCCAATCAAAAAGAGTTCTAGTCCCCTGCCTCTTTTGTTTTATGGCAAATTTGTCCCTGAACCTTACCATGAAACCCCTCAATCATTCACTTTGATGATTCAAATACACCAATAAAGTTATCCAAATCCAACCAAAATAAGTTCAAGAACATTGTCATGCAATTTTGGTTACCATGCAATATCATCTCTGCTTGTAGGACAGTTTGAAAAAACTATTTGGTGATCACAGGATTGTGGCATATAACATGTTATCAACATGATTTTATATATGTTTTTCATTAGCAATATACTAAATCTACTGGCAAGAGCACATCTGTCTATTGGCATAGATGCTTTAGCTGGTTAAAAATACCTTTAATGTTTTTCTGTTCCATACACCAATAAAAAGTGACTAGCTCAAGGGCATAAATGAGCGGCAATTGGTTTTTATCAAACCTGTACATATTTTTTTCAAGGAAAATTTTACCAGGCAGAAACAACGTGAAAAGTTGTATGATTTAAGGTGGTGAACTGCAGCTGACTCCATAAAAACATGGATTTCATGTCAATCTTCCCGTCAATTTGAGCAACTGCAAGAAAGCTCCAGCAATAATTCTTTTTTATGCTTCATACTGTGCTTTAAGGAAGGCTTACTCTTCTATCACTATAATTACATGTTATTGGGATTGGTTTAAAGGACATAGTCTGTATTTTATTCTTATAAATAAAATAAATGAGACCATAAGAGTCCATAGATCTGTAGAATACACAAGTAATTCAATTATCTGTGACTATGCAAAGTTTAAATATGGTCTAAATATAAAAACAAACATCTTGTGTTGCAATTATAAATAAAGGATTCTGTCTGAAAAGAAAATGGATCATTTTTGTTATGCTATATCACAGAGTTATTTGCACCTATATAGCTTCCAGAACATCTTAGCTGAAGCATACCATTGCAAATTGTTCTTCTGTAGGGAACATGAACATTAATTCTAATTCATTTGCTTTGATGTTGAATGAAGAAGGAAAGAGAGATAGTCTGGAAAAGCATGAAAGTCATATTCTGTCTCATAAAAATGTGTGCTTTAGAAAAGATACATCCTTGTTACGATATGTTTCTCAATATGAATGTACCTTGTTTATTTTATTTACAATGTTCCATCAAGTCACTTATTTATCTATTGTTGTTATTTTTAATATTTAAATATTTGCAGCACTTTATACAAGGGAAAAAACAATCACATATAATAGTTGTCAACTGTGAATAGTCGTTAAGCTTGCGAGCCTTGCATAGCGATGCGAGCCGTTGAAGCACAGAAGTCTTCCGAGCTCTGAGCACTTAGCGAGACGAGCAGTTGTGGCATTGAAACTCGGAGCACTTAGGCACCAAAGACGTTCACCACCTGTGAACCTCACAAAGCGAGGCAAGCAGTTGAGGCATTGAAACACGCAGGACTTAGCCTCCAAGCAGTAAAGAAACGCAGGATTGCCTTAGGCTGCAAGCAGTTGAGGAACGTCGGACTTAGAAAAAAAATTGCAAGGCGTGGAACTTATAAAAAAAAATACGAGGTCGTAAAAATACGAAGTTAATGGCCGAACCGCGCAAATCGGAAAACACAAAAAACCCCAAAAATAAAACAATAAATACTAAAAAAAAAACTCACACACAGCACGGGGTACAGCAAGGATGTCTGGGGGGGGGGGGGGGCGTTGCACACAAATTTATGCCAAGTTTGCAGAGTTTAGGCACTTGAAAATCGGCTAAGCGAGAAAAGAAATGGAGGCCAAAAACATATAGTTCATTATTGGCTTGTGCCTATCATGAGAAGTTTAATTATGAGGAGCTTAACAGGACCTAGAAAGAAGGTCCTGGGTCTTGTATAATTAAAAATCACATTAATAACAAATGCTTTCATAACATTTTGTATTTAGAGTCATAGATTGAGTGAATGAATCAGCTTCACTGATCAGTCTATTTTCTTGATGATTTTTTTTTACTCTCTGAGGGGTCGCAAGGAGTTTACAGATAGGAATAAGGAATTAGTGATGTTTTTAAAGCAGGATGGCCTGAAAGTGCCTGTGTTCATTTATGACATGGTCATGGCAGTGAAGGTACAAGAGAGCATTGATGCACATGGACAAGTTCCTGGAAAAGAGATGTTATCTAGCAATGCATGTGGAATTCTGGTAAATCAGTTGTGCAAATTCATTGAGAATTAGAGAATTTTAATAAACTCAGGCAGAGAAGAAATTATATTTTAACTACAACATAACAAATCACACATCAATGACTGAGTGTAGAAAAACAGTAAGCATTTTAGAACTCAGCCTAGAAAAGTGTAGAAAAAAGCAAAATACAGTCTCATTTCAGGTATAATTCAAAAAGCAATGTTACAAGAGAGTCAATAAAAACTTGTAATTTTAAGAGGGTACATTTTAATGGACCTATAAACTGGGACAAAGAAGTGACAGGTAAAAATACTGGAAATAAATGGACATGCAAAGCCTTACCAAATTTTCATACGTATCAGCACATGTAATGTGGAAGTGAAAGTAAAAGGAGTAAATCAGATCCCATGTGACTTAACAATGAATTGACGATCAAGATAAGGATTAAAAAGTAGGCATTTAAATTATATGATAAAGCGAGATCAGAGGCAGCGTTATGTGGCTAGAAGGAATGTAACTAGGCTTACACAATAAACTATTAGTTCTGCTAAAATAAAAATGTTAAAGTTGATTACAAAGAAGAATAAGTTTAAACCTAACTTTTTTTAAATATAATAATGGGAAGAAGGCTTGGAAAGAAACTATAGAAATATTAAGATGTGAAACAGGTTGACACATAAACAAGATAATAGGTAGGAGTCAACAAACAATTTTGATAGAGAGGCCATGTCAAACATTTAGTTAGTGTCTATGAGAAGGTAAGTAAGAACTTAGATGAAGGCAAGTCAGTGGAGTTTGATACAGTGCCACATGGAAGTCTATTGTGCAAAGTAAGGAATACAACAATTGCAGTAAATATCTGCTCATGGATTGAGAGCTGACTAAAAGACAGGAAGCAAAGGAACATACTCAGATTGGACTATTGTGGTAAGTTGGATTTCTCAGGATTCAGTATTAGTTCCTCTCCTTTTTAACATGTCTATGTATGACTTAGACGTAGTAGTGGAAAGTATTGTCTCCATTTTTGCTGATGACACTAAGTTGTGCAAGGTAATTAAATCAGAAAATGATGTACTTTCCCTCAAAGGAGACATATAACAATTAGAAGAATGGGCAACTAAATGGCAAATGAGATTTAGCTCAAGTAAATGAAAGGTTATACATTTGGGAAGGACAAATAAACATGCAGTTTATAATCTACAGTTTATAAATCTAGGGGTATCAGAGATAGAAAGAAATTTAGTAGTGCTTGTGGACAACCACCTACGTAACAATGCTGAATGCCAAAGAGCATCTGCAAAAATACTATTTATGTGCATGAACCTTAATCCATAGCTGTAAAACCATTTACTTTCAGCTTTAATAAAGTCCAGTAAAGCTCTTCTTCCATAACAAGCACAAATATAACTCATACAAATGCTGTACACTTTCTGTACATTTATTTCAAATATATATATATATATATATATATATATATATATATATATTACATTATTAACCGTGTTATTGTAACAGCTGTAATCATTATCAAATGTACACATTTTTACGCTTATGTTGTTATGAACAGTATGTTTATATGTTTGTTGTTATGAAAATGTATTTTTTGCCTTAGAGCCTCTGTATTATTTGCTTAGTCCAGATAAAATATTTACACTTAGTTTTTTCAAATATGAATTACTTTCTTTAATAATGTCAATTTACAGAACTTTTGCTGTATTTTTTTAAACTGGATCAGAGTCTGATAATCTGCATCAGACATCAGTTAACCTTACCCTGAGTCCTTCATTAAGATATCTTTGACTTTGTAGCAATGTGTGCTCAAATCTGAACAAGTGTTTTTGAATAAATTAAGCAGTAATAAGTACAATTTGACTGCAGTTTAAAACTATTGTAGCATATTAGTGTAATTTACTGACAATGTTGGTTTTTCTCACTATAACATTAAAACACTTATATGAGGTACGAATTTAGACATAATTATTCAGCTTTGAATAATATATTTTACCAAAAAGTGCTGATGTTTTTCATTTTGAGAAAAGTAAAATTATTAGAGCAAGTCCTAGATAAAAAAGTTAATGCAAAGCCAAATTCAAAACAAAATATGTATTTCACATTAGTGTTAGCAATTCTGCTTATTAGAGGACAGTTTAAAATCATAAATCTACATTCCAGATTATACAACTTTTCATACCTAAACATACTGTGATGAATATGTGTGAGCAAACAGTTTACAAACTTCACTAACCATACGTGATGTGCCTTCAAATGCAATATTTCATTTCATGTTAAATTGTTATGCTTGAAAGCACTATGTAATAAAACCACATCATATTGCAATGTATATTATATGCAGAATGTATGTTTGATGCATATGATTTTAAGTAGATTGTTGCATACATTATGACTGAGAGGTCAGTTTCTTTGAGGTCATCAATAAATCTAGGTTTTCTTCACAGATTTGTCATGTCCTTCACACATGAGGAATTTTTTCTGCACATATAGCTTGAAAATTAAATTCAAATAATAAAAATGGATGACAAATTACTCTTCCAGCTACAATATTAGGTATGACTATTTGATTGATTATTGATTTATATATTCCACAGAGCATATTTGTGACCATATTACACAGGCCTGTATAAATAAAAAAAATGAGGGCTCATCAATTCAGTTGCCACCAGTTCCTGATTGGATTATGCTTTAAATTCAGCTTCCAAATGAAAAACTATTAGCTCTTCATTATTTAATGCAAAAGCAGCTTTCTGTAGCACCATCATGTTCCCAGTGACAGAAATATCTTAACCTTCAGTAGGAAAATCTTTATCTCCTTAGCACATTGATGAAAAAATGTGTTGGTTTAAAATCATTTTTGAATCATGCAGGATCCACTGTTTAAAAACAGATTTTTTTACTAAAAAAGAAACAGGCAGCAGTGGTTTATTTTAAGCAGAAGGAATCCCAAGAAAATTTAGAGTTTGTTTGAGTATCAATGAAGTAAATAAATATGTTTAAAATCAAAATAACCTTTATGATTATGAATTGTTATAACTCTTCAAATTTCAATTATTGAGCTTTCAATTCATCAACTACATAAAAGAACAAAAAATAATTCTTGCCTGTGGTAATTTACTTTTCTGGTCCCATCGCTCACCATCTGAAATTCCATCAACATTTTATGGATGAACAGAAAAGTAAACCCTGAACAGCTTAAAATTCCATTCTTATAAATCCCCAATCTTACTTAATATCTGTTCTGTGCAGTGCAATAAAGGTCTTTGCTGAATTATGCCATGGGCTGTGGATCACATAAAGAAAATTGTGACCAGTGCAATTTATTATACATCCAGTCTCTAAATGAAGGTGAGGTGGATGGTGAAGAAGTGTGTATGACATCTCACCGCCATTCCATCATTCATATAAAGGTTATGGAAATTGAGAGATAACTTTTCTTATGGATAACATGATGATATGATGACATCATCATGCCGTCATGTGATAGCATAGCAGCATGTTGGCATTGCTACACCCACTCCTCCGTAGTAATGGTGGCAATAGAGCAGGAAGCTCTCACAAATTTACAAATGTAAGATAATATAAAGGGTTTATTAACCCTTCAGGATTCATTAATTTGAGTTCATTTCTATATGAGGAAAAAAGTGTGTTTGTTCTTTTTATTGGTATGGTAATTCACGTTGAGTAAAAGAAAACTTTTGTAAATTGCACTTTTTAATTTTACTCTTTTTTGGTGGACATTGTTAAAAAGTTAAACTTTAATTTTCCCTCTATTTTTGTTGGACATTGTTAAAAAGTTAAACTAAAACTATACAACTTAATAAAATAAAATATAGTTATATAGCACGGTATGGGAAAAATACATATGTTTCTACAATTTATTAGGTACTTATACCTCACAAAGACGATTAAAAAATTAAAACCAAGGATAAGAAGGGTAAAATAAAAACAATGCCTTCCATGTGGCCTAAAGAACCCAAATCAGTAGGATAATCAATATCTCATATGTTATATTTTATACATTTTTAAGGATTCTAAAGTGCTACTGTTCTGTTATGCGTCCAAAACACTATTAACACAGATAAATGTCTGTATAAAGTGTGTATATTTTTTCTCTCCCTACGTACACCCCATAGCTGCCAATTCTAGCCTAAATACTTCTGGTTCATGAACGTTCTTAATACTAGAAAGTGGCTATATCACATGGCATATAGTTATCAAAGCTCTATGACTGATCCAAGAAAATAGCCTTAAATGCTGTGCATATTCGTGTAGGATAGAGCAAGATAATCTAGGGGGTCTTATTTGGAGATCACATAAAATATAGCAAACAATCTAAAACATAACAGAAAAACTTAATGATTTAGTAAATAATAAGCTTAAAAATCAGAATTCAGAATTGCAATTTAATAATACATAAACTGTGTCCTGCATATGTGAATAAGAAAAACACCCACAAGTGCTGTAATGTTCCACTAAAATATTCATGATGATATTTAGAATTATTTTGCTCAATTAGAATTTGTTCTTTCCTTTTATGATGTACCCATAGCTTAGGTTATTATGCTTGTTTGATTTAATATTTAGAAAGCATTTCACCATCACAAACAATAATCAATGGTCTGATATGATGTCTATTATTATTATTATACTACTCTTTATTTGTAAAGTGAAAGCATTCTTGGTAGCACTAGTTATAACATAGAATAAAGTATAGTATGCACAATTAGCACATTGCAAAGCATAGACAAATTCCAAGGTAAGTAGAAATAAAAGTACCGACGCAATAAAATATAAATTCAACACAAGGCAAAAGAGTTAGTGCAACACAGTTGTGGTAACTACTGTGCAGAACCTATAATCTAGAAGGTGAGGTTGGGGTGTGAAAGAGGAGACTGACAGATGCCCGATGCCAGAGGATCGAGGCTGATGCAAGTGAAGGCGGCTGTGTGTTATACTCTAGGTTGTGTGTATGCACTTTGTGCAAATTAAGCCAAATTGTGATAAGCTTGTTTAAACGGGTGTGTGTTTATTGTGGTTTTCAAGATTTTGAAGAAGAAAATCTGATGAAGTGAGGCTAGGAGTTCAACAGACTAGGTAGAGCTCAAGAGGTAACAAAAATGGAGGAAAGAATAAGTTCATGCGTGTTGAAAACATGTTTGTTGGGGGAGTGTTTATAGATGAGGGCAGAGATACAAGGTTGTGCACTGTTTTTAAGGGCTTTATATGTTGGGGTCAGGATTTTAAATGTTATTCTTGAAGCTATGGGAAGTTAGTAGCATGACTGACAAAAAGGTACTGCAGACACTGATCGTTAAGTGGCAAAGGAAAGAGGTAACTGAAAAAATGTTGTTGCTTTAGGTGAGGTGGACGTGTCAGTGATGTTGTTGAAGTTGCAAATAAGTGTAGGTACACTAAAAGAAAGCAAATAATGGAACCTTGCAGCAAAAAGAAATAGCAACCAAAATGTTTGATATTGTTTTACATCAAATCCTTAAATGCACTCCCAGAGCATAAAAGTACCCGGGGGAAAATAATAATTGTATGAAGTAATGAAATTGGTTTTAGCCATATAGGGCAAACATATATATTAACTTTAAGTATGTTTTTACATCAAATTTCTTATAGTAAAATGTGATTGCATTCTAAAAAATTAAAAAGTATTAGAAGTTTCTGTTAAAATTATAAAAATTGCTGATTTTAGCGAATATTAGTGGGTAGGTATTTCGATAAATAGAGATCAGCTATAGATCTCTATAGTGTTTTCTTTTAGTTAATATATAATTTACAGGTTTGTATTAATGTCGTTTGGTGCTTCAATCTGATTAAATATGTTATTTGTATTGTTATGTGCAATCACAAAAATAACCGCAATGGATTATATTCAGAAAACATATTTTTTTTATTTTTTTCCCTAAAAATGAACCTATATAAATAGTTTCTTTCAAGAGAATATTTGTATAAAAACATTAATCTTACTCTGAGACTAAACAAGTATTTGCTAACAAAAAAATGAGAAAAAACGTGTAGATCCCCTCAGACCCCACTTATCTGGACTCCAGCAGCACAGTCAGCTGCTGCCAGCAGACTCCAGGTGTTCTAGCTCATGAGTTCTCTAACTAGTGACATTTGAAGGTACAAATTTCCACAAGCTGCCCCTGACTTGTCCCAATCACTCCAGTCGTTATATACGCCTCCAGTCCACAGTCATTTTGCCTATTCTAGTATGCCTGTCTATAATTCACAACCTCCTGTTTCCCATGCTGTGTGCTAGCCTGAGCTTCTGCTCCTAAGCAATAAGGACCTTATACCAGTGCTGCTATTCTACCTATCAGTGCCATATCATCCATCAGTGCCTGTGTTATAGTGTTCCTCATATCAGTGTCACTATACCATACTCCAGTGGCTGTGTTACAGAATGCATCATGTCAGTGACATCATTCCATCAGCCTAACAGCCATCTTGATATATTGTCTAATCTCTGCTGTTTTACCAGCCTGCTAAGCCAAAGTTGTTGATAATTCTGCCACACTTTTTCAGGCTGATGCCCTTATTCATAAAATCTCTACCTCATGTAACTATATTAGGATAGTCAACTTGCCTCGCTCCATTAGATTATCTTCCTGCCTCAAAACCTTTAAAAAATTACTAAAAACACACCTGTTTATCTGTTTAAAATCTTATTACCTTCAGCCTTTATAATTACAACTGCACACTCCCCAGCTTAATAACACTCCCACCCACAATCTACAGTACAACACACAGACCCCTCCAATTGACTAAACAAATTGCATTCAAGTTGCCATTTTGCATTTGTCACCCTCTTGTATCACACCTATACCCTTAGATTGTAAGTTTGCGAGTTTTCAATCGTGTGTCCGTGTCTTGGAAACAAGCACTATGTACATTTGATTATATGCTCAAAAACAGGGCCCTCCATTCTTTATAAGGTGTTAAGTTTGTTTTTTGCCATGTACTAAACCCATGTACAGCGCTACGGAATATGTTGCCGCAATATAAATAAAGATAATAATAATAATAATAATAATAAGTGATGCAATGGGGATGTACAGTAAAGAAATTTGACAGCTTAAATAGTAATGCAAGATCTAAAAATTATTAAACATCATTATTCTTTTTCTGGAACATCGAATTGCTTTAGAAAGATGTGTACCTGCTAAACTCACGGCGGCAAAAATATTATATACAAAGAAATGGGTAAGGTGCCTGAAAGCTCAAGAAAACACACAGACCAAATACTATGCATGTGTCCCAACCTTACTCTTTAATATTTACAAGTGAAATAATGTTGATTATCTATCAATTGTACATATACTTATTGCATTACATCTTTGGCAAGACTTGTTTGTAGTTAGTCCTGTCATTGTTTGTTTATATAGTGAACCATAACAACATTTTAATGTGTATCTTTTAAAATAATTCAGCAGATATACGCACTGGCACAGCAGAAGAAGCAGAACAACGACTACTGCTGATCAGGGTATGCAAGAGGGGATAATAGTGTGTATGAGGGGGCCCAGGGGGGTCCAAGGTGGGGAGGCCATGGTGGAGGAGTAGCAGGGGGTCCCACCCTGGTAAAAAGTAAAAAAACAGAAAAAAAACACATACGGTAATTGTGGGCCCCAGTGCCTTTTACCGCCTACACCGGCGGTTGCTCTGACCCTGTTTGGGAGCTTAATTTGTTAAGAGGATAGAGGAAAAAGAAGACATTAACATCAAACTTCCTTGATGTCATCCTTTCTATATGATCAAGACAAAAAAAAACAATATTATATATCCAAATTTTTGTTTTTGTTGGATGAGTCTAAAATACCAACTGAAAAGCTAAAAGATCTCTAAAACATTTTTTTTAAACAAATTTCCTATAGAGACAGTTTGTTACTGTAGTAATTAAACTCCTCTTATTGCCTGCTTGTCTTATTAAATGCTTCCACATAGATCTATACTTTAAATTGTTTCTTTGTTTAAATTTGATGGAGAAATCTTTATAAAGGAAGTATAACTTACTAAATTGATTTGTGTGAGGATAAAATATGTTCTTGAGGCTAAGCTGGGACAGATGATAATGAAACACTGTATGGAGAACAGACAGTTGGAACTGACATTTCACAAGCAACTAAACTACAATTCAATAAATCTACAAAATCTTTTATAAACTAGTGGGACTTATATTTGTTTCTATGTATATATAAAATCTTGTATAAAGACACAAACAGCTATAAGTCCCAATAACTTACCTGAACGGTACACCAGCTTTTTACTTGCTTTGGTTGATTCCCAGAATTGTGGATTTTTGCCAAGGAACAAAATTATAGGAAAAGATACTAATTATATAGGCCTCATTCTCTGTTCTAACTGGTAACGTGGCTTGAAGCTGAAGATCTCAGCACACATTACCAATCCAACCTAATCTACTTGTTTATACACAATATAAATGCACAAAAATGTCTCTATTTCCCACACCTTTAACTACATTTTGAGCTAACAATTGTGAGAGATTTGCATTATAACCATCATTATACGTTTTTGTTAAAATGATAGAAATTGAGGATTTTAGCAAACATTAGTGGGTAGGTATTTTGATAATGTAAGACATGTCAGCTATTTTCACATCCTCTATACTGTTTTCGTTCAGCAAATTTATATACCATACTTTACAGGTATATTTTGATGTTAGGATCTATCCATTATTAGTTCTTTAAATACAAATGCCACCTACATCATCCACAATTTCAAAAACAACAAATGTAATCAAAAATATATTTTTTTCTCAATAAAAATAAATTCTTCAACTTCCCAAAAAAAAAAAATCAGAACATAATATATCACCTTCTAAATTAAAAAGGAAATGCAAATTTTAAGATCATATCTTCAGAAAGATGTAGCTTCTATTGGCAGTCATACAGATGCATTGAACATAAAACAGATGACATTTAACTTTGTTACAATACATTCACACCAGATCATAATGACACTCTTTACCAACATCACGAACAACTAGAACGACGAGATAATAGATCAAGAAGAAATCATATTACGGTACATTTGGAGGAGTTCCAGCATCTTACGACAATACTTGATATAATATCTAAGTTAATTAAAGGGATATGTAAGTTTGCTGGATTATGAATGCATCTGATAGAGGAGAATTAGTAGTGTATGCAAACATTGTTCCCTCCCTGGAGATGTCAACATAATCATTAGAGGGATTTTTAGATATTCACAAAAATAAAATGTTTTATGAGATGTGCTGCATACAAATAGGCTGCTTTTTACCTATAGAGTGCAAAAATGTATTAATCAATGAAACTTTCATATACATTTACAGTAAGGGAAAAAAGTATTTGATTCCCTGCTGATTTTGAACATTGGTCCACTGACAAAAAAATGGCCAATTATAATTTTAATGGTAGGTGTATTGTAACAGTGAGACAGAATAACAACAACAAAAAACAAAACAAGAAAAATGCATGTCAACAAAGTTATAAATTGATTTGTAGGTCAATGAGTAAAATAAGTATTTGACCCCATCGACTTAGGGTGGCAAGACCCTTGTCTGTAATCACAGAGGTCAGACGTTTCTTGTAGTTGGCCACCAGGTTTGCACACATCTCTAGAGCCACTCCTTTGTTGCCTTGGCTGTATGTTTTGAGTCATTATCATGCTGGGATACCCATCCATGACCCATTTTCAATGCCCTGGCTTAGGGAAGGAGGTTCTCACCCAAGATTTTATGTTACATGGCCCCGTCCATCGTTCCTTTGATACTTGATTTCAGTCCTTCACGGCGTAGTGTGTTACCAATTGTTTGACTATGGTCCCAGCTGCCTTGAGATCATTAACAAGATCCTCCCGTGTAGTTCTGGGCTGATTCCTCACCATTCTCATGATCATTGAAACTCCATGAGGTGAGATCATGCATGGAGCACCAGACCGAGGGAGACTGATATAGTTATTTTGTGTTTCTTCCATTTGCCATAATCGCACCAACTGTTGTCACCTTCACACCAAGCATTTAGGTGATGGTATTGTAGCCCATTCCAGTCTTGTGTAGGTCTATAATCTTGTCCCTGACATACTTGGACAGATCTTTGGTCTTGGCCATGGTGGAGAATTTGTAATCTGATTGATTGATTGCTTCTGTGGAAAAGTGTCTTTTATACAGGTTACAAACTGAGATTAGGAGCACTCCCTTTAAGAGAGTGCTCATAATCTCAGATTGTTACCTTTATAAAAGACACCTGGGAGCCAGAAATATTGCTGATTTAGGGGATCAAATACTTATTTCACTCATTGAACTGCAAATCAATTTCTAAAATTTTTGACATTCGTTTTTCTTTTTTTTTTTTTGTTATTCTGTTTCTCACTGTTAATATACACCTAGCATTACAATTATAGACTGATCATTTCTTTGTCAGTGGTCAAACATTCAAATTTAGCAGGCGATCAAATACCTTTTTTTCCTCACTGTAAATGGCTTTTAGCTGACATCACAACTACATCCAATATGATAGATATTCTGCAATAAAAAAACATTTTTTTTTTTTTACATTTTATTTACGAGTTATATCAATCCCGGGAATCAAGGAGTTAATACATATCAGGCTACCTACATGGACTAGACCAGTTTATTTATTGATTTTTATTGATTTCTACATTTCTGGGTTGCGACTCCGATTGCAGATCAGACTTCTAAACACTAATTGATTGTAGTTTAAACTCCGTGTTTTACTGACGTCATGATGAGGGTATCATTTACTATTGGCTTTGTCTAAATTGTAAGTTACGGGCTTGCCTAATTGATCATGATCATGCACTGAATTGCTACTTATGGGTTCATGGTTTATGGTTTTAGGCTTTAGCCTTGCAATTGCGAGCTTCAGTCAATTGAATACAGCCGTAATTGAAGAAAATTTCTAACCCGCAGGCATGTGTTGAAGCTAAAGGCTTACAATTGCATGGAGACCCATATCTCTTAGTTGGGCTACATTCATTCTTTTAAGATGAAAGCTTTACCTAAAATATTATATTATTTAAACACCTTCCCATTCCAATAAATCAATTATATATTCATTTTGTACAAATTTCAATTCTTAGATTTACATGGAATAATAAATATTATAGATTTAAAAAATAATTGAATGTATAAACACAAAACTATTGATGGCCTGTCAGTTTCTTGCTTAAACATTTAATATATAGCTCCACAGTTATCATCATTAACCTTATTGCATACTAATTAATATAACCAGGTTGGATTCATATAGAAAATGGTCTTATCTGGCATCTTGATATATAATATGTAATATTGTTAAAAATGTAAACAGATTTATTAAATCTATTGATAACTTCTACAATAAGCATTTCATTATCTTTATGTTCTACCTATAGATTTTAAATGGTGGAAAACGAATGTAATTTATAATTTTGTTTTCAAATGCCCAATAACAAAAATAAAAATTGTATCTACAAATTAAAAATGTTTCCATCTCCATATCTCCGTTTTTTTCCATTTAAACAGGTATTCTTTCAATTATTTATTCTAAAAGCATCAATTCAAAATTAGAAGAAATATTACATTTTTAATTAAATTGTAAAAATATATAGCAACTGAAGATTCAAAAACATTTTTTAATCTTGTAGGGATAGTAAAACTATTTCTTTAACCGAAACTTCATTATAATACTTACATAGAGCCTATATGGGTCCTTCTAAATAGAATAACATGTTTCAATCTACTTCTATTCCTTGTGTTGTGCTGCTCTCCTAAATAGCACTGTTCACGGAAGTGTCAAATCTGGTCAGAAAAGAAAGAAAAAGGAGGAGTAGAAGAAGGCGCACCAACACCTAGTGCAGATCATTAACCTTATAAAAAATATAAAATGAGGAATATTAGAGTTTGCGACTCTCACCTTGGATAACCTCAAAAGATTATGAGGTATTTCAAAGCATCAGTATATATACCGAACAGTATGTTGGTTGCGTCTTCTTCGCCAGTGTGGAGGAAGTGGTGAAGTGGTTCTTATATGTTAACTGTAGATAATCAAATGGTTAGAAATGTGTGTTTAAGAGGTAGCTTACGGTAGAATATATGCAAGCACGTAAATGATGGTGATTCCAAAAAATGCTATTTTATTACTACAAATCTATTAACATACAATGAAAAGAAATACAATAATTTCTAATAGTAATATTGTGACTGAAGCTTGTGTGTATACAGTCCAGTCTAGATTAAAATAATATGTTGTTACAAATGGATGTGTGCATTAACACAATATGGTAAATGTGTTTCTCTGAGCAGCTTCCCCTGAAAGAAAGCAAGCAAATATTCTCATATACATGCATAGGTTAACACTCGTGTTTATACTACACTTCTTTTCAAAGGGGCAGTAGATGAATATATGTAACAATATGACATAGCCATTTAAAATATAGTATAATAGCACTAAAAACCAAAGGTTTAAACATAAAAGTTGCCCTGTCTGGCAATCTTAATGACCGAAATAATAATAGTTATAATAATAATAATAACAATAATAATAATAATAATAATAATAATAATAATAGTGTTAATGAACAGTAAAAATAATAAAATTGTTGATGCAAGGCTAAACATCCATGTAAAATAAATAATTGTAGATAATAGTATATAATTGTATTTAATTGTACATATCTTCCTGAAAGGTGTAAAAAAAAAATGTTTGAATAAAAGCATAATTAATCAGGGTAAAATATGTTATCTGTTGGACCCTGGAGATATTCATGATGCATTTGCAGACGGTGGGTATGTGAGAGGGTTGTTTATATTTTTGGACAGTACTAGTTGTATTCTGGGCCTGTGAGGGGGAAGAGGAGTAGTGTCATTTTAATTTGATCCAATTATCTAACATTGCCTTCTACCATTTCCTTGCACGCACTTGCTCTACTTCTCCCTCCAATGATGAATAAAAAATGTACACCCATTAGGGAGTGAGTCTTCAAAATGTCAATATGTCCAGGCTTACACAGTTGTTAATGTTTTTACTTTGTAACATTTCTTACATCACAAGCAAATGGCTTTTTCTTTCACTACTTGAACTAAATGAGTCATTTAAAGTAAGTAATATTTAATTTTAATCCACTAATTAACTGGTATCATAACTGAGATTTTGATGTTTGAAGTTGTACATTTGTAGGTTGTACTCTAACGTGAGGTTTGGTATAATAAAACTGCAATTTTGCTTTCACTCTCAATTTTTATGCAGTTTTGTATCTGTTTTCAGCAAAATAAAAATTGATTTAAACAATTTGGATAATTTACTGCCAGATGCAGTACAAAGAGTCTAGCCAAGTGCTGGCTGACATTGCAAGGCACATAGAATCTCATCTTTAACCAGTATTGCTACAGTAATTGTCAATGCTTGTTTTAAAATATTTTCCCAATGTTAACCTGCTAGTTTACCGTCCAATTATTTGGTGAATTGAATTATGATTGATGCAACATGAGTCATAGTCCTTCAGGGCTATTTGATTTGGCGAGTGCTCCCAGCTAACAATAATACATCTGTTGATTTGGAAGCCCTAACGTCCAGCAATTGCAGAGATCACAAACTGTAGCAAAGCCGTGTGTTCCTCTCATAGACATGTATCCTGGCAAAAGCTTCTGGTTGCTTTATGTAGTTTTACAAATCCAGTTGAAAATGTTTAACAGTGTGATTTTTTTTTAATAGAATGTTCCAGTGCTGAATAAACTGCTTTGAATGTATAATAAACCAGGGTGTGTGTCCCTGTCTCACAGTGAGTAGTAAGAGAACTATATGAGTCAGCAGCTTTAGTACCTGGCACAATATACTCTGATATGATCTGGGCATTTTTTGCAAGTTCAGTTTGTGTTTTACTGAAGTTTTTGTTGAAAGTAATAAAAAAAATGATCAGGGGCTTTGTTAAGGGGGCTTTCTGGGCTACAGTCCCGAGTCAGGCTGAAAAGCCCTGAGTGACCATAAAGTTATTTAACATTGTTTAGATTGTTAGTTTGGCTTTTAGATTGTAAGTTTCTTGCATGGTGCTTTGGGAAAAGTACTTTGAACACTGGATTCTAAGCTTTGCAAAGTGTTAATACTGCTATTGTTTTTGCCTTGATCGTAAGCGATGTTTAGGGCTACGGAATATGTTGGCACATTACAAATAAACAATAATAATTGTGCAGCCATGGGTTCCTTTTAGAGCCGCATTGCAGCACGGTTAAATTCCCATTCACCTTTCATGAAGTCATGTGCTTCTCAGGAGTGCATGACCCATTAGAGGACAGGTAGGAATGACATAAGTTAAAAATTATATTTGCCAGGGATTCTGATGAGAAAAAAACAGTGCAAGAATAAAAATCTGCTGCTGTCAGTACTAGGGTCAAAATGGGGCAAGATTCCAGCGCCAGGGAAGAAATACAAGACAGCAAAAGATAAAAAAAGTGTTGGGGAAGACATAAAATGATAGTGGTGGAAATACAGTGAATATTTTAAGGAATCCATTATAGTATTTTCAACCACACTACACCTATGGTTTACCTAAATTGAGTTAAAAATCTCAGGATCTTGATACTTTATAAAGGTTTAGATGTTTGCTCAGTATTTGATTTTTATTGTCGTAGTAATTTGTCATGTTATATATATTTTATTATATCTTATATTTTGCAATGTTTTTTTATGTTTCTATTTTGCAAGTTTTTATATCTTTACTCTCTATCATTTCAACAAGTGAGTCTCTCCTGTTGGCTGGCCATACGCAGTGTCGGCCATTGGCCACTAGGTGACGTGGCTGAGATGTCAATTAATTTCTTGTAAGTGTAAAGCTTAAAATCTGCCAGTACCCTAACACCTAATTCTAACCCTAACACCTAACCACTAACCCTAACATCTAAACCTCATACCTAACACCTAACAACACCTAACCCTAACACTAAACCCTGAGAAATTCACTGAAAAAGTGACTGCACCACCTAGTAGTTCCTACTATTTTATAGTATTTACAACCACAATATAGCCTTTAAAAAAAATCTAAACAGAGTCCAAAATCCCATTGAGTTGTTGCTATATAAAAGGATAGGTATTTGCAGTGTGTTAGTATTTTATTATATGACATAACAACCTGTTAATGCACTGCAATTAGCTGTCAGATTCACATTAGTTTTTGGAATAAAAATGCTTTGAGATAATTTTCCATGAATGGTTGACTTTAATATCATATTGCCTAATCAATATTATTGTCACTGACTTTGGGTGTACAAAATATGCTTTATTTTCTCCACCTGCCTAGCTTAGAGGAATGTACACACTTTAGTAACATGGTGACAGGTGCCCTGTAATATTACAGTACCTTCGGTATCATTGGACAATGATTTTAACATAAATAAATAGATTATTGGTGTTTTTTTGTTTTTTTTTATTTGTATTGCGCATATATATGAATGCAATAATTATGATTGTGTTTTGCTATAGGTTTCACCACTTCCTAATAGCTAGAGTCCAAGGAGTGTTTGTTTATCAGTCAGTTAAGGAATGGTGGGGGGATTTGTTATAAAATTAAAATTTGCTGATTTCCACTATTGTTCTAATTATTCCAAGTCTGGCTCACTAAATGAAAGCTTATACAAAGTACTGGTTGTACCCTTCATCTGCCTGCCCCTCTTAGCTGATGGTTCAACCCAACTCCATCCACTTCACTGTTTGGCTAAGCCTTCATCCTCATTATCTATGTAGCTATTTTTGGGAGGTTTCTGTGACTACACAAATAATAAATAAAACGTGCATAATTAAGCCAGAGTCAAAAAAAATTTAAAATCACTTTGTACTAAATAACTTCCCAATATTGTTCTAGTCCATGTGGGCGGCCTGATATGTATTAACTCATCGATTTCCAAGATCAATATAACCCTGAAATGAAACATAAAAATAAAAAAACATTTTACTGCTGATTTTCTAGCTTGAGACTGTTGTGCAATTAATTCTAATGTCTTTCATCACTTTCCCCATTATTTAAAGTACAGTATTGATTTTTTTATTTGCATTTACAGTGCTACGGACAGGGTTTAAACCCCCTTGCTGGTCCTCTCTAGTACTCGTAGGATTTTCTCCAACATTTGCTGTTTATGGGTATGAAGACATTTGTGGCCTTGGTGAATTGGAGCAATTGAATAGTGATTTGCGATTTTACCGATTGTAACTCTTGCGGATATGAAAGATCAAAGGCTTCGGGAGGCTGTAAGTTTCGGGAGGCTGTAAGTTTCGGGAGGCTGTAAGATGGTTTAACCACCGCAAAGTTTTCAAGGTTGTAACCCGTAACCCATTCGGAGCCCGCAAAAAGATGCCAATTGAATAGCAAATTAACTTACGGCCTCACGTACGGGCTCCAGTAACTTACAATTCCTCAATTAAATAGGGCCCTTTGAGTCTAAGAGCAAAACTAATCAGGAAAAATAAGTCGTATAACTATTTTTAATTAGGAAATAAAACGTTGCTGCCTCTGCAGGACACTAGAGCGATCCATTATACATTGGTGGTAGTTGTGTGTGTGAGAGGGGAGTTTACATTTCTGGAGAGCTATGGTTGCATCCTTTGATGCAACATCCTGCTTCTGGGCCAGTGAAGGGGAAGGGGTGTGGTGCCAGTTTCAATCTCATTCAGTTATCAAATATGCTGTAATTGCGCCTGTTCCCTCCTAACACACCAATCTAATGGAGGCTCTAAGTGACAAAAGCTTGGATGCATAGATTATTTAGGGTTATCAACAGGAATATTAGCATTATCCAAAATAATTGAAGTATTTTTTAGTAGACAGAAAATGTGTGAGGCACCAAATAGTAAACAATTGTGGAGTGTGTACAGTGGGCTGTAGATAACTACCACATGCAATGAGATTGGAGAAAAGAGATAGATGAAATGAAAGCACTGGAAGCAGCAGTGAAACCAGGAAGGGTAGAAGCCGCCATGTTTTAGGGCAGCAGGGAATGTAGTGGCAGGAGATAAGAACCCTTATCTTAAAATTTTACTTTTTAAGTAAGCCAAAGTTTAACATAAAACAACCATCTTTCTTGATATCTAACCCATGCCAAAAAACTGTATATATGTTTCTATATAACATTTACCATGTATCATAATACATCTATTGTATCAACAATATGATCAACTTTTATATTGTTTTTAATATCCCAATAATAATGTAAACTCTCTCACAATGCATATTAATGTAAAATATATTTACTAATAAGTTCCCTATACATTAAAATATAATTTATAAGGAACCCAAGTAGGAAGATTAAATTAATGATTTACAATTGTTTAGGTAGGAGGTGCTGGGAATTAAAAATTATAATGTGTCTCAGAGTTATGTATATACCATACCTAGGCTCCACAGTAGAAAGATTTATAGTACTTGGAGACTGGGGAACATGTAATTCGGTAAGGACAATGATTGACATCTTTAATTCAGTCATTTTTCAGACTTATTAAGTATAAAATCTTTTTCGGGTTAGCTGGAGAAGTGAATACTTTCATGATACATCACCACTCATATAACTTGCCTTGTATAGGTCTAGGATCGTATTGGTTATATTTACACCCAGATATTTTATATGAGATTTAGGCCAAATAACGCTGTAAGTTGATTTTAGCTGTTTCATGGTTTCTGGGCAGAGACCTAAACTAAGTGCTTTGACAGGGCGCTATATTGGTCAATAGTAG
Organism: Discoglossus pictus; assembly: GCA_027410445.1. Classification (NCBI taxonomy): domain Eukaryota; kingdom Metazoa; phylum Chordata; class Amphibia; order Anura; family Alytidae; genus Discoglossus; species Discoglossus pictus. The sequence goes on along the minus strand of CM050163.1, from coordinate 149,824,726 downwards.
ACATCAAGGCCTTTAGAGATGACTCTGGATTTGCCAGTGAGCAAAGAAGGTCATAGGCGAATAGAAAGCATTTTAAATGGCGGTGTCCTACCCTAAAGCATTCCATTGCGGAATTGGACCTAATGACCTGGGCAAGGGGCTCAATAGCCAAGGCAAAAAGCAGAGGGGATAAGGGGCATCCTTGTCTAGCATAGACTTGTATAGAAATGAATGCTTTTTATTTATATTAGCCATGGGAGAGTTGTAGTATGTGTGTAGCATATTAATAAAGCGTCCAGCAAATCCAAATTTAGTCAAAGTAGCAAAAAAGAAAAAAACATTCAAGCATATCAAATAGCATATCAAATGCTATTTTGATATCTAGTGCGAGTAGGCAAAGCTGGGAGTTAGATTTCTGGGATAAGTGTATGATATTTAAAATTCTCCTAATATTGTGCCCTGTTTGTCTTTGGGGTATGAAATCAGACTGTTCCTTGTGTATCAGGTCAGGTAGAAAATTTGACATTATTTTAGCAAAAATCTAAGCCATTATCTTGATATCTCCATTCAAAAGCAAAATTGGGCGATAGTCCTTTGCTTCCAGAGGATCTCTCCCCTCTTTGGGGAAAAATTCAAGTCTGCTTCATTTAGTTCCGGAGGCATTGTCTCGTTTCAGATAATTGAGTAAAATCAGTTAAAAAGGTAATGAGCGAGGATCTAAGGGAATTTTTGGTAATATAGACTGGTAAGTCCATGTTTTCAGGTCTTTGGTTGTATCTTGGATCTCCTTGCATGTTACTTCTCTGTTGAGATTCTGGAGATCTAAAGGGAAAACTGAGGGGAGATCTAACAATTATAGATACGAGTTGATTGCTTTATCAGAGGCCAAGGTTTGAGTTGAGTAAATATTTTGATAAAAGTTTTTGAAGGGATTTTGAATCTTGTTTTGGCTTATTGTTGGATATTTTAGTTTGGGAGAATTTAGTTTGCAAACTTCTGGCTAATAATGTGTCCGGTTTGTTCGCTTTTGAATAGAATAGATGCCCAGTACGCCTAAGAGCTTTCTCTGTCTTAGAGGATAGATTACCGTATATACTCGAGTATAAGCCGAGTTTTTCAGCCCTTTTTTTAAGGCAAAAAAGGGCCCCCTCGGCTTATACTCGAGTCACTCTCCCCCCCCCCCCCGTGTCTCTCTAATCCCCCCCGTGTCTCTCTAACCCCCCAGTGTCTCTAACCCCCTCATGTGTCTCTAACCCCCCGTGTGTCTCTCTACCCTCCCCGTGTTTCTCTCTTCCCTCCCCGTGTGTCTCTCTACCCTCCCCGTGTCTCTTTCCCTCCCCCCTCCTCAACCTCAACCCCCCTCAAACCCCCTCCTCCACCTAAAGCCCCCATTATTAAATACCTCCCCCCTCTCCCCTCACTTACCGGCTTGTGCTCCGGCCTCCGCTCCTTGACCCGGTGCCGGCGCGCATGTGACGTCACATGCGTGCCGCGTCATTAGCATATACCGGGTGCCGGCACCCGGTATTTGCTAATGACGCGGCACGCATGTGACGTCACATGCGCGCCAGGTCAAGGAGTGGAGGCCGGAGCACAAGCAGGTAAGTGAGGGGAGAGGGGGGAGGTATTTAGGAGGGTTTAGGTGGAGGAGGGGGGTTGAGGGGGGTTTAGGTTGAGGAGGGGGTTTGAAGATGGGGTTGAGGATGGGGTGGTTGAGGAGGGAGGTTGAGGAGGGGGTTGAGGAGGGGGGTTGATAAGGGAGGTTGAGGAGGAGGAAGGTTGAGGATGAGGAGGGAGGTTGAGGATGAGGAGGAGGGGTTGAGGAGGGGGGTTGAGGAGAGAGGATGAGGATGGGGGGTTGAGGAGGGGGTTGAGGATGAGGATGGGGGGGTTGAGGAGGGAGGATGAGGATGGGGGGCTTGAGGAGGGGGTTGAGGAGGGAGGTTGAGGAAGGGGTTGAGGATGGGGGGTTGAGGAGGGGGGTTGAGGAGGGAGGATAAGGAGGGAGGTTGAGGATGAGGATGAGGGGTTGAGGAGAGAGGATGAGGATGGGGGTGTTGAGGAGGGGGTTGAGGATGAGGATGGGGGATTGAGGAGGGAGAATGAGGATGAGGAGCGAGGTTGAGGATGAGGAGGAGGGTTTGAGGTTGAGGATGGGGGGTTGAGGATGGGGGGTTGAGGAGAGAGGATGAGGATGGGGGGGTTGAGGAGGGGGTTGAGGATGGGGGGTTGAGGAGGGAGGATGAGAAGGGAGGTTGAGGAGGGGGTTGAGGATGAGGAGGGAGGTTGAGGAGGGGGTTGAGGATGAGGAGGGAGGTTGAGGATGAGGAGGGAGGTTGAGTATGAGGAGTGGGGTTGAGGATGAGGAGTGGGGTTGAGGAGGGTGATAAGGGAGGGGGGAAGAGACATAGGGAAGGGAGAGGTTGTAAGAGACACAGGTAAGGGAGAGTGGTTTAGGTGGAGGAGGGGGGTTGAGGGGGGTTTAGGTTGAAGAGGGGGGAGGGAAAGAGACACGGGGAGGGTAGAGAGACACACGGGGAGGGAAGAGAGAAACACGGGGAGGGTAGAGAGACACACGGGGGGTTAGAGACACATGAGGGGGTTAGAGACACTGGGGGGTTAGAGAGGCACGGGGGGTTAGAGAGATATGGGGGGGATTAGAGAGACACGGGGGGGGGGAGAGTGACTCGAGTATAAGCAGAGGGGGCCCTTTTTTGCCTTAAAAAAAGGGCTGAAAAACTCGGCTTATACTCGAGTATATACGGTAATCTATCCTCTAAGACAGAGAAAGCTCTTAGGCGTACTGGGCATCTATTCTATTCAAAAGCGAACAAACCGGACACAATATTAGCCAGAAGTTTGCAAACTAAATTCTCCCAAACTAAAATATCCAACAATAAGCCAAAACAAGATTCAAAATCCCTTCAAAAACTTTTATCAAAATATTTACTCAACTCAAACCTTGGCCCCTGATAAAGCAATCAAATCGTATCTAAAATTGTTAGATCTCCCCTCAGTTTTCCCTTTAGATCTCCAGAATCTCAACAGAGAAGTAACATGCAAGGAGATCCAAGATACAATCAAAGACCTGAAAACATGGAAATCACCTGGTCCAGATGGACTTACCAGTCTATATTACCAAAAATTCCCTTAGATCCTCGCTCATTACCTTTTTAACTTATTTTACTCAATTATCTGAGACGAGGCAATGCCTCCGGAACTAAATGAAGCAGACTTTTACTAGAATTTTAAATATCATACACTTATCCCGGAAATCTAACTCCCAGCTCTGCCTACTCGCACTAGATATCAAAATGGCATTTGATATGCTATTTGATATGCTTGAATGTTTTTTTCTTTTTTGCTACTTTGACTAAATTTGGATTTGCTGGACGCTTTATTAATATGCTACACACATACTACAACTCTCCCATGGCTAATATAAATAAAAAGCATTCATTACTATACAAGTCTATGCTAGACAAGGATGCCCCTAATCCCCTCTGCTTTTTGCCTTGGCTATTGAGCCCCTTGCCCAGGTCATTAGGTCCAATTCGGCAATGGAAAGCTTTAGGGTAGGACACCGCCATTTAAAATGCTCTCTATTCGCCTATGACCTTCTTTGCTCACTGGCAAATCCAGAGTCATCTCTAAAGGCCTTGATGTCTACTATTGACCAATATAGCGCCCTGTCAAAGCACTTAGTTTAGGTCTCTCCCCAGAAACCCCGAAACAGCTAAAATCAACTTACAACGTTATTTGGCCTAAATCTCATATAAAATATCTGGGTGTAAATATAACCAATACGATCCTAGACCTATACAAGGCAAGTTATATGAGTGGTGATGTATCATGAAAGTATTCACTTCTCCAGCTAACCTGAAAAAGATTTTATACTTAATAAGTCTGAAAAATGACTGAATTAAAGATGTCAATCATTGTCCTTACCGAATTACATGTTCCCCAGTCTCCATGTACTATAATTCTTTCTACTGTGGAACCTTGGTATGGTATATACATAACTCTGAGACACATTATAATTTTTAATTCCCAGCACCTCCTTTCCCAAACAATTGTAAATCATTAATTTAATCTTCCTACTTGGGTTCCTTATAAATTATATTTTAATGTATAAGGGAACTTATTAGTAAATATATTTTACATTAATATGCATTGTGAGAGAGTTTACATTATTATTGGGATATTAAAAACAATATAAAAGTTGATCATATTGTTGATACAATAGATGTATTATGATACATGGTAAATGTTATATAGAAACATATATACAGTTTTTTGGCATGGGTTAGATATCAAGAAAGATGGTTGTTTTATGTTAAACTTTGGCTTACTTAAAAAGTAAAATTTTAAGATAAGGGTTCTTATCTCCTGCCACTACATTCCCTGCTGCCCTAATACATGGCGGCTTCTACCCTTCCTGGTTTCACTGCTGCTTCCAGTGCTTTCATTTCATCTATCTCTTTTCTCCAATCTCATTGCATGTGGTAGTTATCTACAGCCCACTGTACACACTCCACAATTGTTTACTATTTGGTGCCTCACACATTTTCTGTCTACTAAAAAATACTTCAATTATTTTGGATAATGCTAATATTCCTGTTGATAACCCTAAATAATCTATGCATCCAAGCTTTTGTCACTTAGAGCCTCCATTAGATTGATGTGTTAGGAGGGAACAGGCTCAATTACAGCATATTTGATAACTGAATGAGATTGAAACTGGCACCACACCCCCATTATTAAATACCTCCCCCCTCTCCCCTCACTTACCTGCTTGTGCTCCGGCCTCCGCTCCTTGACCCGGTGCCGGCGCGCATGTGACGTCACATGCGTGCCGCGTCATTAGCATATACCGGGTGCCGTCACATGCGAGCCGGGTCAAGGAGTGGAGGCCGGAGCACAAGCAGGTAAGTGAGGGGAGAGGGGGGAGGTATTTAGGAGGGTTTAGGTGGAGGAGGGGGGTTGAGGGGGGTTTAGGTTCAGGAGGGGGTTTGAAGATGGGGTTGAGGATGGGGTGGTTGAGGAGGGAGGTTGAGGAGGGGGTTGAGGAGGGGGGTTGATAAGGGAGGTTGAGGAGGAGGAAGGTTGAGGATGAGGAGGGAGGTTGAGGATGAGGAGGAGGGGTTGAGGAGGGGGGTTGAGGAGAGAGCATGAGGATGGGGGGTTGAGGAGGGGGTTGAAGATGAGGATGGGGGGGTTGAGGAGGGAGGATGAGGATGGGGGGCTTGAGGAGGGGGTTGAGGAGGGAGGTTGAGGAAGGGGTTGAGGATGGGGGGTTGAGGAGGGGGGTTGAGGAGGGAGGATAAGGAGGGAGGTTGAGGATGAGGATGAGGGGTTGAGGAGAGAGGATGAGGATGGGGGTGTTGAGGAGGGAGGTTGAGGATGAGGATGGGGGGTTGAGGAGGGAGGATGAGGATGAGGAGCGAGGTTGAGGATGAGGAGGAGGGTTTGAGGTTGAGGATTTGGGGGTTGAGGATGGGGGGTTGAGGAGAGAGGATAAGGATGGGGGGGTTGAGGAGGGGGGTTGAGGAGGGAGGATGAGAAGGGAGGTTGAGGAGGGGGTTGAGGATGAGGAGGGAGGTTGAGGAGGGGGTTGAGGATGAGGAGGGAGGTTGAGGATGAGGAGGGAGGTTGAGGATTAGGAGTGGGATTGAGGATGAGGAGTGGGGTTGAGGAGGGTGATAAGGGAGGGGGGAAGAGACACAGGGAAGGGAGAGGTTGGAACAGACACAGGTAAGGGAGAGGGGAGACGAGACACAGAGAGAGAGGGGGAAACAGAGGGCACAAGAGGGACACAGGGGGCAGCACATTTCCCACCCTCTGCTTATACTCGAGTCACTCATTTTACCCAGTATTTTGTGGTAAAATGGGTGCCTTGGCTTATACTCGGGTCTGCTTATACTCGAGTATATACGGTATTATCAAGTTCCAGTCTGTTTTTTTCAAGTTATTGCTGGTTCTGTAGAGCTGGTTCTGTTTTTCTATAGAATCCAGTGGATTCTTTAGTTCTTCTTTTTGATGGGCTTGTTGTTTGTGGTGAGGGGCTAGTTTAATGCAGGTGCCTCAAATTAATGCATTATGGGCCACCCACAGTCACCCTACTTTCTTCAATTGAGTTTGTGTCAAAAAAAAAATTCAGGTCGGAAGGGATCTGATCTAAAAGTGAAGGATTGGAGAGAAGGTATTCATTCAGTTTTCAGAAATGGTTAAATTAGGCCCAAGGTTTAAATCAAGAGAGACTGCACTCATACCATGTGCATGAGTGGATGTGTGCTTTTTAGGAGCTGTCAAAGAGAAAAGAGCGCTATGAGGAGAGTGTCTATACGTGAGTAGGATTTATGTGTAGGAGAATAGTAAGTAAATTCTTTATCACATGGATGATGACCCCTCCAAGCGTCTGCTAGGTTTAGAGTTTGTAATATTTTTTTAATTTGTCGCAATTTGTTTGCGAAGCAACTACTTAGAGTTGTTTTGTACCTATCCAGATAGGGTTCAAGGGCTCAGTTGAAGTCACCTCCTATGATGAGCTTCCCCCAATCCCCTCCTTCAAGTGATCTAAGGAATTTAATGAAAGATGAGTGGGGAGTTGTGGTGGGGGAATAGATAGAGCCTAATGAAATTCTAACTCCCAATGTAGTGCCTTTTGAGAATATCCAACAGTCTCCAATGATCCATGTAAACAGTATTGATTATGCTGATGATTTGTTGGCTTTTGTAAATTCCAGAAATTCATATGATAATCTACTTTTTTAGTATGGGAAATAATCAGATATCTCAAATTGCCTAATTATTTACAGTAAATATGTTGCTTTTTGGATTAGAGAAACTAACAGTGAAAAATTTTAGTGTCCAGGGAATTCAAATTAATAACTCCAGGGAGCTGATGTGGGAAGAAAAACATAATATATGTAAAACAAAGGTCATGAGAAAGAAGCAATGGAAACTGTCATTTGAAAATAGAGCTGTCCATCTTTTTTTATCTGAGCTTCATATATCTACCTGAGGAAGTTGTGATAAGCTTATGTATTTTTTTTTTCCAAATGTTTCGGGGAAAGAGATTAAATGTGGTAAGCAGAAATATTACCTGAGGAAGTTGTGATAAGCTTAAGTATTTTTTTTCTTCCAAATGTTTTGGGGAAACAGATTAAATATAGTAAGCAGAAATATTACATGTTGGCCAGAAAAACAAAGGTGGCCTTAATATGATAAACCCAAAGATATTTTATATGAGATGTAGGCCAAATAACGCTGTAAGTTGATTTTAGCTGTTTCGGGGTTTCTGGGGAGAGACCTAAACTAAGTGCTTTAGAAATAAAAAATCCCAAATAAGCAAACTGAACAATTGTTTTCCAGCAATAAATGACACTAGAATACCCCCAAAGATAAATAATAAGAACCTAAAATAAAGAAATATTAAAGACAGGAGTTGTCCCAAAAAATTGAGCATTTATTATTAGTGTGCCAGAATTCTGTAGCTGTTTGGAATGGGATTGCAGACCTTTTAAAATATCCATTTTTTACAAATCAGTGTTATCCTCAAATAGCTTATGGGTTATTTCCAGGGAATGTAAATGCTTTCCATCATAGAACTTTATGGTTAGTAAACATATTAGGCGTTTACCATTTATGGAATGCAAGATGTGCTGTATCCATTAGAAGACATGTAATGTCTATAAATGTAGTAACTGATCATATTATACAGGACTTAAAGAGTTTTCACCAGAGACAATTTGAGCAAATGATGGGGAAGAAATGTCAGTCTCTCTGGAAAGGTTTCTTTTGTTAAACAAAAATGTATCCAATTGTATAATGTTTGGTTTGTAAAAATGTGCAAATAATTGTAAATTGTGTCTTATATTTAAATAAAATGTAAAGCTTCCCATGAGCAATTAAACATTTGAGACAGTGTATAGTGCTCAGAGTATAATGTGGATAAAAAGAAACATACTGTGACATATTAATAAATAACCTCTGTTAACAAAGAAAAATATTTTTAAAATGTCTCTTCAAACATGCTGAATGAGTAGGGAAAACAAGTTTTGCTATTGGTTACCTTTAACAGGTACAATATTAAGAACCTTATTAATATATTTAACTAGCGACTGCTCGTCAAAAAATGACGGCAATAAAATTGTAAAGCAGGGAATGCTGTTTGTGACACAATGTGAGTGTACTGGGTGGCTCAACTAAATAGACCCCTAAAGCACACTAATGAACCCATGTAATAACACTATAACTGGAATGAGGGTCTTGCAGTACACTATGTTAACCATGTCTCGTATGGGTGTCTATACAGACCCTCATAAGCCTCTATTTAACTTTGTTAGTCCCATAAGGGTATCTAAAGACCCTCATGAGACATTTAGAAGCCTAAGATGAACCCCATAAGTGCTATGGGGGTCCTCCAGGACCCTCATGAAACTAAGTAGAAACATTACACTGCACTATACCCCCCAACAAACCATTAAATGTAAAGTAACTCCCCTCTACACTATCCTATTAACATCTACACTACCTACCCTACCTACCTACCCACTAATAACCCCCCCACCCCACTAATTACAGAAAATAATAAAATAATAATAAAACCTTACTCACAAAAAGTAATAAAACCCACACACACACACACTACAGAATTTTTTTTAAAAACATTACACACCTGAAAAGGAAAGGCATACAATACATATACATTACATTACAATACAATACCAAAAAAAAAATATAATTCCTACCTATCTAAAATACAATAAATACTATCTAACATACATAAAATCCCCCTCTACATAAAATACAATAAATCCTAGCTAACATACATACCCCCCTCTATATAAAATACAATAAATCCTAACATAAATACATCCCCTCTATCTAAAATAAAATAAATCCTAACATAAATACATCCCCTCTATCTAAAATAAAATAAATCATATCTAACATACATACACACCCTCTATGTAAAATACAATAAATCCTAACATACATACATCATCTCTTTGTCAAATAAAATAAATCCTATCTACATACCCAAACCCTAAATCTAACCTACAATACAATAATTAAGACCACTTACCTTTGCAGGTCTACCTTCAGATAACCAAACTAGGAAAAAAGGAAAAAAATAATTAGTACAAACCATCACATATATAGTTGTGAGCAAGCGGGTTGTGAGCAAGGAGCCAGCAACTGTGGACTTTAACTGAGGACTCGCGAAGCGAGGGGCCGCATTTGCAGAGGTGGAGGCTCCCACCTCGACCGCAGAAATGACCGGACTTAGCATCCACAAATACGACCTCGCAAAAATACGGCCTTAGCGCCCGAAACCTGCGCACTTGAAAACATTAAAAGCATAATAAATACACACAACAAACACATAAAAAGCTTACCCACAGCAATGGGAGGCAACAAGAACCACTGAAAGTGAAGTTACACCTCAATTTAAGTAGAAATTCAAGAGTTTAGACACCCGAAAATCCTCTAAGCGAGAGAAAAAAAGGCCTGCCGAAAAAAACAAAAACGAGGCTACAGGACCCTAAACATGCAAAACACCATGAAACACATACAAATTTTCCGGAAAAGACGTACGAGGTTCAACAACAAGGACGCAAAATCATCCACACCCGCGTACCACACACATTAGGCACCATTTTACAACACTAACTTACACAATGCGGAAGTACACAGCTACCCTAACGGAATTTCCTCGCTCACGCACACTATTTACACTATACACTGCACACATTGCTGACACTTACACCGCAGCTCCACAACACTGAAAACCGACATTGTATGCTGCAGCAACATCAAAACAGATTGTCAGCTCTTCAACACAATGCTTTCTGCATGTGTTACTTAAAAATAGGTAAAGTATATTAATTTATTCATTTATTAATGATTTCATTAGCATAGAAAAAAACAGCCCCAATGCTGCTCATAGCACACAAACAACCAACAGCCACGCGATGAGCACAAGGCTTGCAATGAGCGCCGAAGGATCTCGGAACACCAACAAAATGAATGTCTCAACCACTTACCATTACCTGCTTTACAATCATATTGCCGTCATTTTTTGACAGGCAATTAATATTTTAAATATTCTACATATTCTACTCACCTTTCCAGCATGTCCCTGTATCTTCATTTCTTCTCCGGCGCAGCCCCTGTTAAAAAAACAAAAAAAACATAACATTAACACGAAATACATACACACAGAAAATGAAATAAAAGAAACATAATATACATTTAACTTACCTCCACGCAATGTCCCTGGCCTCCTCCTCTTCTACTCCGGCTGGGCCCTGGAAAAATCTGCGTTGTTAAAATATATATATATATATATATATATATATTTTTTTTTTTTTACGAACGGAGGTGCGCACTCGCGGAGCTCTCCAAAGCTAATGAGGCCTCTAGAGGCTTTTCCAGGAATAAAATGGCAAACGGCAATTGCGCCTTCTGATTGGCTGAAAAAGCTGTCTCATTGGCTAATGCACCTGTCAATCTATTTTTAAACCAATCAGAAGGCTCTGTTGCCTTCAGCCAATCACAATGGGATACAACCCAATGTGGTGATTGGCTGAAGGTATCTGCACCTTCTGATTGGCTGTAATGTGTTTGACAGCGACAATATCCAATCAGAAGGTGCTGTTCCCCTCATCCAATCAAAATGGGATACACTCCCAGAGAGGGATTGGCTGAAGGCATCTGCGCCTTGTGATTGGCTGATGTCACTGTCAATCAGATAACAGCCAATCAGAAAGCGCAGATGTGTTCAGTCAATCACCTCGTGGGGGTATATCCCATTGTGATTGGCTGAATGGAATAGCAGCTTCTGATTGGCTGTTGTCATTGTCAATTCGACTGCAGCCAATCAGAATGGGCAGATGCCTCCAGCCAAAGGCATTGTGGGGGTGTATCCCATTGTGATTGGCTGAAGGCAATAAAGCATTGTGATTGGTTTAAAAAAGATTGACAGGTGCATTAGCCAACGAGAATGGGATATGCGGGTGTATCCCATTCTGATTGGCTCACACCTTTGATTTGCTGAAATTTGATTGACAGTGTTTTTAGCCAATCAAAAGGCACCATTGGCAATTTTCTTCCTGAAAATGCTGTAGGAGGCTCATTAGCGTCAGGGAGGTCCGCTAATGACAGGGGCTGCGCCGGAGAAGAAATTAAGAAAGACATGCTGAAAAGGTGAGTAAAATATTTAGAATATTTAAAAGGAGTCCTGATTGACCATCATCAGTGAAAGGATTAATTAAGGGCTTATGGTGGTCTGTATTGACCCCCATGAGTGACAGTGTTAATTAAGGGGTTATGGGGGTCTGTATTGACCCTCATGAGTGACAGGGTTAATTAAGGGGTTATGGGTTCCTGACAGAGTTAATTCATGGATTATGGGGGTCTGTATTGACCCCAATGAGTGAGATGGTTATTTAGGGGCTCATGGGGCTCTGCATCGAGCCCCATGAGTGATAGGGTTGATTGTTATTTCTTTGCATGTCCTTTAAGGACCTTTACAGTCCTTTAAGGACCCGCAAGGCAGGAAATTCAAAGTTTAATTTCAGCGGGGATCCCTGGACCCCCACTGCGAGGGTTAATGTGGGGTTAATGTGGGGACCCTCCGGGGGGGAGGGGGTTAATGTTAGGTGCATGTGCGGGTACTTACAGTAATGTTTGTGTGCTGCGGGCCCATTAAGGAACCGCAACATCGAATTGAATGGTTTTAAATGCGTAAAATGGAAGTGTGTTTGGTGAATGAGCCCCCCTCACCTCATGTAGCTGAGATGTGGCCTACATGGCTTGCTTAGAGGTCCAAGGGCCGAGTGAAGTAGAGGAGAGAGGGGAGAGGTTTATGAAAATGTAATTAAAACGAGGCCTGCGGAGGTTGATTTGGGATGCATGAACGAGGTAGGCCTGCGAAGGCTGGTTTTGAAATTGTAGAGAGTAGGTTGATTTGGACTTATAGAAAGCTATTGAAAAGGTTGAAGGTTAGTAGATGTGGCCTGAAATCCACTAAACATGGCTTAGGAAGGCCAGTATCTTTATCAGATACTGATAAAGACAATTCAGTGGATTTGGGGCCAGTATATGAAAATAAAGCGTTATGTACAGCATGAATACTTACCTTCAGGATGAGGTGGGGCGAGCTGCAGAGCCCGACCTTTGAAGGGGCGGGGCAAGAGAGGGACCCAACCACAAATATAGATAGATAGATAGATAGATAGTGCATCTGTTTCTGCAGGTTCTGCCTCAACAGGAAGTATCCTTGTAAAATAATGAGATTCTCATTAGACCTAATCAGACCAATGGCAACTACGAACTTCCTGTGTGTTCAAAGGAAGGAGCTCAGTAAAAATTAAAAGGCTACATTCCAAAGTAGGATAATTGCATAGAAATATAATAAATTCGAGATTGTATTACGTATTTGCTTGCTCGAGGTCCACTTGAGAAGGGATTGGCAACCCACTCCAGTAGCTTTGCCAAGAAAGCGGGAGAGATAACATGTGCTGGGGTGCTGCATTCCATAGGGTTCTGGAGAGTCGGACATGACTGGACGACTAAACAACAACAATAAGTGTACACCTCTAAAGCAACAATAATTACTTTAACTTGAAAAAAATATGTTTAGCTGCCACCCTAAAAATTAACCAATTTACTCTAGTTTTCCCTTTACAGAGGCACAAAAATACAGATGTGCTTCAGACCACACCTGTCTCTGTCAGACTCATATCATTATCAGAGCTCTCCAAGATGTTCAGCCCCACTGTCCACTGCTCCCTGTCAATTTTGCTGTCAAAACAGTATCCCTCTTAGACTGTATTCTCATAATGGCTATATAAGTACGGCATTGTACCCTTTTATTTGAAGGACTTGCATCACATTTGTTGTTGCATTTGATGCTTTAAACATTGTCAGTGTCAGTGGTAGTAGGTGCATTGTTACTGACTAGGGTAAGGTTATGTTTTGGAAATATATTATAAAGTTTCACATACAGAATAAAAGTTAGGCAAATATGGGTTATTCAAAATACTTAGCAGAGATGATAATTAATGCTTCCTAATTAATTCATGATGTCTAAATGCGAGAATAATTTGGGACAGAATGTTATATGTTGTACAATACATATAAATAACTGTGGTACATGTTCCAAGCAAGTGTCCATAATAGGATGAATACTATTTTGATATTTAATTGTTTTTTGCACAATAGAAATACATTTAATGTCTGCTATGTTAGCTTTGCCACTAAAATGTCTTCCTTTTGAAAACAGCAGCTGTAGTATTTATGTGAAATTATTACATGGGCAAAAACCGTAAAATGGAAATCTGACACAAAAGTAGTAATGTATCCAAGCTTCTATCAGAAAAAGCAAGCAAGTGAAAACTAGCAATTACCACTACTATATATATGACTAGTGGCTTGCCCGTCAAAAATGACGGGGCAATAAAAAAGTGTTGAAATGCTGTTTGTGACACAATGTGAGTGTACTGAGTGCCTCAACTATATAGACCCCTTTAGGACACTAATGAACGCATGTAATAACACTATAAGTGCCATGAGGGTCATCCAGGACCTTCATCACACAAAGTGTAAACACTATACTATTAACTCTAACTATACCCCATTAACCCAAACCTTGGCCTATTTAATCGTAACCGTACACATTTAACTCTAACAGTACCTATGTAACCCTAAGTGGGCCTATTGAACCCTAACTGGGCCAGTTTAACCCTATGTACGCTTTTTTAATCCTGTCTCTTATGGGGGTCTATACAGACCCTCATAAGCCTCTATTTAACCCCATCAGTCCCATTAGGATCGTAGGACAGTTAGAAGCCTAACATTAACCCCATGAAAAACCTCCAGGACCCTCATAACACTAAGTACAAACACTACACTGCACTATCCCCCCCAATATACCATTACATCTAAACTAATCCTGTAACCTTACCTATTAACAGCTACATCACCTACCCCCTATTAAATCCCCCCACCCCACTAATTACAGAAAATAATAAAACCTAACTCAACAAAAATAATAAAAGCTAAGTCACAGAAAAAAAAGGTACATTACAGAAAATAATCTAAAATACAATACCCTCTATCTAAAATACATACCCCCTATGTGAAATACAATACCCCTATCTAAAATACATACATACCCCTATCTAAAATACATACATTCCCCCCTATCTAAAATACATAACCCCTATGTAACATACATTTAATCCGATCTAGATACACAAACCATAAATCTAACCTAAAATAATAATTAAGACCACTTACCTTTGCAGATGTCCCTTCAGATCGCCCCCCTAGGAAAAAAAAAAAAAAAAGTACAAAACAGTACATAGTAAAAATAAACATTCCAAATATTTTAAATATTCAACTCACCTTTCCAGCATGTTCCGCATCCTTCTTATTTTCTTCTCTGGCATGACATTAGTACAACATATACATACACAAATGGGGTTAAATAGAGGCTTATGAGCGTCTGTATGGACCCCCATAAGAGACAGGGTTAAATATGCTTAGATGGGGTTAAATAGGCCCAGTTAGGGTTAGATAGGTACTGTTAGGGCAAAATTTGTACTGTTAGGATGAAATAGGACCAGGGTTGGGTTAATGGGGTACCGTTAGGGTTAATAGTGTAGTGCTTACACTTTGGGTCATGAGGGTCCTGGATGAGCCTCATGGCACTTATATTGTTATTACATGGGTTAATTAGTGTCCTATAGGGCCCTATATAGACCCCTATCGTACTTATGGGATTAGTTAGTGTCTGTATTCACCTCCATAGGTGACACGGTTAATTACGGTATTATGGGGGTCTGTATTGACCCCCATGAGTGACAGGGGTAATTAAAGGATTATGGGGTCTGTATTGACCCCCATGAGTGACGGCTTAATTAAGGGCTTATGGGTGTCTGTATTGACCCCTATGAGTGACAGGCTAAATAAGGGATTATCGGGGTCTGTCTTGACCGCCCATGAGTGACAGGGGTAATTAAGGGATTATGGGGGTCTGTATTGACCCCCATGAGTGACAGGGTTAATTAAGGGATTATGAGTGTCTGTATTGCCTGGAAATTCAAATTTTGTTTGTAGCGGGGGTCCCCAATCGTGTGCGATCGAGGACCCCCACTGCGAGGGTAATGTGGGGACCCTCCGTGAGTCCCATTGGGGACCCCCATCATTTGAGGGTTAATTTTAGGTGCTGCCGGGCTTAACTGTTTGTGTGCCGCGGGCCATTTAAGGACCAGCAGCTGGGAATATAGACATTTTAAATGCAGTGGGGGACACGATCGTGACCCCCACTGAAAGGGTTAATGTCGGGACATTGCGGGTGTCTCCCATGTGGACCCTCAGCAGGGGCTTAATGTGGGCACACTTCGGGGGTCCGATTGGACCTTCGCAGCACGGGGTTAATGTGGGGTTCTTAGCTTATCTCGGATCTCTTAATGTGGGGTTTTGGCAAAGTTGTACGTGGCTGGCAGTGTTTTGCGCGGTCCAGGGTCTTTGAGCCTCGTTTTCATTTTTTTTTGCCGCCTTTTTGTTTCTTGCTTAGCCGGTTTTAGAGTTCTGAAACTGGGGTAATTGGGGTTAAATTTGCCTGCAACCTCACTTCCAGGCGTCCTGGCTGTCCCTCCGTGCTGTGTGTGAGTGTATTTTTTAAATTATCATGTTTTTCGGTTTGCACAGTTACTGCCTTTGGCGCTCATCGCCTAAGTGGTGAGAGTTAACAGCTCGCCACTCGCTACACACCATGCAAAGCGTTACAACATCTCTTAGTTTGACAACTATTATATGTGATTGATGGGTGTCCTAAGCGCATACCCAAACCCACAATTGGCGAGCCTAGCGACGAGCAACTTCATTGCGCATGTCCAAACCCGCAATTTTTGAGCCTCTTTGCGAGACTCGCAAATTGCGTGCTTGCACATGCGCTAAGCCCATGCACAAGCCCACAACTTTGCGAGTGTTACACACAAACTCGCAATTACCACAACTATATATATGATGTGTGTGCTAAGCGCATGCCCAAACCCACAATTGGCTAGCCTCGCGATGAGCACCTTCAGCGCTCATTGTGCAGGCCCAAACCGCAATTTGCGATCATTACACACAATGTAACAATGTACAATGTAGTTTCTGGTTGCTTGAGAGTTACTATTAAAAGAGGCCCCGATTAGCTGCACATAGGCTGATCTGCTAAGGGCTGTTCTAGCTGCAGCAGCTTTCACTCCTCACTTACACGCAGGTACGTTCGGCTGGAGAGTGTGCTGTAGAACCCGGGGAATATAACGCCAACACTGCACTGGCTCAGTCACTCATGCCTGTCTGCTTCCAGGTAAAACTGAAGTGCAGAGACATACAGTGAATTCAATCTGAATGCCTGTAAGCATTTTGTGGCATGACAACCTGGCTCCTGGTATTTGTTGAGCCCGGTAAATGTTAATTTGTATTTAAAGTACAGTATTCAATATTTTTCTGGTTGCTTGAGAGTTCTAGTTGTTTGAGTTCTGGTTAACTGAGATTCTTCTGTATATAAATATAAATATACAATATATATATATATATATATATATATATATATATATTTATATATATATTGTAACAGAGATCATAAATTAAAGAGTTCCAAAATGCTTCTGGATTGTAAGTTCTGATGTTTTTGTCCACCCTTACGTGCATGTGTCACTGTGTACATAGCAATCTCTCAATCTCTGCTGTACATTATATTATATACTAGCGAATTGCCCGTCAAAAAATGACGGCAATGAAATTGTAAGGTAGCTAATGTTGTTTGGTGTGTAATAGTAAAGATATAATACATTAATAAATGAATATACTTTACCTATTTGGAAGCATTGTGTTGAAGAGATGTGAATGTGTTTTGACATTGCTGCAGCATTAGTGTTGTGGAGCTGCTCTCTAAGCGTGCTGAATGTGTACAGTGTAATACTGTGCGTGCGCGAGTCGAAACCGTGCGCGTAGTGTCGTACTTCCGCATTTGCGTTAAATGGCGGTTTATGTGTGTTGTGCGTCTTTGCGTATTGTCCGTTGTTGGTTTGTAGTGGTTTTCGAGTTTCGTGTGGTGTTTTGCGAGTGTGGTGTTTTACGTCTGGAGAGTGCTGTAGCCTCGTTTTCGTTTTGTCCGTCGGCCATTTTTTCTCTCGCTTAGCGATTTTATTAGTGTCTAAAGTGTTTTATTTTTATTTAAATGAAGGTGTAACTTGTTTTTTTGAGGTGCTGGATGGTTCCTCTTGCTGTAGGTAAGCTTTTTATGTGTGTGTTGTGTGTATTTATTGTGTTTTAAATGTTTGTATGTCGGCGTGTTGCATCGATGTTTGCGAGGTCGTAATGTGTGGTAACGTGTTTCGTATGTTGTTTGCGTTCCTCGTAAAATTTAGCGAGTGTCCGTAATTTGTGTGTCGTGTTTTTTTGAGTAGCGACGTGAAGTTTGCGAGGGTTTGAGGCCCTTGCCCAGTGACCTCGCCAGCAACTGAGGCCCTCGCTTCGCGAGGGGCCTCAGTTGCTGGCATGGAGCGCCTTCGGCGCTCCATGCCAGCAACTGAGGCCCTTGCCCAGTGACCTCGCTACGCGAGGGCCGCGGCTCGCTATGCGAGGGCCGTGGCTCGCTTCGCGAGCCACGGCCCTCGCTTCACGAGGGCCGCGGGCTCGCTATGCGAGCCCGCAAGCGTGAGCAACGACCCGTACGCTCACAACTATATATGTGATAAGCACTGTATGATGAGTTGTCTAATGGCTGCCATTGCAAGGCTGAGCTGGGCCCTCCAGGTAACAAACACTTATTACATCAGAGACATGTCATAATAGATGATGTCACAGAGCCGAGGGCACTATATAAGGCACTGGGATGGGAGGCAAAGTCACTTATATCAGGAAGACAGATGAGCATTTTATAGATGGATATAGGAAGCTTTAAATGAGCAATCTCTACCGTGACAATGAAGACTGAGAGATTGTATAGCTAAAGGTAAGGCTTAATAATTGGGTAATTAGGTGAATTGTAACATTCTATAATACTATGTATGATATTGTATAGTCACAAGTCTCATGTATTTACTGTATCCCTTGTATCTTTCTACAGAAAATGGTAGCACGCTATAAATATAAGATATAATTACATATGTGAGGAGACAGATGTGAGGTAAAGACGTTCCTTCAGTTTATTTGTACTTTTATTATTATCCTATATTATCGCCAACATATTCTGTAGCGCTATACATAAGTTAAGTTACAGGCAATGACAAGTTTAAGATTCACACATTGCAAAGAATGTAGGGCCCTGTCTTTGAGCTTGAAATCCGGCTTTCCCTAAAGTACCTTGCAGGATTGAAACTCGCAGATTTACAATCTATATGGACTCTACGCTGGCCAGACATCACCTTTAATTGGCATACGCTGGCCAGACATCACCTTTAATTGGCATGGCAGGGATGCACTTGGTTATGCACTTGGTTTTACAGCAACTCTGCAATTAAAGGGGAAGCTTTGTCACCTTAAATGTATATGAGATTGCTATATGTCTCTGTGTATGTAATCTCTTGTGAGTAATTATGTGCAAAGAGCAGCCTTAGTGAGTACCACAGAGTTTTATGTTGCCAATTTCTCAGAGAGAAATACGCAAACCCCAGTTGCCCGCAGTCTATTAATAAGTACCTTGGTATATGGATATGAAAAAAAACATATATCACAATAGCATTACAAAGCCAAATTATTATATAGATGTAGCGATTGAAGATCTTCAAGCTAATGTCTGATGTACAAAACATACTGTAATCCTATGATTTAGTCTTCTTTGCGCATTTAGTCTTCTTTGCACATCTTTTTTTCTGTATTCCCTAACCTTCTGTAGTAGAAGGTAATGCAAAAGTGGTGACAGTATAATTACAATTGCATTTAGTATTTAAAGGGCTATATTTTCTTCCATTGTCTTATACTTTATAAAATATATTGCACATTATCAAGTCTGGTTCTTCATAAAAAGGTCAGAATGATTTCATGGAAGCTCATGTCACAAGGTTTCAAGCCCCTCAGCACGAAAAAGGACTCTTTACAGACATCTCTGGTGAGATGTCTGATAAACCAATGCATTATATCAACCTTGTAGATTATGTCCTTGTGAGGTCCCTTAATAAGGCTTCTTTATCTCCTAGGTGGACTCAACCTCTCACCCTTGTGTTCCTCCCCAATCGAACTGTTGTCAAGTTGAAGGAAAGGTTCAGAATGGTCTGCATCCCTCTGGTGAGATGTCTGATAAACCAATGCATGATATTGATCAGGAAGATTAGGTCGTTATGAAGTCTCTTAATAAGGTTTATTTATCTCCTAGGTGGCTGGGATGTCTCACCTTGTTTTCCTAAGCAATCAAAACGCTGACATGGTTGAATTAAAGTTCAGAATGGTTTCATGGAAACTCATGTCACAAGGTTTCAAGCACCTCAGCATGAAACATTACTCTTTACAGCCCTCTGGTGAGATGTCTGATAAACAAATGCATGATATTGACCTGGAAGAATATGCCCTTGTAAAGTCTCTTAATAAGGTTTCTTTATCTCCTAGGTGTACTGGGATGTTTTAACTTGTGCACCTTACCAATTGAACTGTTGTTGAGGTTGAAGGAAAGGTCAGAAGGGTCTGCATCCCTCTGGTGAGATGTCTGAAAAACCAATGCATGATATTGACCTGGGATATTATGTTTTTGTGAAGTCTCTTAATAAGGTTTCTTTATCTCCTAGGTGGACTCAACCTCTCACCTTGTGTTCCTCACCAATCGAACTGTTGTTGACATTGAAGGAAAGGTCAGAATGGTTTCAGGGAAGCTCATGTTGCAAGGGTTCAAGCCCTTCACCATGATAAAAAGGGTTCAAGCCCGTCACCATGAGAAAGGACTCTTTACAGCCCTCAGGTTAAACACTCTGCATACTCACCCTGTCTGCCATTGGGGTTATCCCTTGGTTCATCAGTTGCGAAGAGTGGGAACAGTGGCAATTCACTTGTGTAGCCGACACCAACTTGACTGGCCTCCCAATCTACTACTGAACTCCTTCGGTATAGAGACTGATGGTAAAATATATTTTAGCATATGTACTGATATTATACAACCCTATCTGAACTCGGCAGAGGAAATAGAAATCAAGCAGAACGTTTCTGTGCAAGCAAATGTTTTTGTGATAATTAGGAAGTTGTGCAATAGTGTACTTTCACTGTGTTATTTTTTTTTCAGATAAAGAACACATTGTGCCAATGAGCCCTCTCATGACACTCTCTGCATTCTCACTCTGTCTGCCATTGTGGTTATCCCATTCATTGGTCATCAGTTTAAAAGAGTGAGAATAGTGGCAACTCACCCGTGTAGCCGACACCAACTTAACTGGCCTCCCAATCTACTACTGAACTTCTTCAGTACAGAGACTCAACTCTATTGACTCATGGTAAAATATATTTTAGTATATATATTCCTTGTGAAGTCTCCTAATTTAAGCATCATAAGCCAGGTAGCAGAGAGATCTGCCTCAAATGTCTGATAAACAAATGAATGATATTCACCTAGGAGATTATGTCCTTGTGAAGTCTCTTAATAAGGTTTATTTATCTCCTAGGTAGACTTGACCTCTCACCTTGTGTTCCTCGCCAATCGAACTGTTGTTGACATTGAAGGAAAGGTCAGAATGGTTTCAGGGAAGCTCATGTTGCAAGGGTTCAAGCCCTTCACCATGATAAAAAGGGTTCAAGCCCGTCACCATGAGAAAGGACTCTTTACAGCCCTCAGGTTAGACACTCTGCATACTCACCCTGTCTGCCATTGTGGTTATCCCTTGGTCATCAGTTGTTATCCCTTGGTCATCAGTTGGGAACAGTGGCAATTCACCTGTGTAGCCGACACCAACTTGACTGGCCTCCCAATCTACTACTGAACTCCTTAAGTATAGAGACTGATGGTAAAATATATTTTAGCATATGTACTGATATTATACAACCCTATCTGAACTCTGCAGAGGAAATAGAAATCTAGCAGAACGTTTGTGTGCAAGCAAATGTTTTTGTGATAATTAGGAAGTTGTGCAATATTGTGTCACTGTGTTATTTTTGTTTCAGATAAAGAACACATTGTGCCAATGAGCCCTCTCATGACACTCTCTGCATACTCACTCTGTCTGCCATTGTGGTTTATCCCATCATTGGTCATCAGTTTAAAAGAGTGAGAATAGTGGCAACTCACCCATATAGCTGACACCAACTTAACTGGCCTCCCAATCTATTACTGAACTCCTTCGGTACAGAGATTTGACTCTCTTGACTCATGGTAAAATATATTTTAGTATATATATTCCTTGTGAAGTCTCTTAATTTAAGCATCATAAGCAGGTAGAAGAGAGATCTGCCTCAAATGTCTGATAAACAAATTAATGATATTCACCTTGTAGATTATGTCCTTGTAAAGTCTCTTAATATGGTTTATTTATCTCCTAGGTGGACTGGACAGCACTCAATGTAGAAGGAAAGGTCAGAATGGTTTCACAGAAGCTCACGTTGCAAAGTTTCAAGTCCCCACACCATAAAAAGGACTCTTCACAGCCCTCTCGTGAGACTGCATATCTATCTGCCATTTTATCGCCTTGGGACTCTTGTGTACAAGTAAATAAAGATGCCTTCTTCTTCATAAGATCAGATCTGTGTCATTCTTTACTGAATTAATTGACCTGTAACATGTGGTAAATACAAAACAATATTGAATATTGGAAGTCACTGTTGGACACCCAGCCACCGCTCTCAGTGTTTATTGCCTGCTGACTGGGCCATTGTCCACCACAATCTCACCTTCTTGTGTCACTTCCCCATCTCCTTTACACTGTACGTTCTCAGGAGCAGGGCCGTCACTTCCTCCTGTGTCAGAATGTTTCTCATGTCTTATAGTATGTATTTTTCAGTACCTACTGTAATATTTGTATATACTAGCTATCAGTCTCAGTCCTTATTTTGTTTTGCAACAATTATACAAAATTACCTTTTATCAGCTCTAAACATTGTTACCCAATCTCTTTAGATTATTATCCCCAGAGCAGGTACTTCATCTACTCTGTGGTACTTCATCTACTCTGTATTAGAGGGTTGTGTTGTTATAAGTCATATATAATGCTTCTTATAAGAATATATGTTTGTCAATAAAAGACATATAGAGAGACCCTGCATTATGTCATTGTAATGCAACTGTCCAAGTGATAATTCCATCCTGGAGGAGGAACACAACCCTCAACCCTGACTGACCTCTTATGTCAAGAGAAGTGCATGCAAAACAACATGTTGTATACATAAGGTCTCTGCAGAGCATCTGGGGTATAGGATTGATTCGCTGCAGAGTGCCTGGCATAGGAGTGATGCTCTGCACAGAATCTTGGGTATAGAAGTGATGCTCTGCAGAGCATCTGGTGTTTAGGAGTGAAGCTATGCAGCGCACCTAGTTTAGGAGTGATGCTCTGCAGAGCTCCTGGTATTAGAGTGATGTTCTGCAGAGCGCCTGGTATAGGAGTGATGCTTGACCTTCTAGTCTTCCTGTATGTATTCTACTGAGACTTGCTCTTCTATGTAGCTATATTCATGAAATGCAGTATTTCAATAGAACTGAATAGACATACCATCAGCATCCATTATTATCGTTTATTTGTAAATGTAATGAGCCAACATATTCCGTAGGGCTATACTCTTACATGGGTAAGTTCAAGGCAAAAACAATAGCAATATTATGGGTAAGTTCAAGGCAAAAACAATAGCAATATTAACACATTGCAAAGGATGGAGGGCCCGGGATTTGAGCTTAGAATCCGATGTCCATAGTGCTTTCCCCAAAGCTCCATTCAAAATTGAGAACTCGCAAACTTACAATGTACAATCTAACATCCATCTACTCCTGTTAGGAACATGAGCAAATGGCTGCCGTCATTAAATTGCATGTGTTTTATTTAAATATTATACAGGTTGTTATAATTTATTTATAAAAAAAAGCATTTTGTCCATAAAATAATAATATAAATATGACACTTGGGTGGTCCTGTGATGGTTAGGTCTTCTCTCACATCAGGCAGTTAGTGGACATACTCTGGTCTATAAGATCTGAGGTTAACGGAGCCAGGATCAGTCAGAGCTGTTTAATTAATAACTATCAAAAAGAGCTGTGGGCTGTAAAAGTCAAAAATTAATTGGCTAAACACAGATAATGAGCCTGTCCAGCAGTAGTGATGTCGCGCACATAAAATTTTCGGTTCGCGAACCGCGAACGCGAACCGCCGCAAATGTTCGCGAACCGGCAAACCTGGCGAACCGCCATAGACTTCAAGGGGCAGGCAGATTTTAAAACCCACAGGGACTCTTTCTGGCCACAATAGTGATGGGAAAGTTGTTTCAACGGGACTAACACCTGGACTGTGGCATGCCGGAGGGGGAGTCTGGTTTTAAGCCATAAAGGGCATAAATTACCTAACATTCCTAAATTGTTTGGAATAACGTGCTTTAAAACATCAGGTATGATTTTGTATCGATCAGGTAGTGTAAGGGTTAGGCCCGCTTCACAGTGACAGACCAACCCCCCCCCCCCCCCCCCATTTAACGCACTGCAAAAAAACGCAAACAGTCCATTTGCACAACCGCACACTCCCCATTTGCACAAGGTTGGATAACAAGCTAGCCATGTCCCGTTCCTTGTCCTCACTGATGTCATTGAAGGTCTCTTCCTCCACCCAGCCACCAAGGGTCCCCGAAAGGTGACAACAAGCCCCCTGGGACGCCTTCCACCTCCTCAAAGCCACCTTCCTCCTCTGACTCCTCTTCTTCAGACTGCTCTCACTGCGTGTCCTCTCTCTGCATTATTATAAGGTGTGTTAAGTAGTACTACTCTTATCAGTTTAATACCTGTTACAGCACCTATCAGGGGGCGTGTATAAGGCCTGGATTTTTAGAACCGGGAGATGGAAAAAGATGCTTGGTTGGTCGTATCACTTCAATTTTGGGGCACGCAACGTGCAATCAAAGGTGCCACCAGATAGGAGTGGCGTGTTTGTAAGTACTACTCTTATCAGTTTAATACTTGTTACGTCACCTATCAGGGGGCGTGTATAAGGCCTGGATTTTTAGAACCGGGAGATAGAAAAAGATGCTTGGTTGGGCGTACCACTTGGGGCACGGCACGTGCAATCAAAGGTGCCACCAGATAGGAGTGGCGTGTTTGTAAGTACTACTCTTATCATTTTAATACTTGTTATGTCACCTATCAGGGGGCGTGTATAAGGCCTGGATTTTTAGAACCGGGAGATGGAAAAAGATGCTTGGTTGGTCGTAACACTTCAATTTTGGGGCACGGCACGTGCAATCAAAGGTGCCACCATATAGGAGTGGTGTGTTTGTAAGTACTACTCTTATCAGTTTAATACCTGTTACAGCACCTATCAGGGGGCGTGTATAAGGCCTGGATTTTTAGAACCGGGAGATGGAAAAAGATGCTTGGTTGGTCGTATCACTTCAATTTTGGGGAACGGCACGTGCAATCAAAGGTGCCACCATATATGAATGGCGTGTTTGTAAGTACTACTTTTATCAGTTTAATACTTGTTACGTCACCTATCAGGGGGCGTGTATAAGGCCTGGATTTTTAGAACAAGGAGATGGAAAAAGATGCTTGGTTGGTCGTATCACTTAAATTTTGGGGCACGGCACCTGCAATCAAAGGTGCCACCAGATAGGAGTGGCGTGTTTGTAAGTACTACTCTTATCAGTTTAATACCTGTTACAGCACCTATCAGGGGGCGTGTATAAGGCCTGGATTTTTAGAACCAGGAGATGGAAATAGATGCTTGGTTGGTCGTATCACTTAAATTTTGGAGCACGGCACGTGCAATCAAAGGTGCCACCAGATAGGAGTGGCGTGTTTGTAAGTACTACTCTTATCACTTTAATACTTGTTACGTCACCTATCAGGGGGCGTGTATAAGGCCTGGATTTTTAGAACCGGGAGATGGAAAAAGATGCTTGGTTGGTCGTATCACTTCAATTTTGGGGCACGGCACGTGCATTCAAAGGTGCCACCATATAGGAGTGGCGTGTTTGTAAGTACTACTCTTATCAGTTTAATAACTGTTACAGCACCTATCAGGGGGCATGTATAAGGCCTGGATTTTTGGAACCTGGAGATGGAAAAAGATACTTGGTTGGTCGTTTCACTTCAAATTTGGGGCACTTTGTGACATTAGCTTCTTATGCTCAAACATGTCCTTTACAGGCACCTGACTATGGGCAGATGAGCAGGAACTGGTCCTTTACAGGCACCTGACTATGGGCAGATGAGCAGGAACTGCTCAAAGCGAGAGACAGAGTGGCGGATGGTTGAGAGGGGGCAAGGAGGACAGCAGTGGTTGATGTGGCTGATGATGCTGGGCCAGGAGGAGGATGGCGGCTTTGAGTTTGTGTGCTGCTTGTACTCATGTGTTGGTCTGGAGTCACCCAAACATTAGGTCTCAACCTGGTCCTTTACAGGCACCTGACTATGGGCAGATGAGCAGGAACTGCTCAAAGCGAGAGACAGAGTGGCGGATAGTTGAGAGGGGGCAAGGAGGACAGCAGTGGTTGATGTGGCTGATGATGCTGGGCCAGGAGGAGGATGGCCGCTTTGAGTTTGTGTGCTGCTTGTACTCATATGTTGGTCTGGAGTCACCCAAACATTAGGTCTCAACCTGTAGAGGATAAGGGAACCAGGCTACTCTAGACCTCATTCATCATTACAGGTTTTGACAGATTGGTACTGTGCGTGCAAATTACTGTGACAACAGATATGAATGGCACTGTGCACTTGCAGATGTTGGCAGAGTAGACGCTGTAGGTCTGACACACATGCTTGCAGACAACTAACTGCTATGCAATCTATTACAGTAGAAACATTTTTTTTTTGTTTTAAATGTACACTACTGTTACACCAGATATGAGTGGTGTGTTAAGTAGTACTACTCCTATCAGTTTAATCCCTGTTATGTGCCTTTTTTGGGGGTTTGGTTGTTGAAGTCACAGTGCAGCACCAGAGGCCAGAAAAATTAGGTATTGTAGATCTTGCAGCGAGCAGAGAAGAAGGTAGGCCTGATTCAACGCCCCAGCCCCGCATACCCACACTCAGAGATTGAGGGGGGGACCTGAGAAGGCCCCCTTCCGGAGATATAAATGGGGGCCATCCCAAATAAGCACACAAGCGGGGACAAAGGTAGTAAAGGGGACATAGGGGCCCATGGACTGACGGTCGCCATCTTGGCAGGAAAAGGGCCCAGCAATTAAGCCAAACTGACCCAGCACAGGCAGCTACTTGAGTCAAACGCTGTACAATTACACCTTAATAAAGCTGAAACATGCAGCAGCAGGGATTCTAAACGGCCACACGGGGACAAGGAGGCTAACAGCCCCCACAGTCTCTGCACCACTCTTTTTAACAGATAACCCAAGGGGCAAACCAGGGACCTTGCCCACATAAAAAACAGAATTTTATTGAAGGAATTATTAGTGTCTTTACCCCCCAAGAGAGGACATAATATACGGTATCTTTAGACTACCTGATGGCCAAACCTCCTTTAGCCCCAATGCTATCCAAGAAACATTTCAAAACTTCTATCAGACCATATATTCATCCCAATCCCGCTGCAGCGGATCTGACATAGAGTCCTTCCTACTACAGCAAGAAGTCCACAGAATACCTGTACCTCAATTGGACAGCTTGAACCTAGACATATCCCAAGAGGAAGTTAAATCTACAATCCAAGATCTTAAATTTGGCAAGTCCCCAGGGCCAGACGGTTTTACTCATCTGTACTATAAGAAATTTGAGCCCTTGCTTACCCCCGCACCTAACATCTTTATTTATACTAAATGGAGAACCTATGCCCCCTTAATTGAATCAGGCCGACCTCATAGTCTTTCCAAAAGGGGGTAGGGACCCTTTAGAGGTTAAAAATTATCGCCCCATACCCCTGATAAATGTGGATGTCAAAATCCTAGCTAAAATTATGGCCAAACGAATATCTAACTTTTTACTGGACTAAATACACAAGGACCAAACGGGGTTCATTCCTTTCAGAGAGGCAGGAGATAATGTTAGGAGGGTTCTGAATTCCCAGTTCTTGGCTCAACACTATAACAACCCAGTTTGCCCTCTAGCCCTAGACATAGAGAAGGCTTTTGATACGGCCATATATGTACAAAATGCTAGATAAGTTTGGATTTGAGGGACGCTTTCTCAACCTGCTCAGAAGGTACTATGACTCACCAGTTGCTAACTTAAAGATACCAGGGGACCATAAGGCCAAAATCCAAGTACAGAGAGGGACCAGGCAGGGATGCCCACTCTCCCCACTGCTCTTTGCTCTTGCCATTGAACCCCTAGCGCAGGCAATCAGATCCAACCATGCCATCCAGGGGGTTCAAGTAGGACACCATCAGTTTAAGTGTTCACTTTTCGAGGACGATATGCTTTGCACCCTGACCAAGCCCCTTCTCTCTATACCAGCACTCATGTCCACTATAAAAGACTTCAGCTAAATCTCGGGCCTCCAATCCTTGCAAAAGGATATTTCTCTTTCAATGGAATCCTGCTTACTGGGGATACACATAAAAAAAACGTATCTCAATCCTAGAACAAGCTATTCAAATTAATGGCTTTAGCATTCAAAATACACATAGCTACCGGGCCCGGATGGATTTACAAATCTCTATTACCAAACTTTTATAGACTTTTTATTACCCCACTTAGCCACACTTTTCAATCAAATTTTAGAAGGCTCTCCCATGCCACAAGAACTAAACCATGCAAATATGATATGTTTCCCGGAAGAACGACGAGACCCATTAGAACTTAAAAATTACTGCCCCATATCACTCCTAAACGGGGATCTAAAAATTTGGGCCAAATTAATGGCAAACAGGATTTCGTGATTTCTCCCCTCCATAATCCATAAAGACCAAACAGGGTTTATCCCCCATAGACAAACGGGGGACAATATCAGACGGACACAAAATTTAATCTCATGGTCATCCCAACATCAAATACCCACATGCCTTTTGGCGTTAGATATAGAAAAGGCCTTTGATACTTTGGAATGGCCTTATTTAAAAGCAGTATTACAGAAATTTGGGTTTGCAGGCAAATTTATGAACTTGATAGATACATACTACAAATCCCCGTCAGCCAGATTAAAACTCCCGGGA
The DNA here is from genome assembly GCA_027410445.1 of Discoglossus pictus. Taxonomy (NCBI): domain Eukaryota; kingdom Metazoa; phylum Chordata; class Amphibia; order Anura; family Alytidae; genus Discoglossus; species Discoglossus pictus. Next base: position 149,796,466 of record CM050163.1, on the reverse strand, counting down.
GATTGCTTACAACACATAAAGATTCAAAGGGGAAAAAATAAATTTTTAGATTTATTTGGAATCATAAAGCCCCGAGGATCTCAAAAAGTAATATGTATAGACCAAAAGGGAAAGGGGGCCTATCGTGCCCGAATCTCAAACTGTATTATAAGGCAGCGCAGCTGGCTTTCATTCCTCTGGCGCATTCTCCCACACATCAGCCGCTCTGGGTATTTATGGAAAATGTAAGCATGTCACCTTATACATGGGATATAGTAATATGGATTGCAGGCCTGTATACTTTTTTGAGAAACTTGAAAAACCCGTTGATTAAGCACTCATTAAAAATATGGACGGAGATGAACTGGACACAAAAACTGGACACTCGGGTATCAGATCTTACCCCTATCGTACCCAATCCCCACTTTAAGATACATCTTCCGGAAAGCTCTCTCAGTTGGTGGAAGTCTCAGAACCTACTAAGGGTTTGTCCATGGTGGCATGACGACAAAATAATGACCGGGTGAGAGATAGATACAATTTACCCCTGGCTGAACACTATAATTTTTGCAGGATACATCATTTTATATATACGATAAGTGGTAGGGGAACCCCCAAAAGAAACACCTGGCTACTCAAAAAATGTAGGGATTCCCCCTTTCAGCCTGGTATTATTAGCCTCATGTATGAACTATTTAATGAAAACTCATGGGCATACAAACCAGACTATACCAAAGCCTGGGAGAGGGATTTGGGCACCGAGTTGGCAGATAGCACATGGGATAAAAGTTGGCGAGGCTTAAGTAGGGGATCTTTAAATTATAGTCTGCTTGAGACTTCAATAAAGGTCCTACACAGGACATATATTACTCCTTTTAAGCTAAATAAATGGGATCCAAAATGGAGCAGCTCATGTTTTAGGAACAGTGGTAATGAGGCTACATTTATTCATGTCTGGTGGGATTGTTCGGCAGTCATAAGACTATGGGAAGAAACATGCTTACTAGCTTCTAAAATGTTTAAGATTCAGATTTCTGCTAATATAGAAAACTGCATGCTGGGTGTTCCGCATGTCTGTCTCTCGCCCGCTCAAAATAGGCTATTAAAGTTCATCATGTTGGCCACAAAGAACCCTATAGCCAGACAACGGAAATCGGATACCCTACACTTTCAGGTGGTTAAAAATAAATTAAACTTTATCCTTATAAATGAACGCCTTACCCATTTAGTAGACAACTCCATGGATACATTTTGAGATATATAGTCTCTGTGGCTGCAATTAAGGGATAGCATATCATCTGGAGACAATTAAAGAAATTTAGGTCCGGAATAGGGGCTCCCCTAAATGGGAGAGGATATTTTCAAGAGAACGGGATGGATGGAGGTGTGTGTGGACGGAGGTAAGTGCTATATTTTACATAATATTTATGTAAAAAAGGAGGATGTTTGTGGACCTTTCCCTTTCAGAACATGTTAAATGTTAAAACTAGTTATTTTTTTTCCCAATTATAGTCGGATTCAAGACTTAAAGGGAATCAACTTAAAACAAACTGAATTAAAGCTATATTAATAACTGAAAAGTAATATATATATATATATATATATATTTAGGCTACAGGTACAACCAAATCCAGATAACATACTAGCCCTGGATATGGTATAAGCTCCAAGATTATGGAATGGAAAGGGGTAAACTGAGTATTAATAGAGATAAGGTAACTCAGTGATGTATTAACATGTATGGATATATATGTAACATGGAAATGGTTGTTTGAATATGATATATTACCTGACCTAATAAAATATTTTTTGAAAGAAAAAATACACATAGCTAGTAGTTGGAAAACCCCAAATTAAAACTTTCAGGAATTAATTAAAAAAATCAGCTATTTACTGCTCAACGAGAGATTAAACCATGTAGTCTTGGATAGAATCACCCAGTTCCAGACAATTTGGGATCCCTGGATAACATCCCCATTTAGTGCCCCCCTAATATAATAAAACATTTGTTAATGGTTGAAGCGACTCGGGGGGAAGGACCGGAGTGGGGGAGCCCCGGAGGAGACCCTTCAGAAGCAACCCGCGGCAAAATCATCCGAGGAAAGGAGAGGTCGCCTACTGAAGCCTGCCCTAGGGTAACCCAAGGGCGATTGAGCATGTTAGATATTGTAAATAATAAGCTACTGCTGGAGTGATGATAGATAATAGGACTTTGGTGTTAACTGCTGATATGCTCTTTACTATTGTCTGTTTTACCATGTCTTAGGTTTCTCTTAAAAATTGCAATCACAGTAAAAAAAAAGAAAATGTATTAACCAAAAAGGTAAAAATAAGAAGGCATAGCCAGCTAATTTTAACAAAATGTCTTCATTGTAAATATGTATTTTTGCACAACTGTTGTGTTATGCAAGACTGTTCAATATGCTTTCTTTTTCATTACATGCCGTACGCCTTCTGACATAAAAATTTAAATTAAAAAATTAGGTATTGTTGCAGCCGCTGCTGTTGCAGTGGCCAGAAAAATTGACCTTTGTTCTCCAGGCAGAAAGTGCCATAAAACATTGCGTCTTCTTGAACCCTAGTTGGTGGCGCATAAGTCACGCAAGTCATCCGGCATTCACAGATAACATACAGCAGCGTGTGGACCATTTTTAGCCGAAGGCAGCTCATCTCATCAGGCCTTTTTCAGTCGAATGTATCGCCCAGTGTCAGTCCCTTCGGGATCCATCCCTCATTCATCTTTATAAAGGTGAGGCAATCTAGACTTTTTTGCCCTAGACGACTTCTCTTCTCGGTGACAAAACCTCCTGCTGCACTGAAGGTCCTTTCTGACAGGACACTTGAAGCGGGGCAGGCCAGAAGTTCAATTGCAAATTGGGAAAGCTCAGGCCACAGGTCTAGCCTGCATACCCAGTAGTCAAGGGGTTCATCGCTCCTCAGAGTGTCGATATCTGCAGTTAAGGCGAGGTAGTCTGCTACCTGTCGGTCAAGTCGTTCTCTGAGGGTGGATCCCGAAGGGCTGTTGCGATGCGTAGGACTGAAAAAGGTCTGCATGTCCTCCATCAACAACTTTTCTTAGATTTAAGAAAATAAAATTATTGTTTTTTTAAATGTAGACTGCTGGTACACCACTAGATTGGATTGGTTGAACTTGGCATAATACTTGTAAGCCTGACAAACACACTGGCTAGCGGTCAGGCAAATGAACTTAGATTGGCGGTCAGGCAAATGAACTTAGATTTAAGAAAATACAATTATTGTTTTTTTTATTAAATGTAGTCAGCTGGTACCCCAACTAGATTGGATTGGTTGAACTTGGCACAGTACTTGTAAGCCTGACACACACACTGGCTAGCGGTCAGGCAAATAAACTTAGATTGGCGATCAGGCAAATTAACTTAGATTTAAGAAAATTAAATTGTTGTTTTTTTAAATGTAGACTGCTGGTACACCACTAGATTGGATTGGTTGAACTTGGCACAATACTTGTAAGCCTGACACACACACTGGCTAGCGGTCAGGCAAATAATTTTAGATTGGCGGTCAGGCAAATGAACTTAGATTTCAGAAAATAAAATTATTGTTTTTTTAAATGTAGACTGCTGGTACACCACTTGATTGGATTGGTTGAACTTGGCACAATATTTATAAGCCTGACACACACACTGGCTAGCGGTCAGACAAATGAACTCCTTCTGCTACTCACTCTATCTCTCCTCCCTCCTTCCTTTTCTGTCCTTCCCTCCTCTCTCTATCTTTGTCTCTCCTCACATTTCTGGTTTGGCTCTGTCTAAGCAAGCGTGTCTTGCTTACATGACCAGGACCTGATATGCTACATATAGAAACATTATTTACAATTTTTACATCTTTCTGCCATGTATTTGCTTTTAATCACTCTGCAACTGTTGCAGTTTTGCAAGTGTTACACACAAACTCGCAGTACCACAACTATATATGTGATATATATATCTCAAGTGTGATTTACTTCTTGCAAGTAAAGTGTTTTTATTTGCTATGTGCACTAATTTTGTCCAGGTGAGTAGGCAGAAGCTAAAATAAACAGGGGAAGGGTCGAACTTGTGAGCTTGCAAAAACTTCTAGTGTCAAGTGCAGTTCTAGTATAAGTGTAGGAGGTTAAATAAAAGGAGAGTTCAAAGAAAAAAGTAGGGGTATACATTTTTGTAGACAATAATTATGAGTCAGTCCAGTGGCAACCTTACTCAGTGTACATCCTGTTATTGTGTATGCACTACTGGAACAGATGATCCAATGTCCCTACCTCTGTGACATGTGTGAGCATGTTGCATCTCTGAAAGCTCAAATTGGAGAACTGGAGAGGAGAATTGCAGCACTTGGTGATATTGCTCCACTGGAAAGGGAGCACAGTTTAGCTGGGCCTAGCAAGGCGGGTGGAGATGTGGCTAGTAAAGGATGACCAGGGAGGTAGCTGGGTTACAATTCAAAAGGGGAAGCAGGCGGTGCAGGAGGCGGGCCAGTTCTGAGTTGGCAAACACCAACAGATTTGCCAGATTGAGTGAAACTGTTGGGGATGTCCATTCAGGAATGGCAATGTCAGATAGAGCTGTTCCCTGGAAAAGTGGGAAGGCACATTGGGCAGAGCAACAAACATGCTTGGTGGTAGGGGACTCTATTATTAGGAAGGTTGACAGGGTGATTTGTCACCCAGATCCCAGCAAGTGAACAGATTGCTGTCTCAGGCACGGCATGTTGTTGATCAGGTAGATAAATTATTGTGAGGGGCTGGAAATTAACCGGCAGTCTTGGTACATATTGGTACCAATGACAAAGTTAGTGGTAGATGAGTGTCCTAAAGAAGGATTTATAGAACTAGGGAATAAGCTTAAAGCAAGGACCTCCAAAGTATTATTTTCTGAGATACTACCAGTGCCACATGCTAGTCCAGGCTAACAGAATGAGCTTAGGGAGGTTCAAGCATGGCTAAAAATGTGGTGCACTAAAGAGGGATTTGGGTTTTAAGAGCACTGGGCTGACTTCTTACTTGGGTACAATCTCTATAGCAAGGATGTATTGCACCTTAATAATGAGGAAGCTTTTGTGCTAGGGGAAAGGATGGTAGAAAGGCTGGAGGACCTTTTAAACTAGTAGGTGGGGAAGGGACTAAATGATTGTAATGGGGTAGAAAGTGTATAGGGGATAAGGGATAAATTAACTACTCATGGGGGAGGAGATGGGGGAGGGTTAGTATCGTCAATAGGGAGGTATTACTAAGTGACTCAAGTACAGAGGCAGGCACCTCAAAACAACAAACCAATAACATAAGATGTATGCTTGCTAATGCCAGAAGCTTGCCAGGAAAAATGGGGCTGTTAGAATTATTGGTAATTAATGAAAAAGGGGATATAACAGGCATTACTGAAACATGGTGGGATGAATCTCATGACTGGACTGTTAATCTGGTTGGTTATAATCTATTCAGGATAGACAGAGGAAATGGTAAAAGAGGAGGAGGGATTTGTCTGTATGTTAAGGCTGAATTTAAGCCTATAGTCAGAGAAGATATTTATGCTGGAACTAGCAGTAATGTTAAATGTTTGTGAGTAGTTGAATAGCGGAACAGCAAATTCCAAAAGAATATTAGTTGGAGTATGCGATAAACCCCCAAATATAATTGAAAGCACAGAAATGCAATCATTGTTACAGATTGGAAATGCAACTAAGCATGGGCAAGTTCTAAAAATGGGAGATTTTAATTACCCTGAAAGAAACTGGATAAATGAGACCAGAAGTTGAGCAGGTTCTTGAGTACATTCAGGGTTCATTATCTAGCTCAGGTTACACAAGAACCTACTAGAAATTAGGCTATCTTGGATTTAGTTATCACAAATATTATTGATATGGTATCAAATGTTTAAATAGGGCAACCTTTGGGAAACAGTGATCACAACACAGTCTCATTTGAGATTGAAATAAAAAAACAAAACTGCAAGGGGCCAACAAAAACTCTTCATTTTAAAAGGTCAGATTTTAGCAATCTAAGGGCAGCAATACAAAGTATAGACTGGGACAGAGAAGTGGCAGGTAAAAATACTGAACATGATTGGACAACATTTAAATCCTTACTAAATTGACATACACATACTTATCACCATATACCATGTGGGAATAAAAGTAAAAGGAGTAAATCACAACCAATGTGGCTTAACAATGATTTAAAGATCAAGATAGAGAGTAAAAAACAGGCATTTATATTATACAAACAAGAGGGAATAGAGACTGCCTTATGTAAGTACAAGGAAACAAACAAGGCTTGCACAGTAGCTAAAATAGAAAATGAAAAATTAGTTGCAAAAGAGAGTACGACTAACCCTAAAATATTTTTTAAATATATTAATGGGAAGAAGGCGAGGAAGGAAGATATAGGAACATTACAATGTGAAACAGGATATTTGATAATTAGTGACCAGGAAAAGGCAGATGAGCTAAATAGGTTCTTTTCTTAGGTATACACATGGTAGATATCAGTGGTTGAGACATCACAGCATAATGGGGCTGCGCTACCTTCACCAAATAATTGGGTAACTGGGTGAACCGGCGATAGATCCGTCCCTACATTCCGATCCTGGGAGTAGAATTGAATTTCCCCCCCCCCCCCCCCGAATTATTTTGGCTTCTAAGCACATGACTGCTAGTCAGCTGACGATTTTTGGCCTGCTGTTCCTACTTAATGCATTCCTGCAACTGCTGTCTGTTGTTCTACCTGCATCAATAACTCTATTCTGTTCTGTTTCCATCTTGCAGCTGTATACATGTTCCTCCAGCACTTGTACCTGCATGTTGAAGCTTTTAACTGTCCCCTGGTACATGCAATCTTAAGACTAGATAGGCCAAAGCTTTGCCTTTTTTTGCTATCTACATGTGTTCTAATTTTATTAATACATCTTTAAAGCAACCTTGCTCTGAAGGATCAAATTTCTGTTCAAATGTACCCAGTTCCTGACAAAATTTTACACTTAACAGTCCTTTAACAAATGCTATTGAACTGTTTACTCAATGCTATAGAATAGTGATTATTAGGAGGTGTCTTATTATATTTATCATGCCGCAACAAATTCATTGGTGCTATTTATGTGCTACAATACAAAACCATGACAGAGGTATTATATAAATACAAATGTATTAATTCAAATGTAAGAAAACTAAAATTGATAAAATTAAATTAATGCAACTAAACAAACCATAGAATAGAGATGAACATTGATGTGGAGAGATGAAACCTGAGATTATGATGGGCCATCATCCTCTCCCTACTAAGAGCACTAAACAAATTACCAGACAAAAGGACACACTAAGGTGAATAATGCTACTTAGGGCAGTATGAAGAGATAATACTGCATATTTATAGTCTGGTAATGAGCAATCATCACTTTGATTATAAGCTTCTAATTTTAAAAATCAGTTGGGTGCCAAACTGTACTAGTGCAAAATAAAATGATTAGTTATGTTTTCATTCAAATGACCTTAGATTTGCTATATAGATCTATGAAGGGTATCATTATATGCATGGTATTGAGAAAGGTAGACACTAGCATGAGGGAAAATATTATCTAGGTGTTCCTGCACAAGCATGACTGAGTTCCCTTTGTTATGTGTAAAAAGATTATAAATATGTTGTCAACATATTTGTGTCTAGATTTTAGACATAAAATTATCCATTTGATGGCAGATAAGAACCAAAATGGCCCATCAATCCTCCCATTTTCTCTACCTGGAATTTGGCCTAATTAAACCTCATGATAGCCTTATGTTTTATCCCAGGTATCCTCAAAGGGCCAGTATAAGCACATGCCAAGTTAAATCTTTTTTTTCAGTTAAATAACATTAGAAATTTAGGTGCAAACATACCTCCCATCTCCTTCCATGTCCTGGGTACTATTGTTTAAAAGACAAAAAAATGTTGCATACATTGCAATAAGTATGCATATTTGATAAGATGGAGGATATTCACTTTGAACATTTAAAGGGATTGTAGCCATAGTATTCCAGTAATCTGGTTTGAATATCTAATGTAATCTATGTTAATATGTTTGGCTTCTAAAAAATATTGCCCAGGATATTAAGGGAGGTGGTGGAGGAGTGTAACAGCAGTTAATATTGAAGGGAACTGTGTCCATTCATATTTTCTGGATAAATCCTTTCTTTACTGCTATTTATTCTTACATTTTAGTGGCAATTAATGCTGAACCAAAAAGACTGGTCCTTTCAATTATTTAATTCTATTTTATTCTACCACTTCTACTTGGAATGCTGTTCCACTTACCTACTACCTTTTTGTAGTGGAATTCTTCAGATTACTATCAATGTTGTAACCTTCCAATTTCAATTCAGAACCTCTTATTCATGCATTCATCTTTTTCTCTCCTGTACCTTACTACATCTTTTAAATCCCATCATATCACCTCTCCCCATTTTGTTCTCTAAACTATACATATTTTGCTCAAGAAACCTTTCATTACATTTTTTACCGTTAGTCCATTCACCATATTAGTTGCCCATCTTGGTTTTTTTTTAAATTAAAGATATGGTCTCAAAAACAGACATTGTGAGGTATCGAGTGACATAAGTATCTTCCTCTGCTGTCGAGTCCTCCACAATCCATCTTTGTGTCTTACTTGCTTATACTGCAGATTTGTTGCATTTTTTACCTTCTTTTACATCATGCAATATATTAACTTCCACATCCCTTGGCAGCTGACACTGCTATTGGAAGTTATTGTATCTGTCATAACACATCACTTACAATGTTAAATCCCCTTTTCCAATGGCTTTGGTTTTAACTATTTTCAAGGGAAAAAATGAGAGATAAATAGAATATGGTTAAACAAACCGTATAAGCACAAGGTCAAGGGATGTGAGCCTTTACACCACCACTTTTTAGTTCAAGAATTGTATTTATAAAATCAACAATAATATCTTTAGCCCTATACTGTGTGAATGTGCAACAGTTCAAAAGACCATTAGTGATGTTTTCGTTTTTGGTTAATTAACAAACTTACCATATGAAAATATAGCCTATATGTGTCTTGCACTTAAACAATGTTCGTTGTGTGCAGGAAGGGAAGAAGGAAGTAGTGTAATCCCCAGTACCCCAGGCAGGTAAGAATAATTGTAATTTTATTGTTGAATTTATAAATACACATTTCTGCAACTAAAAAGTTATGTACTAGATAATCATTGCCTTTTAACGGGCACTTACATCAGCCCTTTAACGTTTATTAAGTCAGGAGTACTTTAAACTATCCTGGTTGTCTTACAGTGCAGTAGTTATTATACGCGTAAAATATTTTTTCATCTTTATTATACTTGTTTTTAAACAAAACAGTAATTTTAAGCTGTGCAGAGCCAAAGAATGAACTAATGAGAATTGCTTTCAAGTTCACCTCCTAAGGTCAACATTACAGTCAAAGAAAAGTTCCTGTTTGTGATAAAGATATAAAGGGGAGCAAAGTCAACAAAATGATGTTCCTAGTCCCAGTGCCAGTGATCATGTTTTAAGATGAGATATGGATTAACTGCCACCAGAGGCCTTCCTCTCTGTCGAAGTTGTAAATTGAATTGGAACCATCAGGCAGAATTTGATACGTAACCAATACCAGTTTTAACAGCATGGATGGCATCTGTCTCTACTGATTTGTACTGTCTTCATAAATTCTGTCATTTTTTTTTCAGCTAAAGAGATAAAAGAAATCATAGTGTTACCATGCATAGTGAATACAGTATTATTTATAGCAATAAATAAATAAATCCAGAAAACAAAAACCTAAGTATATTTCATGATGTTTCTATGTTAAAAAGAGCATTACTTGGATCTATTTTAATATGGAGATAAAACTGTACATACAATGTGGATCAGTAACATATTATAGAGCTCCCACTAACCAAAGGACAAGATATAGTAATACTGCATGTGTCCATTAAGTGCCACAGTTTGTAATACACCAGTTCCATTGGTAACAAAAAGAAGAAATATAAAAATAAGAACTAAAAGTGTGCTAAATAATCACACTTAATTTCCTTTCAACATCAATATGCAAATCAATAGATGGATGCTTTACTAAATACATTTAAGAATATAAATTTTAATTATTTAACAAAATCCTAAAGCTTTACCTGGAATTACTGACTTTCTACTCAAGTTATCCATTACAATAAGTATCACCTGCTGCCATCTCAGAGAATCACAAGCCAAATTCCAGGAATGTGTTTTCAATGATTGATATGAAAGGCTGAGAACTTAACATGGGCTGTGACAGTTATACAGTGAAGTTAAAAAACATTTTTGAAACAGTTAGCATGTTTTATAAAATAAATATTTTAAATATTAATAGAGACTAAAATATTATTTTTGCATATTATCCTATGTAGTATTTTCTAAAAAATCCTGCATCTCTTGTTGTGTCATTTTTTTTTATTTTAATTTCTGTTCAAAGATAAAATAATTGTATGAGTTTAACTGGAAGACATGGTCATGGTTCACACTGGGTAGGCAAGTTCACTAATGATACTGTGTATTGCTTCTCTACAACAGATACCTTCTCACTGATAAAGTACTCAGTATTCATGATATTGAATGAGTCTGCAAAAGCATGGAATTTAGCCTTCTTTGGGAGAGCACCACATTCTTCCAAGAGTCCCTTTCACAGTTCTCTGCAACATGTCAATTTCAAAAGTTCATGCCTTACCCACGTTCCTGGACAGAAAGTGGATTGGCACACAGTTTCCCAATTCCCTATTAATGCCCTTTCTTTTAAAAACTAGCGGCTTGCCCGTCAAAAATGTAAGGCAGATAATGCTGTTTGCCACAGACATTAATTTTTTTGGTGGTCTGAGATCCTTCGGCGCTCATTGCGAGCATTGGCTGAGCACCTTCAGCGCTCATCACAGGGCTCGCAATGAGCGCCTTTGGCTAAGTTTGTTGTATTTTTTTTCTGATAGGCGCTTTTGCTGTTATTGTTTGGTTGTCGCTGATCTGCTTTTTGCGCATATTGCAAGGCTTTGTATGCTATGAGTAGCGTTGGGGCTCGTTGTCAGGTGCGCGGTAAATGGCTTTTGTGTTTACTGCAAGAAGGTTTTTTTTGTGTATATGTATTTTTGTATGCTAATTAAATAGTTCATAAATTCATAAATTAATATACTTTACCTATTTGGAAGTAATATATTCAGGAAGCATTGTGCTGAAGAGCTGACAATCTGTTTTGATGTTGCTGTAGCATACAATGTCAGTTTGCACTGTTGTGGAGCTGATGTGTAGGTTTCAGGAATGTGTGCAGTGTGTAGTGTAAATATGCTGCGTGCGCAAGGGAAAGCCATTAGTGTAGCTGTGTACTTCCGCATTGTGTAAGTTAGTGTTGTCAAATGGCGGGGAATGTGTATGTGGTACGCGTGTGTGGATGATTTAGCGTCCTTGCTAAAAGTGTATCTTGTACCTCGTATGGCTTTTTTGAAAAGCCGTATGTGCTTGGTGGTGTTTTGCGTCTTTAGGGTCCTGTAGCCTTTTTTTTTTTTTCGGTGGCCATTTTTTCTCTCGCTTAGGGGATTTTCGTGTGTCTAAACTCAGGAATTTGGACTTAAATTGAGGTGTAACTTCACTTGCAGAGGTCATGGGAGCTCCCCCCTTGCTGTGGGTAAGCTTTATTGTGTTCTTAATGTTTTCTGGTGCGCGCCATTAGGCCGTTAAGGTCGTATTGTTGCGAGGTCGTAATGTTTTTTTTTCGAAGTCCCGCGGCTGTTTTTTTTTTTTTAGTCTAAGTCCATAAATTTTGCGTTCTAAGTCCCACGGTTTGTATTTTCTTGTATAAGTCCATATTTAGTGATTGCGTGTTAGATGTATTTAGTTAAAGTGCCGCTTGTGTGGGTGTTTTTAACCACGTGTGAGGCGCCGTAGAGCCTCAACCTCCGCAAAACATTTGCTGCCTGCAATGTGCCTTCGGCTCATTGCAGCCCACGTGGGAACCTCCACCTTCCACCTTTTGCAAAGCATGACTACGATTCGTAGTTTGACAACTATTATATGTGATTGCTTATCTATAGATCTAAAAGGCAAGCATTACATAAAGCTAAGAGTCACAATCTAGAAGCTAGAAAATTATAAATCTGCAGTTGCAGCACAGTCAAGAAAATAAATTGCCTATATGGATAAATTTACAGTGCTAACATAGCATAACATTGTCTAGAGTATGGTGTATGGCATGGGAGCCTAAAGCTGAAACTTTCTAGCACTACCTAGGATCTCAGGGTACACTCACATGCCCCACATGTGCACATTGACACTTAAAATTATATGCACATTATATATATGTTTTTTTTCAGAGCCTACTTAATGAAAGAAAAATCAATACCTATATAACTAAAGCAAAAGGGATGGATGGAGAAACAACTGAGCTAAATACACCTCTCCATTTTAAAAAGATTTTTAAGCAACTATTATTTATATATTATATTATATATTTTTATTTTTAGTGATACCGGAAATAACTTTTCTGCATCCACAGCAGAGGCAATGTGATTCTTCACATGATAACATTTCACAACTTCAGGCAACATATATACATACATAGAAGGGAGAGGAGGAGAGCAAAAATGACCAACAAATGTAGCCCAAAAAAAACATATTTTACACGCTTAAAAATATATATTTACAAAAACTGTGTTATCAGCAAAACCATGCCAGAATAGGATCCTGTGCATTTGATCCAGATATGACTTATTTAAGGATATTCACAGTCATAGAGGAAGATAAAATATTTTTTTCGTATAGTAATTTTTTGGTAAAACACTGAGAGTGACAAAGAGCAGCCAATCCATCCACATTTTTTTCACATGGAAAAAAATGATCACTGTCATGCCCATTTGGTGATTGAACAGTCTAAAGATAACATTTTAAGTGAGGAAATACTCCATAGCGCAGAATAAGTACAGACCTCTGATTCCCAATTTCTTTATCACTATAAAGTTTGTTGTCAATAATGTCCCACTCCTCCCAGCAGCAGTCAAGTCTTCAGCATGTTTACCACCTAGATTTTTTTTCAGCACAGAAACACTGTTTTGCTGTCACTGATCCTCAGCAGTAATTAGTTATACATAGGGAAAGCCTTTGTCAGACTCTTTCCTCTCAAACAACTATTTTAAGATGAACTATCTACAGTATTGAATCATTATACGTAGAGAAAGAGGCTGAGATTTGAACGCAAAGCTCGATTATTGCTTTAGGCTCAATGAAAATAACAGATAGAAAACAGCTATGAAATTCCTCCTGTGGCTTTCACATTCTTACCTTATCATCTATGCCAGGCTATAAGATTAAACAGCAAAAACATTTCAAAACTGGTTGAAACTAAACTGTGCTTTCCTTCTTAAGAGTGTTCCGTGGTATAGGGGTTTATTTTAGGTGTCACGGGGTCCATAGGGACCTCCATGGTTATATTTAGAAAGGGTCATAGGGGATGACGCGGGTATTGAGGGGAATCTCAGTGATTTCCAGTCTCCTAGGCGGTAGGGGGTAAAAGGCAGAAGAGTCATTAATACCTTGCATAATTTTTATTATTATTATTTAGCCCCTTTTCTGCCACGGTAAGGGGTTTATATGGATAAATAGGGGAAAGGGATGATGTTAGGGCTATTTTTTTTACCTATTTTGTTACATTACAACCTTAAGTTCAATGTTTTGTTAATCTGAATATTATGTGATGGATCAGAACACAATAGACTAAGTTGGTGAAGTGAAATGAGAAACATACATACAACAGAAAATTGGCATGTGCGTATGTATTCACCCCCTTTGTTATGAAGCCCATAAAAAGCTCTGGTGCAACCAATTACCTTCAGAAGTCACATAATTAGTGAAATGATGTCCACCTATGTGCAATCTAAGTGTTACATGATCTGTCATTACATATACACACCTTTTTTGAAAGACCCCAGAGGCTGCAACATCTAAGCAAGAGGCACCACTAACCAAACACTGCCATGAAAACCAAGGAACTCTCCAAACAAGTAAGGCACAATGTTGTTGAGAAGTACAAGTCAGGGTAAGGTAATAAAAAATATCCAAATCTTTCATGACCCCCAGGAGCACCATCAAATCTATCATAACCAAATGGAAAGAACATGGCACAACAGCAAACCTGCCAAGAAATGGCTGCCCACCAAAACTCACGGAACAAGCAAGAAGGGCATTAATCAGAGAGGCAGCGCAGAGACCTAAGGTAACCCTGGAGGAGCTGCAGAGTTACACAGCAGAGACTGGAGTTTCTGTACATAGGATGACAATAAGCCATACGCTCCAAAGAGTTGGGCTTTATGGCAGAGTGGCCAGAAGAAAGACATTGCTTTGAGCAAAAAACAAAATGGCACTGTCATGATCTGCTTCTTCAAAGCGCTTGATATGAACCTAGTTCAAAACTACCCCAGCAGAATCATGTAGTTCCTGTTCTCTGTGGCACAAAAGATGGCTTCTGAAGAGGGTAGGCCCAAAAAGGTACTGGCAGAGAATACTGCATACAGGTTACAAGTGGCCCATGGCAAGACTACTCCCCAAGTCAGGAAACAACACACAGAAATAGTCTCACACTGTGGCTATGTGAAAACTATCTCTCAAACTTTATTGAATGATCAAAACAACATATTTATACTCTTCAATACCACACCCTTGTGTACATTTGTGTATGTGTGATGTCAGCCCATCTGGCTTTCAACCTTGGGTTATCAAAGCTCTTGAGATCAAATGCACCAGATATCTATAGCTGGCTAGTGAACAAACCTTAATGTTAAACTCAAGTGTTTAGGACTACTTGAAGTGCATACATCTGTCTTGTATGTGTGTGTGTGCAATGATCTGCAGGTAACTTCTATGCAGAGCATTTTTACCAATTCCACATGTTCTATATAACATTTTCCCTCTTATAATATATTCTAACTAGGATACATAATAACCATGGAAAGATGGATGGTGCAAAATACAGGGATATTCTTGAGCAAAACCTGTACCACTCTGTGCGTGATTTGAGGCTAGGACGGAGGTTCACCTTCCAACAGGACAATGACCCCAAACACACTGATAAAGCAACACTTGAGTGGTTTAAGGGAAAACATGTAAATGTGTTGGAATGGCCTAGTCAAAGCCCAGACCTCAATCCAATAGAAAATCTGTGGTCAGACTTAAAGATTGCTGTTCACAAGCGCAAACCATCCAACTTGAAGGAGCTGGAGCTGTTTTGCAAGGAGGAATGGGCAAACATTCCAGTGGTAAGATGTAGCAAGCTCATAGAGACTTATCCAAAGCGACTTGGAGCTGTGATTGCCGCAAAAGGTGGCTCTACAGAGTATTTACTTTAGGGGGGGGTGAATAGTTATGCGCATTGACTTTTTCTGTTATTTTCTCCTATTTGTTGTTTGCTTCACAATAGTAAAAAAAAAAAAAACATCTTCAAAGTTGTGGGCATGTTCTGTAAATTAAATGATGCAAATCCTCAAACAATCCATGTTAATTCCACATTGTGAGGCAACAAAACATGCAAAGGGGGTTGAATACTTTTGCAAGGCACTGTAGTAGCATTGCTAGAGAGGGCTAGAGAACTACAATAAGCAGTCCTAGGTATGTGTCACCTACGTCAAGCCAACTTTCTTGGAAAGGGCTCCCTATCTAGCAATACAAAGCTCCCACAGTTAAATGGGAGCATTTTCTCGCAGCTATGAGCCAGAATGGAATGAGCATATGTGTGTGTGTGTTTGCATCATTCAGTCCGACTCTCCATGACCGCAACAACCATGCTGATCCATTTAGTATTCATGGCAGACATGCAGGAGTAGGTTGCCATTTCCTTCTTCAGTGGGCCACAGCATACAGCTCCTTGTATTCCTAGGTGGTCTCCCATCCAAGTACTGACCAGGTCCAGCCCTGCATGGCCACACAGTGGTGTGACCTCTCGGTTCCCTGACTGGAATCAAACCCAGGTCGCAGCAGTGAGAACCCAATGGAGCAAATAATTCAGTAATAAAAATGATAATGATAATTTTCACAGCTTCTCAAAATGAAGTTCCTCTGAGCCTATAGAGAAAAGTCCAATAATATGCTATTTCTTTTGAACAATATTCATGCCACCATTTACCCTGTCAGCAGGTTTAACCCACAGCTAAAAAAATAATAGTTCCCTCAGGATCCTAAGGATCCTCATCACTCTTTTGTATCCTAAAACATGACCCCTCAATAACTGTAATTAAGTGCCTCAACTTGCTCCAGGTATTAACTTAAAATTAAAATGAATGCACAATTACTAATATTTTCTATTCAATTATCTGAACGTGTAAAAGTCTCATTTTGTGAATCTATTCTACCTTTAGCTTTATGTTTAAACATATAATAAAGCACTATATTGATAGCGACATTCTGTTTTACCATTAGTCAAGCTTTAGCATAAAAAGAAAACACTCTTTTGGGTAAAACACAGCTGATACTGAATCCCAAAAGAAAGAGACCCTTCAGACTCAAATTAGTTATCGTGCCAACCCAAAGTCTTGGCACAAATCAAGGCATTAATCGGGCATGTCCATAAAGCAGGTGTTTTGACTGGATCTGTGTTTTAGTTTCAAAGAGGCTAGGATACAGAAATCACAAGGGATTCCAGATAAATGGCACTGACAGCGGTGATCTCACTGAGCGAGGGGGCCAAAATCAGACTGTCTTCTTATATTATAAAAGTCCTTAAATGCAGCCTTTTTAAGCCTTGGTTACACAAAGCAATGTCTGTAAGCTTTGGTTTGTTTTTGATATGCCAAGAGCTATATTCTATTATTTCCTGATAAACTTACCCAGCAGCCATAACAGGTTTAGAATGTTAAATAGCAGTAGCTCACATGATGAGACAAAAAGATCCTGCAATAAATGGATTAAAGCACATTGTAGACACCAGCCATAAACCTAATTCTCTAAAGAATTTTTTTTTTTTTCAGTTCTATTATACAATAAAAACAACATTGTAGCAACATGTCAGGTCACATTTTCCAGGATGAAAAAGGGGTATCTATTCAAATGAAGCTTAGTAAATTGTTTCATCATGTGATGGGACATTGAGGAAATCCTCCATATTTCAACTAATGCTCCTCTGTTTTATTTGTGCTCTGATTCTACTAAATTGTAACATTTTTCATTCTAAAAAGTAATATAGAAAAAGAAAAAAAGGGGAAATATATGATCTATATCTGCAGTACCCTTTGGTGCTGAACACCACGTTTATCTGAAAAAAATAAAATAAATAACTTTAATGGGATACTAGTAATCTGAAAATAATGCTGCTTAATATATATGAAAAAAGTGCACTATAAAATCAATACTATGATGTAGATATAAAGAGGGTTAGCATGACCCTAAATATAGGTTATGAATCAGACCTAATGAGCTCCCTACATAAAGGGTTTAGCATCTACTGATGTAATAAATTACTCAATCCTCATATATCAGAATAAACTGATAGACCTGAAAAAGTCAGGATATACAGATAATCATAGGATTTAGGAACAAGGTGGCATAATAAAAGCACTAATCAAAATATATAAAAACAAAATACAGGGTAGGACAGAGATCTATAAACTAAAGAGATAAATAAACAAAGGCTAGACTAATATATATATATATAAATATATATATTATATTTAAGGTGGAGGAGTGCAAGGTCTCTAACATCCATTAATTCCGTGATGTCATCATGGAAGAATGGAAGAGGACTCCAGTGGCAACCTGTGAAGCTCTGGTGAACTCCATGTCCATGAGGGTTAAGGCAGTGCTGGAAAATAATGGTGGCCACACAAAATATTTACACTTTGGGCTTAATGTGGACATTTCCACTTAGGGGTTTACTCACTTTTGTTGCCAACGGTTTAAACATTAATGGCTGTATGTTTAGTTATTTTCAGGGGACAGCAAATTTAATACTTTACATTGTAGCAGAGTTTAATTTCTTCAGTGTTGTCACGTTAAAAGATATAATTAAATATTTACAAAAATGTGAGGGGTGTACTCACTTTTGTTAGATACTGTATGTAATAGTCTGTGATCATTTCAATATAAGTCCTCTGTGGTGAGATTTCTCAGAGAAATATTGAGTGTCTTTCTCTTTTTAATTTATTACAAAGTATACAAGAATATGTCTATTGAACAAGATTATAATTAGGAGCCAACACAGATTTATGAGGGATAGGTTGTGTCAAACAAATTTAATTAGTTTCTATGAGGAGGTTAGTAGGAACTTGGATCAAGGAAACTCAATGGATGTAGTCTTTTTGGATTTTGCAAAGGCTTTTGATACAATGCCAAGTTTAAGACTATTGTGCAAACTACGGGATGCAGGAATTGCAGTAAATATCTGCTCATGGTTTGAGAGCTGGCTAAAAGACAGGAAGCGAAGGGTTGTTGTAAATGGAACATACTCAGATTGGACTAATGTGGTAAGTGGGGTTCCTCAGAGTCAGTATTAGGTCCTCTCCTTTATAACATATTTATTAATGACTGAAAAGTAGGACAGAAAAGTATTGTCTCTATTTTTGCTGATGACATCTTTTCTCATTATAATAAAGGCCGTAGGAGATACGTGGCCGCAAGGGATGGCTGCAAGCTACTTCCCTATTCTATTCCCTTGCGGCCATGGGCTCCGTCTGGCTTGCGGCCGGCGCCCTGTTATCCCTTGCGGCCTCCCCCGCCGCAGGGAAAGCCTTTGATTTTACTGCACTGTAAAGCACTGTAGATGATAGGCAACATAATGGGGGACATGAGGATTAATAGCAACACCCTCTCAATCTTGCACATTGCCCAAATCCAATATTTAATTTCAGGTTTATTTTGTGTCCCAAGTCCCGCTGGCTTCAATGGCCTCGAAGCCAGTAAATCATTGTTAAAACCCATACAGGCTCCGGAGGTTGAAGGCCGCAAACTCAAAGCATTGTAGATGAAAATAAATATTCAATCCAGCACTGTAAAGCATTGTAAATGATGGGGAAAACAATGGGGGACATGAGGATTAGTAGCAAAACTTTCTCAAAATTGCACATCGCCAAATTATAATCTTTGATTTTAGGTTTAATTTCCGTCCAAAGTCCCACGGGCTTCAGTGACCTCCAAGCCCGTAGCTCATTATTCAAGCTTGTACGGGCTTGGAGGGTGATTGACCTCCAAGCCCGTGGGACTTGCATGATAGATAGAACACGATAGAAAGAATCTCTTCCTTAGGGAATACTTACGAGTGGTGATGCCAATAGGATTGCACCGCCAGACTGAAAATGGATGAGACGTGAAGGGACCCAAGAGGAAGTAATTTTCGACTTCTGCATCAAGGAGTTTGCCCACGTCTTGGATCTTTGGACAGAGACTACACCTTCAGTCGAATGATAGAATGAGGAGGGAGACAAAATGTATGTCTTTTCTTTCAATGATATCTCTTCGGAGGAGAGCCAGAACAAAATGAGTGGGCATGAGGGTTGGGGGTGTCGGAGCCGTCTCACCCGAAGTTGTAGGGTTTGAGTCAACATTCAGAATGTCGATAGGAGAACGTTCTAGGCGATAAATTCTGCCATTCAACGTGGCGATGGAAGAAGCAACATCCATTAGTTGGCACTAGATCTGCGTCACTTGCTCCTTAGGGAGAGGTTGAGGAACTCTTTTGTTGATTAGGAGCTGGTACAGTCTATCGGTGAGTTCCTGGGTGAGACTTGGTATGGTCCAGTGGCTGAGTGAGGAATGGCTTGTGCCACTGAGGGAGGTCTAACGGTGGAAGAAGGGGCGAGAGAGGGTACGCTTTCGGCATCAGATAGAGTGTTGTCAGCCATGGTCTGAGTTGGAGTGGTCCTGGAAGGAGAATGTTTGGTTAGGGCTAAAGGAGAGTGGAGGTGGTAACGGATATGGGGCTGAAGCGAGAGGAGTGAGGTTGGTGGGTTATGAGGAATTGGGGTTGAGAAGTGAAGTGGATCTATGGAGCGTGGTCGTGGATTGGGCGTGAGGGGGGTGAGAGGCGAAAATGGGATTGAGGTCGAAGAATGTGGTGCAAAGTAGGAACGTGAGAACTGGTGGATACGTGGCGAGAGATGATGGAGTGGACGTTTATAAAAGGTGGGTTTAGAAAGCGACTGACCTCTGGATGATGGAGGTGCAGTGAGGATGCTTTTGTGAATTGCCTGTGAAGAAAATGAAAAGGGGTGAAGAGAGGGGTCGAAGCAAAGTGCGAGTATGGGGGATGCGAGAGCGAATGGGATGCAAATGGTTAAGGAGTAAAACAAGCCATAGGGGCAGAGGAGAACGAGAGGTACATGGGAACCGAGCCAGGAAGGAGGAGCTAGCGAGCGAGGGTGAGTTTACGAGAAGGACAGTTGGGGGTAGATGGTTGTGTAAATGTTCGGGACCAGGGGATTGGACATGAGTGTAAAAAGAGAGAAACGTGAGCAAGCCCCTATGGATTATAAGAGGATTGGAGTAGATAGCATTGAGGTCGGAAGGAAGGAGAAGCATAACGATTCGAAATGTGATGCTTACTAAGGGATAGGTTGAGAAGTATGACGACTGGCGAATTAATGTGGAATACAGGGGTAGGGCACAGTAAGTGGTATTATGAGAGGCGAGATAAGGCTAAAGTTGAGAAGAGGGGTGGAGAGAACTTTAATGGATAGAGTGGGATAGAAAGGTATTTGGTGAGGTTCCTGGATGAAGGCGGGGTTGTGAGAAAAGAATGAGTAATGGCTATGATGTTAAAGGCAGGATATTTGTCATTGGTAGAAGAACTTTATGAATGAGTTAGACGACTTAAATAGGTTAGGAACTGTTACTAAATTAAATGTAATGGTTATTACTGTGTACTTTTCAAATAGGTACAATATTACATTGGCCCTTTAATGCTCAAAATCCATGGATGCATGATGATGTTTATTGTGTCACCTTTACATAAGTAAATATATGAATGTGTGGTTTGGCTTCATGTGCATATAGCCATTATATGGAACTAGCGACTTGCCCGTCAAAAATGACGGGGCAATAAAATTGTAAGGCAGGTAATGCTGTTTGCCACAGACATACATTTTTTTGGTGGTCTGAGATTGCGAGCCTCAAGCTGAGCGCCTTTTTGCAGTTATTGCAAGGCTGTCCCCTGGTGTAGTTTGTGTGCTATGAGCAGCGTTGGCGCTCGTTGTGAGGCACGCGGTGTATGTCTTTTGTGATTATTGCAATTTTTTTTGTCTTTTTTCTGTGTATATGTACTTTTGTATGCTAATTAAATAATTAATAAATTAATAAATGAATATACTTTACCTATTTGGAAGTAATATATGCAGGAAGAGTTGTGCTAAAGAGCTGACAATCTGTTTTGATGTTCCTGCAGCATACAATGTAGGTTTGCAGTGTTTTGGAGCTGAGGTGTAAGTGTCAGCAATGTGTGCAGTGTGTAGTGTAAATAGGCTGCGTGCGCGAGGGAAAGCCGTTAGTGTAGCTGTGAACTTCCGCATTGTGTAAGTTAGTGTTGTAAAATGGTGCCGAATGTGTATGTGGTACGCGGCTGTGGATGATTTAGCGTCCTTGTTAATAGTGTATCTTTTACCTCGTACAGTGTATCTTTTACCTCGTACAGTTTATATATATATATATATATATATATATATATATATATATATATATATATGTATATATACAGTGGATATAAAAAGTCTACACACCCCTGTTAAAATGTCAGGTTTCTGTGCTGTAAAAAAATGAGACAAAGATAAATAATTTCAGAACTTTTTCCACCTTTAATGTGACCTATAAACTGTACAACTCAATTGAAAAACAAACTGAAATCTTTTAGGTAGAGGGAAGAAAAAATATAAAAATAAAATAATATGGTTGCATAAGTATGCACACCCTTAAACTAATACTTTGTTGAAGCACCTTTTGATTTTATTACAGCACTCAGTCTTTTTGGGTATTAGTCTATCTGCATGGCACATTTTGACTTGGCAAGATTTGCCCACTCTTTGCAAAAACACTCCAAATCTGTCAGATTGAGAGGGCATCTCCTGTGCACAGCCCTCTTCAGATCACCCCACAGATTTTCAATCGAATTCAGGTCTGGGCTCTGGCTGGGCCATTCCAAAACGTTAATCTTCTTCTGGTGAAGCCATTCCTTTGTTGATTTGGATGTATGCTTTGGGTCGTTGTCATGCTGAAAGATGAAGTTTCTCTTCATGTTCAGCTTTCTAGCAAAAGCCTGAAGGTTTTGTGCCAATATTGACTGGTATTTGGAACTGTTCATAATTCTCTCTATCTTACCTAAGGCCCCAGTTCCAGCTGAAGAAAAACAGCCCCAAAGAATGATGCTGCCACCACCATGCTTCACTGTGGGTATGGTGTTCTTTTGGTGATGTGCAGTGTTGTTTTTGCGCCAAACATATCTTTTGGAATTATGGCCAAAATGTTCAACCTTGATTTCATCAGACCATAACACCTTTTCCCACATACTTTTGGGAGACTTCAGATGTGTTTTTGCAAAATGTAGCCTGGCTTGGATGTTTTTCTTCGTAAGAAAATGCTTTCGTCTTGCCACTCTACCACATAGCCCAGACATATGAAGAATACGGGAGATTGTTGTCACATGTACCACACAGCCCGTACTTGCCAGATATTCCTGCAGCTCCTAATGTTGCTGTAGGCCTCTTGGTAGCCTTCCAGACCGGTTTTCTTCTCGTCTTTTCATCAATTTTGGAGGGAGCGCAAGTTCTTGGTAATGTCACTGTTGTGCCATATTTTCTCCACTTGATGATGACTGTCTTCACTGTGTTCCATGTTATATCTAATGCCTTGGAAATTCTTTTGGACCCTTCTCCTGACTGATACCTTTTAACAATGAGATCCCTCTGATGCTTTGTAAGTTCTCTGTGGACCATGGCTTTTGCTGTGGGATGTGACTAAGAACATTTCTGGAAAGACCAACTAGAGCAGCTGAACTTTATTTGGGGTTCATCAGAGGCACTTTAAATGAAAGGCGCACCTTGCCAGCAACTGCAACCCTTGCAAACTTTACGTCGCAACACAAACAACACAACACACCAACTACGACCCTCGCAAACTTTACCTCGCAACGCAAACAACATACGAGACACGTTACAACAAATTACGACCTCGCAACAATCGGACGCAACTCGCGAACATGACAAAATTCAAAACACAATAAATACACACAGCACTTACATAAAAAGCTTACCTACAGCAAGAGGAAGCATCCAGGACCTCAAAATAACAACTTACACCTTTATTTAACTAAAAATAAAAGAGTTTAGACACTAAAAAATTCGCTAAGCGAGAGAAAAAATGGCCGACGAACAAAACGAAAACGAGGCTGCAGCTCTCTAAACACGCAAAACACCCCAAGAAACTCGCAAAATACCACAAACGACCTACGGATATTCCGCTAAGACGCATACCACACATTACCCGCCATTTTACACCAATGCGGAAGTACACAACTACGCTAATGGTTTCGTCTCTATTACACTGCACACATTCATCAAGCTTACACAGCAGCTCCACAGCACTGATGCTGCAGCAACATCAAAACAGATTGCCAGCTCTTCAACACAATGCTCCAAAATAGGTAAAGTATATTCATTTATTAATTGTATTATATATTTCAGTAGTACACACAAAACACCATTAGCCACCTTACAATTTCATTGCCGTCATTTTTTACGGGCAATTCGCTAGTATATATATATATATATATGTATATATATGACCAATTCAAACTGTGCCATATATTTGCATTGTGGGCCATGTTAGCAATGGAAAATGAATAAATAAAGGGCCCAAAAAAGTAAGGCGAGCCGAAGGCGGAAGTGAGAAGAAGGGGTTAACCGGAGCCCCGCGAGACTGAGGCGGCGAGAGACGCAAATGCAGGGGAGCACCAAATCGAGAGCGTGCCGAGAACTGCCGAAATAGAGCAGAGGCAAGACGGCAAGAGCGCAGGAGGTGAGAACAAGGGAGGAGAGAGGACCGGAAGTTTGGGGGAGCAGGTGCGAACGCGAAGTGGCAAAGCGAAAGAGGCTGAGAAGCGTGACGGCACAGAAGAAAGAGACGGAGCAGGGAGAAGACGAGAAGGAGCAGGACTGAAAGGGAGGCAAGAGAAGGGCAATATGGCGGAGTGCGGAAGGCAGAGGAGGAGAAGGGGACAAGTGGAAAGGAGGAAGTGACAGAAGAGAAGGTAAGGGGAGAAGCAGGAGGAAGGCGCCAAGAAGAAGGCAAAGGGAAGCCGAGGCAGAGGAGGGGGGAGGACATAGACGGAGGGGAGCAAGGAAAGAAGGGGACAGGACAAGAAGGGGGGAGCGATGCCAGCGACCAGGGGAGCGAGGCAAAGACAGGGAACGATGGAGAGACCGGAGGGGCGATGGGCAGAGAGGGAACAGGAGCATACCTGGGACAAAGTGGCAAAGGAAACGTGTCAGCAGGAGGGGCAAGGCAGCGGTGGGATTGTTCTGACAGCGTTTAGGCGATAACTCAAAGAGAATTAGGGTTGGAGTGTTTTTATAAGGAAGGGGCGAGATACGGCCCCTCCCACAACCACAGGTTAAGTATTACCTGTTAATTATTAAATGTGTACATTTGAAGTAAATAAGGGGGAAAGGGAAAAATATGTACACCAACTTTTCATAGTGCATATCAATTTGTTTATATAAAACATTTATATAAAAAAAAAGAGACTATATATACATTTGAATAAAATAATATAATAAAACAGTAAAAAGGTGCACTCATATGTTCCTACCTCCCGACATGAGGTATTTAGTTAGTATAGAAAGTTTCCCATACAGGGATTTTCTGGTGGCGGATAGTAGTTCAGTATCAGTGTGTGGTCCTTCTGAGATCATGGAGACGCACATCTGTATGTGTATTATTGTGACAGAACCGTGTTTGTTAGTCTCAAGGTGAACACAGTTTCTTCAATGTGAAGCTGTGTATAACTTGATGTGAGAAAACTATTTGTGACATTCACAAAAGTACTATATTTTTTCCTAAATGTCACTAATGAATTGATATTCTTACAAATGTTTACATATACATATATATAAAACTGAGAGTTATAATTCTCACAGTTTGATAAAACAGATTCATATATAATTTTTGTATATTGTTTTTATAAGTGGTTAAAAGAGTTAACTCAATTTAGTACCATAAAAGACTTCACAGGAGCTAAAATTACCTTTCTC
Source organism: Discoglossus pictus (assembly GCA_027410445.1). NCBI lineage: Eukaryota > Metazoa > Chordata > Amphibia > Anura > Alytidae > Discoglossus > Discoglossus pictus. The sequence goes on along the minus strand of CM050163.1, from coordinate 149,771,242 downwards.
AAGTACAGAATACAGCTGTCAGTTTATCTGAGGGTGGTAGCATTTGTGTACTGCCAGTTCCATGACCCCAGTGGGAACTAAAAGCCATAAAATATATGCTCAGGTTTTTCATGTTCATATTGTTTTGTCTGAATTCAGATGAGGCATATTTCTGTTTGAAGATATATTCTACTATGTCTCTGTGTCTATTTTAGATGAGGGAGAAAAGGAATGAACTTTAAAAATCAGCAATCAGGACTAGGCTTGGAGGCAGCTGTTGGCAAAAACAACTGTTCCACTTGGACATTTTTAAACACTGAGCTTATCAAAGAAGAAACCATCTGCTAACCTTAGCAAATGTTTATTTTATTCTTTTTCCATATTTTTTCCTAAATTTGTGCGATTTTATAGTAAAATAAATACTAAAAGAAATAAAGATAAAAAAGGATGACTAAGAAATAAAATGAGAAGTGCAATTAAAGTGTGACAGATGATATAATACAATCTTCGCGGTTTTATTACATTTGTTAATATTCATGTTTAATTATTGTAATTAGCAATGGTTTGAAAGTATTTGTCACTATACAGTATGTGTTATTGTAATGCATTTATTACACATTAGTTAATTAAATGTGCAAATTTAACAGAATAACTGCCAACAACTTAAAAGCATAGTATTATACATTATTTTGTGACAGATCATCAATTAATTTAAATGCATCACATATAATAGTTGTCAAACTTCGAGTTGTCATCATGCTTGCGACCCTCGTTAAGGCATAGAAGCCTTCTGAGCTCGGAGAACTTAGGCGATGAGCGCCAAAGACGTTCATCGCATTGCAAGCCTCACAAAGCGAAGCGAGCCATTGAGGCATTGAAACACAAGTGACTTAGGCAAAATGAGTGCCATTGAGGCATTGAAGCACGCAGGCAAGCAGTTGAGAAACGCAGGACTTACTTAGACTGCAAGCAGTTGAGGAATGCGCAACTTTAAAAAAAAAATTTGACCTCGGTCTCCCGGCGGCAAAAAAAAACAACCTTGCAAAAATATGAGTTTAATGGCCGAACTGCGGAAATAAAAAAATACGAAAAACAAGAAAAAAATAAATAAAATAAAAACACGCTCACACACAGCACAGGGGGGAACGCCAGGACAGTGTGGTTGCAGATCGAAAATCAGCAAAACGAGAAAAAAAATGGCAGACGAAAAAAATTAAAGCGAGGCTAAAGGTGACGAAACGCACAAATCCCCGCCAGGCACGTACAATTTAGCCAGCAACCTAGGAGATACAAAATATACCATTACAACAGACGGAAAATGCTCGCGAGTCAAGTAACACATGGAAAAAAGCCACCATCTTACAACACTAACTTGCAACTAATAAAATTACGAGCCATTGAAGCACGCGGGACTTAGCCAGCAAGCAGTTAAGAAATGTGGGACCTCCGAATCTCAGGAGCAAAAAAAACTACCTCGCCAAAATATGAATTTAACACTAAAAACCTAAAAAAAAACATAGAAAAAAGCCGCCATCTTACAACACTAACTTGCAACTAATAACATTACGATTCTAAAATGGTGCTTTACCCGCCTAAACAAATGGTTTGGCCTTGTGCACGCAGCCTATTTACACTCTACACTTGGCATATTGCTGACACTTTCTCCTCAGTTGATCCACAGTCCAACTGTACATATTCTGCTGCAGGAAATTTCAAAGATTGTTAGCTCTTCAGGATATTGATTGCTGCATATTAAATATAAATAGGTAAAGTGTATTCATTTATTCATTCATTAATTAATTATTAAAACAAAGATAAATATATTTATATATATATATATATATATATATTTATAAAATAAAAATAGGCTAAATATCATATTTTACACCGCCCTTACTTTATGAATACATAAATGCTTCGCACTTTCTAATACATTTATTGATTAATTAATTAATTAATTATTAATGTACATAAATGTAATAATTATTAATTTCTAACTAAAAAAAAATAATCCTTTCCACTGCACTAGCAAACATTTACATTTTACACTACACTTATATATCTGTATTACTGCTCATTGGCTTTTCGATTGACAAAAAAATGCAAATATGGCTCAAATTTACTTGCAACCTCACTCCCAGGCTTCCCGGCTCTCCACTTGTGCTGTGTGTGAGTGTGTTTATTTTTTTTTTTATTATTATATTTATTTTCCTTGTTTTTAGGGTTTTTCGAGTTGCACGCTTGAACTAAGTTTGGCCGTTAAATTATCAAACTGCACTCCTTGCGATCATCTGCAAAGTGCTATGTTTTTCGGCAGTGTCACGCGTGCCTCAACTGCTAGGCTCTCGAAGCTCGCAATGCAATAATCGCCTTCAGCGTTCATTATAGCCTAAGTCCTGTGCCGCTCATTGCGAGGCCTAAGTCCCGCGAGCTTCAATGGCTCGCCTCGCTTCATGAGGCTTCCAGTCGACTGGTCATCTTGCTCTGCGAGGCGCACAGGCAGCCTTTGCTTTGCGAGGGCTGCAAGTGCGTTACCAACATTGCAAACGTTACCAACTTCCCAAAGATCCACAACAATATATGTGAGATATATACTGTATATATATATATATATATATATATATATATATATATATATAGTGGACATAAAAAGTCTACACACCCCTGTTAAAATGTCAGGTTTTTGTGCTGTAAAAAAAAGACAAAAATAAATCATTTTAAAACTTTTTCCACCTTTAATGTGACCTATAAACTGTACAACTCAATTTAAAATCAAACTGAAATCTTTTAGGTAGAGGGAAGAAAAAATATAAAAATAAAATAATATGGTTGCATAAATATGCACACCCTTAAACTAATACTTTGTTGAAGCACCTTCTGATTTTATTACAGCACTTAGTCTTTTTGGGTATGAGTCTATCAGAATGGCACATTTTGACTTGGCAAGATTTGCCCACTCTTCTTTGCAAAAACACTCCAAATCTGTCAGATTGCGAGGGCATCTCCTGTGCACAGCTCTCTTCAGATCACCCCACATATTTTCAATCAGATTCAGGTCTGGGCTCAGGCTGGGCCATTCCAAAACGTTAATCTTCTTCTGGTGAAGCCATTCCTTTGTTGATTTGGTTGTATGCTTGGGGTCGTTGTCATGCTGAAAGATGAAGTTCCTCTTCATGTTCAGCTTTCTAGCAGAAGCCTGAAGGTTTTGTGCCTATGTTGACTGGTATTTGGAACTGTTCATAATTCCCTCTATCTTAACTAAGGCCCCAGTTCCAGCTGAAGAAAAACAGCCACAAAGCATGATGCTGCCACCACCATGCTTCACTGTGGGTATGGTGTTCTTTTGGTGATGTGCAGTATTGTTTTTGCGCCAAACATATCTTTTAGAATTATGGCCAAAAAGTTAACCCTTGGTTTCATCTTTTCCCACATGCTTTCGGGAGACTTCAGATGTGTTTTTGCAAAATGTAGCCTGGCTCGGATGTTTTTCTTCGTAAGGAAAGGCTTTCGTCTTGCCACTTTACCCCATAGCCCAGACATATGAAGAATACAGGAGATTGTTGTCACATGAACCACACAGCCAGTACTTGCCAGATATTCCTGCAGTTCCTTTAATGTTGCTGTAGGCCTCTTGGTAGCCTCCCAGACCAGTTTTCTTCTCATCTTTTCATAAATTTTGGAGGGAGCTCCAGTTCTTGGTAATGTCACTGTTGTGCCATATTTTCTCCACTTGATGATGACTGTCTTCACTGTGTTCCATGGTATATCTAATGCCTTGGAAATTCTTTTGTACCCTTCTCCTGGGGCAGACATTAAAATTGTGAATGGGCAGTGTTGGAGAGCCGGTGAGGCAAAGATGACCATGGCTGGGGTCAACTTTCTGGTTGGAGCTGTGGTCCAGGCTGGGCTATGGGGCTGAGGAGCACTAATCTAAGTGACCCAGCAGGGTGGAGATGCACAAGGGAGGCACTCTCACTTCTACCCAGGTCTCTTCTGCTTTAGTGGGTCACAGGTCTTATAGCTTAGACCCAGGCTCTCATAGCTGGAGGTCTCCAGCACAACAACCTGGGCACCCTCTTTAACAGTCTGGACAAGCATGGGTCCTAGGCATGTATGTTACTGGTGTATATTGTTTACAGTTTACTTGGACAAAGAGGAATTCTAACAGTACAGTTTCCTTCATCCTTTTGATGGCACGCAGTCACTTGAAATTAAAGTTTCCCATAAGTTCTGTACTTCAGGCCTACTGCTTCAGTGCTTAAAGGCATTGGTCAGAGTGTCAGAGAATATCATGCTGAACATTGTGGGTGCTATAAAAGACACTTTTTTAACACTGTTAGTGATTAGGAAGCCCTTACATGTTTCACCTTCATCCAGGGCTTGAGCAATCATAACATTATTATTATCCTTTATTTGTAACGTGCCAACATATTCTGTAGCGCTATATAGGGGTTAACTACAAGTCCAGAACAATTTCAAAAAGCGCAAAGGATGGAGGGCCCTGTTATTGAGTTTTCAAGCAGACATACACAGTGCTTTCCCTAAAGCACCTAGTGAGATTGAGAACTCGCAAACATATATTATAAAGGGTGTGGGTGGTACACAGGAGAGTGAAAGATTAATAGAGCATGTAAAGGCTAAAGATGATAGGCTTCTTTGAATAGATTTGTTTTTAAAGAGATGTTTAAGGATTTGGGGCATGAGAATAATCTAGTGGTGCGAGGCAAGGAGTTCCAAATTATAGGGGCAGCAAGATAGAAGTCCTGTAAGTGGGAATGGGATGAGGTGACGAGAGAGGAGAAGAGAAGAACGTCATAAGCAGAGCGAAGAGGGCTAGCAGAGATGTAGGAGGGTGCATTATTGTGGAGGGCTCTGTATGTTAGGGTCATCATTTTTAATTTTATTCTGGAGGCTACGGGAAACTAGTGGTGTGCCTGACAGAGTGGTGCTGCGAACACTGTGTGTTGATTTTGGTAAATGAGTCTAGCGAATGCGTTTAATATGGATTGGAGTGGAGAGAGATGGGTGATAGTAAGGCCAGCAAGGAGAGGGTTGCAGTAGTCAAGGCAAGATATGATGAAAGAGTGAATTCAAATATTTGTTGTGTCTTGTGTAAGGTAGTGACGTATTTTGGAGATATTTTTTAGGTTAAAGTGACAAGATTTTGTGAGTGATTGAATGTGAGGAATGAAAGAGAGGGCAGGGTCGAATAGAACCCAGAGACAGCGGGCCTGGGAGGTTGGAAAGATGATGGCATTGTCAACATTGAGAGATAAGTGAGGGGTGGGAGCTGAGGAAGAGGGTGGAAAGACAAGTTGAGTTCAAGTTGACAGGCGTACATCCATGAGGATGCGGTAGAGAGTCAATTGGCAACATGAGCTGGCAGAGATGGTGATAGTTCAGGTTCAGAGAGGTAGATTATGAAGTTGCTGTACCCTTAGTATTAATCTGTCAGGTCATAATCCTCCAATCCCTAGCAACTGTTAAATTCCTTTGTGATGTCCACAAAAAATGTGTAGTTTACTATTCTTGACACTTCTCCTGTAGTTGATGAGCAGCAAATATAATGTCAATGGTTCCTAGTCCCTTGCTGAAGCCACACTGCATTTCTGCATGTCGTCAGAATGTCAGATGAGTGCATCCCAAAAAAGTTCTTATATGGGGAACTAATTTAGGGAAAGCATTCCCATGTAGGACAAAATAAGTGACTTACGGATACTCTGAAGGACTCCTTTAAATCCCTGGAGATCAACAACCTGGGAAACACTTGCACTGAACCAACTGGCATGGGACGGCCTCATTCACAGAGCCTGTGAGTAGGCTGAAAGAACATATGAGCTAAGAAGTTGCCTGCTCATCACTGACAGTGAAATCGATTTTCTGCCAACGTGTTACAGGACGTTCCACACTTAAAGAGATGTCATGGTCCTCACTGATAATAAGGGACAAACACATGCAGGAGCACTGATTGGAGTTTAACATGGTGTAATGATCTGTTTCAGAGTTACTTAAAAAAGAGAATACAGGCATAACTCAAAACAAAAGTAACACAATAAAGCCCTATCTTCTCCCGGTTTTTAACTCCAGAGTCCCCTCTCCTGTGCCACCAAAACGTCAACTGGCAGGGCAGCAGCAGGTGGAGCAGGTAGGTATAGTGGAGCAGTGTGTTGGGTTTCTCTCCTCTGGTGTGGTGGATTGGGAGACAGACTTGTCTTTGCAAATATTCTAGCATGGCTGCAAAAAGGTCCCCTATCCTGGACAAATTTCTGTTCAGTCCAGAGAGCTGCCATTCCACAGACAGGTCAAAGGCATGGTACTGTTTTTGATGCAGTTCCATCTCCATATGTCTCTGGTGCCTCTCAATTTTTCTCACCTACTGGAACGGCTCTCTGTATGTCCTCCAGCTCCAGAGTGCCTGCCCATCCCCTGTTGCTACTTTGGTTCAAAGTGGACAATGGTGGCAAAGGGACACTAACTCCTCACTACCACAGGAAGGTTACTGTGATTTCTGGGAGTGCTGATTACTGATGGAGAGACTCTGAGATTTCAAAGAACCCAACGGTCCTTGTGGGTAGATAACCTGTAGCATATAGCAGGTGGAGCTGGGCTTGTATAGCCCCTACCATCAGATTGTCACAGATCGGTATGTGTGTTTGTAATGGAGGGCGGGCTGTGGGAGGAGGGAACAGGCAGAAGTCTAGAGCCATTGTTTGATAACTGGATAAGACTAAAATTGACACCACATTGCTCATTGCCATTATAGGGGATATTTATATGGTATAAATATAAAAACATGTAAAACCAAAAGAAAGATACTAATGCTTATAATAATCCTTATAGCAACCACAGTGAACTGCCCAGTGCATTTACATAGGAATGGCAGGCTTTTCTCTCTTCTATGACTTTCTATTATTTTTAGTTATTTATGAAAAGCAAAACATATGCTAAAAGCTCTGTAATTGTTTGAATTTTGTATTAATCTATATTGATCTGTGGGGGATATTATGCATTTGTTATTGAGTATTATCCTTGAGAGGCTTTCCTATCTTATTCCAGGAACCCTAGCAAGCTTTGGGGCAACCAGCTAGTGAAATGTTCCAGATGAAAGGTATCCCTTGGGATCCTAGGTTTTCAGCACTACACTAGGACACTGTTTATGTAATATATATACGGTTCATATATAATGTAGTTAACACCATTACAACCTGGTTCAGACTATTGTTGATATAAGCCTGAGTTGGTTACAGTATTGATAGCTTATTTGTTGGAATCTGATTTATATTCTATCTATTGAGAATAACAAAAATAACGTAGAAATTAACAACTTGGGAATACTACTGATGATACAAATCTGAGCTGGTTATACTATTGAAAATGTATTTATCTATATAACGTTCAAATTACTGTACTTATATCATGTAAATTTGATTTATATGCAATCTATTGATATTAAAATTACCGGGTTAGACTGATGTGGATATAAGCCTGAGTTGATCATAACATTGAGAATTTACTAAGTCTGATTTTCAGGATATCTCCTTGGCAGGAGAAAGATCTTATTTATAATGATTTTCTTTTGTTACCCAAAATATCTTTCAAGATTGATCAAATTCTTGATAATGATTCATTATGAACAAGAGTATATATTTAATTTAATTTATACTGAATTGCTTAGCAACATTTTGTGCAATCTAAAAATGTCCTATTTTTTGTTTAAAATAAAAAAAAAGCTGCTACCACAAGAGCCACAGGTGGCAGTCCCCCATCAAAGGAATATAATACATGGGAGGAACTCCTGCGGATCAGAATGTCCACAGACAACCATTGTGGCAATGTCTGGCTCACTGAATATGGATCAGTCTGGGACTCTGCAAGGTGAGCTTATGCAAAACCAATCAAACAACACCATCATTAATCATGTTCCCAAAATATATACTGCAACTCACTGATATAGCCATGGCTCTGTAAATCAGCTGCAATATAAATATTGCATATATGTCTGATGACCATGAATGACTAATCATGTTGCCATGAAAAATACACAAACATGTGTGATGTCATATTGATACTGATAATATAGAAAAAAACATCCCCATGACATCCAAATTGGTTATTATTGATATTATCAAGATGTTTCCTAATACTAGCCTGTACATCCCAAAATGTAAACTGTACATACAAACACTGATTGCAGTTATGCTTATGAGAATTAGAATATATATATATATGTGTCATTCTTCTACAGCAGCACTGCATAAGCAGTCACCACAGGAAGAAGAGGATTTGCATTGTCCAGGAGTAGGGAGATCAATTCCTGTGACCCAAAAAGAGCTAACATGCTCCTCCGTCATCATTTGACCCCCACCGCCTCCCTCCACCTACCTCTGCTTGAGCAGATTGAAACTTAAGCAGAAAATATTTTTTTTACTTATTTTTAGACATTCAAATGGTAACACAAATGTAGTATTAATTTTCTGTGCTACTGTACTCTGTATGGTAGAGGGCTTCTATCACTCATTCGCCCACCATAAGTTAAATGATTGTTGTAGTAAACCTCCTCCCCACAAAGTCTACTGCAAAAGCTAGAAACCAGCCCCACATTGATGAGATCTATTTTAAAATTTAAACATTATTATATGTGGGTAGATCTGCTGGCTTGTGCATCATCAGGGGCATAGGAAATGGTGGTGGTGGGGGTAGGACAAATCCATTATTTGAAAAGGAAAACAAAAAAATAGCTACATTAAACTTAATCATGCATTACCAGATTTGGCCACTACTATGGAGCAGTATGTCTTTCTCATGAAAGCTCTGACCCATATACATGTATACCTATATATATATATATTTATATATATATATTTATTTATATATATACCGTATATACTCGAGTATAAGCTGATTTTTTAAGGCTGAAAAGGGCCCCCTTGACTTATACTAGAGTCACCACCCCGTGTCTCTCTTTCCCTACATGTCTCTTCACCCTGTGTCTCTCTTTTCCCCCTCCTCATCCTCAACCCCCCTCCTCATCCTCAACCCCCTCCTCATCCTAACCCCCCTCCTGATCCTAAACCCCCCTCCTGATCCTAAACCCCCCTCCTCACTTTACCCCTCTAATTACCTCCCCCTCTTTCTTTCCCCTCACTTATCTTCCATCAGTAGCTGTTCCTCCGCTCCTCTGCGCTCCTTCTGGCTGCGTCGGGACCTGGCATATGCTAATGATAGGACGTAACATGCGCGTCACGTCATTAGCATTGGCCAGGTCCCAACGCGGAGGAGCGGAGGAGCAGCTGCTGATGGAAGGTAAGTGAGGGGAAAGGGAGAGGGGAGGTAATTAGAGGGGTAAAGTGAGGAGGGCAGTTTAGGATGAGGAGGGGGGGTTAGCATGAGGAGGGGGGTTGAGGATGGGGGGTTGAGGATGGGGGGTTAAGGATGAGGAGAGAGGATGAGGAGGGGAGTTGAGGATGAGGAGAGAAGTTGAGGAGGGGGGTTGAGGATGAGGAGAGAGGTTGAGGAGGGGGGTTGAGGATGAGGAGGGGGGTTGAGGTTGAGGAGGGGAGTTGAGGTTGAGGAGGGGGGTTGAGCATGAGGGTTAAGGGGGGTTGAGGAGTGGGGTTGAGGAGAGGAGATGAGGAGGGAGGTTGAGGAGGGGGTTGAGAAGGGGGGTGAGGTGGAGGAGGGGGGTTGAGGATGAGGAGGGGGTTTGATGTTGAGGAGGGGGTTGAGGTGGAGGAGGGGGTTGAGGATGAGGAGGGGGTTGAGGATGAGGAGAGAGGTTGAGGAGGGAGGTTGAGGATGAGGAGAGAGGTTGAGGAGGGGGTTGAGGATGAGGAGGGGGTTAAGGGGGGTTGAGGAGTGGGTTGAGGAGGGAGGTTGAGGTGGGGGTTGAGGTTGAGGAGGGGGTTGAGGATGAAGAGGGGGGTTGAGGAGGGAGGTTGAGGATGGGGGATGAGGAGGGAGGTTGAGGAGGGTGGTTGAGGAGGGTGGTTGAGGAGAGGTGTTGAGGAGGGAGGTTGAGGAGGGGGGTTGATGATTAAGAGGGGGGTTGAGGAGAGAGTTTGAGGAGGGGGGTTTAGGATGATGAGGGGGGTTGAGGAAAAAGGTTGAGGAGGGAGGATGAGAAGAGGTGTTGAGGAGGGGGGGTTGAGGAGGGTGATAAGGGAGGGGGAGAGAAAGAGGCACAGGGAAGGGAGAGGGGGGAAGACACACAGGGAAGGGAGAGGGGGAAGAGACACAGGGGAGGGAGAGGAGGGGAAGAGACACAGGGGAGAGAGAGGGGGACACAAGAAAGGGACACAGAGGGCACACAAGAGGGGGACACAGAGGGCACAAGAGGGACACAGGGGGCCGCACATTTCCCACCCTCAGCATATACTCGAGTCACTAAGTTTTCCCAGTATTTTGTGGTAAAATAGGTGCCTCTGCTTATACTCGAGTCGGCCTATCCTCAAGTATATACGGTATATATTTATATATACAGTATAAAGGGGCATTGAGAATTTAAAGAAAGAAATTTAAAAAAATGTTTTTATGGGCCACTGCAGCCCCAGGGCGCCCCCAGTGAAGGGACCGATGCATGTCCTCGGACTTATGTCCACATTTTTCCACACTTATGTCCACATTTTTTTTCTCTTTAAACTGCATCCACCCCAGATTTTTTTGAGCCCCTATGCCCATGTGCATAATCCATTCTCTGCAATGCTTAAAGCTGTGTTATACAGCAAGAATATGTCTAAAAGGAGTCATGTAGAAAGTATTTATTTTATTTAAGCAGGAAAATGCATTGTGGATTAATTTGCCTCCACCCAGTTTCCCAGAGTGCAGTGCAATAACTGTATTTTTAGGAAACCTGAGCAGGAAATACGTTATATATATAGTTGCAAGGTAACTTTTTCCCACTAGGTGAGTGCCCTGGTTTTCAGCATTTTTAATGAAGGAAAACAGAAATACTTTTCAAAAGTTTACTAATTTTATCACCAGTAACATCAAACATAAGAAAACAAACAAAACATAAAATAAATACTGTAGGTTGACCTTCTTTTGAAAGGCTAATTTCTTCACCAAGTTCACACTAAACAAAATACATAGGCCAATAAACTATATTTGTATAGTGGTAAGCATAGAGCATATTTTTTTACAGAAGTTTTTAGTTAGTGAACTTCTATCCAAAAGCAAGGTCTTCACTAACTAAAAACTTCTGTAAAAAAAATTATGCTCTGTGCTTATATAGAGCTCTATTCAATTGGCAGAATCGAACTTTAATAAGGCTTGTAAACCTTAAATGTTCCAGATTTGAAGACTTATCTAGGAAGAATAACATAAGAATTCATGGAATTTCAGAATCAGTAACAATGAAAGATCTAAAAGCTTATGTTGTAGCGTTTTTTAATAGACGTTTTGAAAAAAGAGATAAATAATGAAGAACTAATAGATAATATTTACCAAATTCCTCTACCTAGAGACTTTGATAGGAATGTTGCCATAGACGTTATAGTAAAGCTCCACCATTTTGCAATAAAGGATACATTTATGAAACTTGCATTTGAGAAAAAAACCTTTTCAACCCCTTATGAAAAAATACAGATATATTCAGATATCTAAGGAGAAAATTTGATTAAAAGAAAAGAGTTTAGGGAAACCACAAAGATTCTGAGAGAGAAAGCTATTCTATATAAATGGGTTTTCCCTGTCAAACTTGTGATTTCCTAAAATAATCAAAAATTCCCTATTACATATAGGGAAGAGGGAGAAGCATTTCTTGCAAAATGGCAGATTAAACTGTGAGTTTCTAACCCATTATAGAATTTATAAGGAACTTGATGTCAAATGAGAAAATAACCAGTAAATGTATCACGTGTTAAGTATAGTTATGAATTTGGCACTATTAAATTATATGCAAATTGAAGAAGATACACTTAAGCACTTTATACATTTTGCAAAATGGGGGAAAAGGGAGGATAATATAATATTAAATTGCACATTAAATGAATGAAATTTTGTATTAGAATATGGATAGAAATCTCTTTGATTGAAAATCTGATGATTATTTTTTATTAATTAATATGAATTTGTCACAATAAAATTGTATGCAATTTAAAGAAGATTCCTTTAAGCACTTTAAAAAATGGGAAGAAGGCGAATGGATGTTTGATAGAATAATTCATTTATGTTAAATAGGGATTGGAACAAAAGAAAAGGAAAATATTTGAGATGTTTAATTAAACACTTTAAAGGGGAAATTGTTGTTCTATTCTCTGCCCTTTTTGGATACTTAAGATATTTGGATAATTTGGTAAGAATAGAAGTATATGAAGTATAAACATTTTAAAGAAAAAGAGAGTGCTATAAAATTATACACAAACTAAAAAAGATACACTTAAGCACTTTATTAGGAAGAAAGAAATGGAGAAGTAGCGAGAGGAGAACGACATGGATTAGAAATGTGCAATGGTATTAGAAGAGGTGTTTGTTAATTTTTAACATGGGGGGAAAGGGAGGATAATATATTATTGAATTGCACATGAAATTGCACATGAAAATAATGAAATGTTGTACTAGAATATGGATAGAAATCACTTTGTAAAGTACTATGTTGAAAACCTGTTGATTATTTGTCATTAATTAATATTAATTTGTCACAATTAAATTGTATGTAATTTGAAGAAGATTTACTTATGCACTTAAAAAATGGGAAGAAAGGGGAGGGATGTTTGATAGCAGAATTAATTTGGGGATTGGAATTGAGGGAAAGGGAAAGATATGTTAGAGGTTTAATGAAACACTTGTAGGGTGAAATTATTGGTGTATTCACTGCCCTATATATATTTAAGATTTTCGGATAATTTGATAAGAATAGAACTATATGAAATATAAACATCTTAAAGTAAAAGAGAGCCAGGTTAATAAGAAAACAAGAAGTACATTTAAAATCTTGGATCTTGTTTATGGATATGAAGATATATGAGTGGGACTAAGTTAAATATTTAAAAAGGCACAATAGAATTGTTGGTTGTAAAAATGACCCCCGTCCAGACATTCAAATTAGTTTTTTAGGTTTGTCTATTTGGGGCGCTACTCTCCTCAGCCTCACCCCAAAAAATAAAAAGTTGGGGGAGGGGGTTGGAGATGGATGCGGAAATAGGAACTCCCTAATGTATACATGTTGTATGAATGTTATTTGTTTTGATTTTTCCCTTTTTCTTTTTCTTCTTTCCTTCACTCCCCTCTCACCTTTTTTATTCTTTCTTGCCCAAATGATGTTTTGGAGGACGGAGAGAGGATAGGGCTTGCAAAGAAAATTTATTTACAAGTAGATGGTATTAAATATCCTGTGCTTTAATGCACAGGGGCTTAACCATACAGCTAAAAGGAACTATGTTACTAGGTTGGCTAAAAAATAAAATATTTATATTTTACTTGTCCAAGAAACACACTGGCAACACAATAAAATTCCAAATTTCTCAATGAATTTATTTGATACAGTATATAATTCAACTTTTAAGACAAAAGCAAGGGGTATGGGTATGTAAAATAAGAAATAAAAACTCTACAATCTTACATTTATATGCTCCAAATATTAAACAAAATAGTTTTTTAATCAAGTTTTGGCAATCTGAAATAAATATGCCCAAGGTAGGTCAATAATCTGCAGTGATTTTAATATGATAATGAATAGTGATCTAGATAGAAATTCATCTGAACACTCAGATTGTGATTCTAATACTAAAAGGAAAGCGTAACAATTCCTTAATAGTTTGTTAAAATACAATCTTTATGACTCTTGGAGGCTTTTACACCCAGAACAAAGAAATTATTCACTTTTTTCCCACAGACATCAGCTTCTTTGAGGATAAATCATTAATTGACAGATGATAAGTAATGTCTTAGGAGTAAAGATAGGTCCTATCGTAAAGTCAGATCAAGCCTATATAGTATTAAAGTCTTGGACTAGATAAACCCATAATTCCTTATTGTAAAATGGATAATACGTCGATTGAGGAAGATATAAATAAGGACAAATTGAGAGAAGAGATTAAAACCTTTTTAGAAATTAAAAATAACTCGGTGCTCTCTAAATCAATATTATGGGATTCACTGAAAGCTTTCACTAGGGGTGTTCTTATTAGCTGGAAAAGTCATAGGAAAAAGCAAATAGGTGTCCCTTTAAGACAGCTAAATATCCAATTGTTTAAATTAGAGATATCTAACAAAATTAGGCCGGACCCAAATCTTATGTTTAAAATAATGGGAATATCAAGCTCAAATTAAGGAAATAAACCAAATTATTTCTGACAGATCGATATGGAAAATACTACAAAGGATATATCATTATGGGTATAAAACTAGTAAATTATTGGCTAACAAAATCAACAATAAAATTGCTAGGAAAATAATAGAAGTATTGCACCTTAATGATAAGGTTTTTAGAAAACCAGCTGATATAGCTCACGCTTTTGCTAGCTTTTACCAGGATTTATAAAATCTTGAATGAGATCCATATTTTAAAAATCCTATTACAGAAGAAATCCAGGAGTTTCTTGATAATCTTAATTTACCTAAAATATTGGATACTCAGCTTGAAAATCTTAATTAGCCTATTACAGTAGAAGAAGTTGATAGAGCAATTAAATAATTTAAATTATATACTCCACAAGGCCCAGACGGCTTTACTAATCTTTTTTATAAAGTTTGTCAACCAATTATTTCAGGTCACCTAAAAGATCTCTTTAATCAAATCAAGAATACTGGTAAAGCTTCAGAATAATTTTTATTATCTTATTATATTATTGCAAGTATTGCCCAACCCCCCCCCCCCCCCTGGATGTTTTAGATTGTAATAGTTTTAGACCCATATTATTATTGAATACAGACCTCAAACTTTATTTGAAGATACTTGCCACGAGATTAAGTGAAATAATTAAAGATTTATATAATAGAGATATTGAGAAAATTATTCCATTAAATTATAAAAAAATGTTATCAAAAATGCTCAAGTTTTATTGGAAAGCTAAGAATTTGTCCCTTTCGGGTAGAATAGCCGCTATTAAAGTGGCATTACTGCCCAGATTTAACTATTTTACAAGAAATATTCCGATCAGCTCTCTTTATTGGATTAACAAATTTCAGTCGTTATAGTTAAATATATTTTCAATGAGAAAGAAATGAGGGTGAAAAAAAACTATTATGGCTAGAAATTTTGATAATGGAGGGCTAGCATACCCAGATCTTAAAACATACAGTTCCTTGCAAAAGTATTTACCACCTTGACTTTTTACCTATTTTGTTACATTATAGCTGTAAGTTAAATTTATTGTTAATCTGAATTTTATGTGGCGGATCAGAACACAATAGTCTAAGTTGGTGAAGTGAAATGAGAAAAATATATACATAAAACTATTTTTTAGAAATAGAAAACAGAAAATTGGCATGAGCGTATGTATTCACCCCTTTTGGTATAAAGCCCGTTAAAAGCTCTGGTTCAACCAATTACCTTTAGAAGTCACATAATTAGTGAAATTATGTCTTCCTGTTTGCAATCTAAGTGTCACATGATCTGTCATTACATATACACACCTTTTTTGAAAGGCCCTAGAGGCTGCAACACCTCAGCAAGAGGCACCACTAGCCAAACACTGCCATGAAGACCAAGGAACTCTCCAAACAAGTAAGGGACAATGTTGATGAGAAGTACAAGTCAGGGTTAAATTATAAAAAGATATCCAAATCTTTGATGATCCCCTGGAGCACCATCAAATCTGTCATAACCAAATGTTAAGAACATGGCACAACAGCAAACCTACCAAGAGACAGCCGCCCACCAAAACTCATGGACCGGGCAAGGAGGGTATTAATCAGAGAGGCAGCACCGAGACCTAAGGTAACCCTGGAGAAATTACAGAGTTCCACAGCAGAGACTGGAGTATCTGTACATAGGACGACAATAAGCTGTACGCTCCACAGAGTTGGGCTTTATGGCCGAGTGGTCAGAAGAAAGCCATTACTTTCAGCAAAAAACAAGATGGTACATTTTGAGTTTGGGAAATGGCATGTGGCAGACTCCCGAAATATATGGAGGAAGGTGCTCTGGTCGGATGAGACTAAAATTGAACTTTTCGGCCATCAAAGAAAACGCTATGTCTGGTGCAAACACAACACATCACATCACCCAAAGAACACCATCCCCACAGTGAAACATGGTGGTGGCAGCATCATGCTGTGGGGATGTTTTGCAGCAGCCGGGACTGGTTAACTGGTCAGAGTTGAGGGAAAGATGAATGGCGCTAAAGACAGGGATATTCTTGAGCAAAACCTGTACCACTCTGTGCGTGATTTGAGGCTAAGACGGAGGTTCACCTTCCAGCAGGACAATGATCCCAAACACACTGCTAAAGCAACACATGAGTGTTTAAGGGGAAACATGTAAATGTGTTGGAATGGCCTAGTTAAAGCCCAGACCTCAATCCAATAGAAAATCTGTGGTCAGACTTAAAGAGTTCACAAGCGCAAACCATCCAACTTGAAGGAGCTGGAGTAGTTTTGCAAGGAGGAATGGGCAAAACTGGCAGTGGTAAGATGTGGCAAGCTCATAAAGACATCCAAAGCGACTTGGAGCTGTGATTGCCGCAAAAGGTGGCTCTACAAAGTATTTACTTTAGGGGGTGAATAGTTATGCACATTGACTTTTTCTGTTATTTTGTCCTATTTGTTGTTTGCTTCACAATAAAAAAATGTTCTGTAAATTAAGTGATGCAAATACTCAAACAATCCATGTTAATTCCAGGTTGTGAGACAACAACAAAAAATGCCAAGGGGGTGAATACTTTTGCAAGGCACTGTATTATGCTTTCCCACACTGTTAAATGGGCAGATCCAGTTACAACATATTCTTGGTCTCAGATAGAAAACCCTATGTTGAAAGAAGGCAATCTCAACAAATTAGTATTTCTAGAGGAAACCACAAAAAATAAGTGTATCTCAAATTTATGGGTAACTAAAAAGGGTTTGGATTTTTGGTTTAAAGTAAATAAGAGACTGAAATTAATTTCTTTCCCAAGCCCTTGTATCCCTGTGAAATAATTAGCTAATACAACAAATTTGCAGTTCTTGAAGAAATTGATTAATAAAGGTATTGAAACACTTCATTTGCTTCTTTTGACTATTTGCTAAACACTATGGGCCTCATTCTATTATCGGCCGCAGCCGCTGCGGGGCCGCAAGGACCGGCCGCAAGCTATTCTGCTATTCTATTCCCTTACGGCCGTAGGCTCCGGCAGGCTTGCGGCCGGTGCCTTGCTATCTCTTGCGGCCGCTCGCGCCGGAGGAAAGCCTTTGATCTAAAACGGCCGCAAGAGATTTGCAATTCAATTGCTCCGGGAAACCTCTCTGCAAGGCTAAAAACGAGCCGCAGTTACTTGCAGGAAAAAGGTCTCGCTAGCACCAATTAAGCACATAAAATAGCTCAAATAAAGCCATCCTGCACTTTTAGAAGACTATAAAGGGATTTTTGGTGTTAGAAAAAATAGCACATAATTATCCTGTACTCAAATCCGTAAAATATTTCATTTTTAATATCCGTAAAATATACATGTAAAAAGTCCAGAGTGCTTGGAGCACCTCAGACACGCCCACGCCGCAGCCGGCAAATAAACAGTTAATTTAAACTCGGGTTTGGGCAGATGTGCAAGCTTGAGAGTGGGTTCCTTTTATTCCTCATGTCCCCCAATATGATCCCTAGCATTTACAGAGCTGTACAGTGCAGGCTTGAATTTATTTTTGAGTTTTTATATTTCACAGTTTACGGCCGGTTCCAAGATATGCGGCCGGCCGTAAAAGGAGATCCTTGCGGGGCCGTATAATAGAATCGCGAGTTAACTGAACCCTCGCAAGGAATCGCAGCCTTACGGCCGATTTACGGCCGATAATAGAATGAGGCCCTTAGGCCCTCATTCAATTGCAATTTGGCCAATTGAATAGGGGTCTAAATAAGCACATAGCATATTTTTTTTAAATAAGTTTTTAGTTAGTGAAAACCTTGTTTTTGGATAGATGCTTACTAACTAAAAACTTCTTTAAAAAAAATCTGTTATCTGCTTTTTTAGAGCCCTATTCAATTGGTCAAATTGCAATTGAATGAGGCCCATACAATATACAAAAACAGGATTGGTTAGAATATTTTAAATTTAAAGGTGCTCTGGTAAAATTAGAGTTATTCCATTTAAAAATAGAGCAGTTAAGTCCTTTAGAAAAGCTATTGAAGTTAGGTAATAGAAAGCAAGAAAAGAAGATAAGAAAACAATATAATATTATGGGAAGGAGATTTAAAAGTCTCTTATTCATTGGAGACCTGGAGAAGAGCTTTTAATTTAACAGATACGTTTTTGAAAAACTCTGCTTACAGAGAGGTTTACTTTAAAGTCCTAAATAGGTGGTACTGGGTATCGGAGAAAATTAGCTTATTTTCAACTAATCCAGATGAAAAATTATGCTGGAGGAAATGCAGCCAAGTTGGATCACAATTTCATATATGGTGGGAATGCCTGTTGATTCAGTCCTTTTGGATAAAATGTTTTGTAAAGATTTGGGACATTCATTGGAAAAACATTATTCCAACCTCGCAAATTGTTATCCTACATATATAGTCAAGCATTTATAATACAGATTGCCATGATAGCAAAATGGTTGATAGCGTGTAAATGGAAACAACAGATCACTCCTATTTAGAATGATATTGTATTAATTTTTAATGGAAACAGAGTTTTGGAAAAAGATTTTTCCTCGGCAGATGTGATTAACAGTAATATAATTGTATGGAAAAATTGTGATAACTTTATTTTGAATTCCAATAACTTATACATTTTTAGAAAGAGAAAGGAAAAGGGAAGGAAAAAATACCATTTTTTTTTATGTCAGAAAGTGGAAAGGGGGAGAAAAGAGAATAATACTTTTGAGTAAAACATGTTTTTAAAATTTGATTTTGATTCACCTTCTGTGTAAACATTTTTGTCATGAAAATGTGTACTTTATGGGTTTTTTTGTATGACTAAATTGAAAAATGTAACCACATCGGGAGCTCTGTTTTTTGTGAGATCTGTCAGTGGGGCGGCCTTGTAAAAAATGGGAAATAAACCTTCTATAACACCCCACAATGCCCAGAAAGGCCCTCACTTGCTCCTTCCTCAGGGGTTGTGGCCAGTTTTGGATTTCCTTCACTTTGTTGAGCTGTGGTTTGACCAACCCTCTTCCTACAATATATCCCACATATAAGGTATAGTCCAATAACCTTTTGTCAAATCCAGTGTTGTTAGGAACCTTGCTTTCCCAAGCCGCTCTATCAGTTCATCCACTCTGGAATGAGATAAGCATCAAATTCTGACACTGACTTTAGTTTGCGGAAGTCGCTCTAGAATCTAACAGACCAATCAGGTTTTGGAACCATAACAATGGGACTACACTACTCACTTTGGGATTCTTCAATAATTCAAAGGTCCAGTGTCTTTTTTGCTCTTTTAGCCTCAGGTATGCAATATTGTTTAATCCTTACAATTACCCATGGCTTAGTGATAATGTCATGGTAAATGGAGGTAGTGCAACCTGGCTGAGCCTGTTGTTCTGCCAAGGCCTGTACTTCTTAGGGCTGTTGTGCTGCCAAGGCCTGTGCCATATGGACTCTATCCTCTGAGGCTTCACTCAACAATTGTTGTGTATTCTCACTTCTGACACCACATCTGACAAGGTAACCATCTCCAGCTGGATCAGTGCCCTGGTTTCCGGCACTTTTAATAGAAAAACACAGGAGACCTTCAAATGCTTTTCAAATTTTTACTGATTTTAATCGCCAGTGACATCAAACATAAGAAAACAAACAAAACATAGAATAAATAAAACTAGCTTCAGTGTAAATGTAATTTGTTCACACTGAACAAAATAAATAATCCAATAAACAATATTCCAATACTGGCCTTTATACTTGGATCTTTAAGGAGTCCATACTGCTGCAAGTCTTTAGCTTCAGAATGCAGGGAGGATGTCTGAGATTCTTCCCAGCCCAGACTGAATTCCCAGCTCTGTAATTAGCAGCACTTCTGAAGAGACCAAGTTCAGCTTGGTCAATTAGATTTTTGCCGTAGTTAACCATTTCATTCCCTCGGCTCCCATATATTCTGTGTATAAACTTGTCACAATATATGTAAACAGCTGTACATGGATAGGATTCTCGACTTGTGTTAAATCCAGCCTTTTCTTTGCATTAAAGCTGTGTAATACAGCAGGCATAAGCTTAAAGGAAGCCATGTTTGAAAATTGCTATGGATTGAAGAGCAAGGCATTTGTGGGCACATTTGCATGTCCCAGCTCAGCTTCCCAGAATGCAGTATAATAACTGTTTTTCTCTGTTTTTTAACTTGCTTTAGACATTCAAATGTGAACACAGATGTACTATTTTTTTAGTATATATTTCTGTAGTGTTAAGTAGAAAGTGATACAGAGTGAGTTGGCGCCACCCCTTCTAGAGGAGGGGCCCAACATTTTTTTTGCACTGGGGCCTCCATTCACTAGCTCTCATCAGACTGTGATTATTTAAACACAAGAAGAGAGGCATGTGATGTCTTCACACGCCTATTAAAGGAAGATAACGCTCTTGGTCTTAACACAAAGAAGGTGAAAGGTAATAAAAAGTTACCCAGTAAAAAATATCAGTAAGCGAAATAGAAGAAATGTTCAAATAGCTAAATATCAAAATAAATTACCTGTTTGATCCAATAAATTAGAGAGGTGACATACACGTTGTAAAGAAATGTAAAAAAAACGGTGTGTCGAGAGTCTTTTTATATGCATTAAAGTAATTTCTCAATGATCTCCCTACCATCTCACACAGACCATGCCTTACACCTAATTCTGTGTACATTGTGGTCTTATTTTTTGTGTTCTTTGATATAATTTCTAGAAAGGTTCATTGCTGGATTCACTCCAGTGATTGCTGAACTCAATCTTCACAAAATCACCTTTTGCTGACTAGGTGCCTATTAATATTTTACATTAAGCCATGATTGTTCCACCTAGGGTTAAATTGAATTATTGCATATTAGACCTAAAACAACAGACCTATAATTTTTGTACCTGTTTGTTAAAATTTGTAGAATTTCCCTCTGTTTGTCTAAGCAAAAGCCATATCCTCTCTGTTTATTTTGCCATCTCCTACTCCCTCTGCCTTCCTTTGAAAATGTATTACCTTTGTCTAACAAAATAATTTTATCCCATCAGACCTAGCACACAGACACACACTTTAACTCCCATCTGCTTCTGAACTGGACCCACTTTCCCTCCCACCTATTCACCTATGATTCTTTTACCACAGCTGATACAGTCACATCCGAATATTTACTTAACATTTTACTCTCATTTCATACCTCATCCTTTCTTTCTAATTTTAACTTCACTCTCACACTCCTGTCAGCATGCAATCAAATTTTACCTCACTTACACATCACTGGGGCACTAAAGCATGGATACCTTTCTACTGTCTCCTACTAAATGAAAACATCTTAACAACTTCAAACATTTTCACCAGCAAACTTATCTTATCTTCTCTTATCTTCTATAAAAATGATTATATTGTATTTTTATTTGTACTCAACCTTTGTATAGTGCTACAGAATGTTGTCATGTTACAGATAAAGGATAATAGTAGTAGTAGTAGTAGTAATAGTAGTAGTAGTAGTTGTAGAAGTAGTAATAATAATAGTAATAACAATAGGAAGCATATAAAATAGTTTTGTGAGGTGCAAGCAATAACGAACAGCTTACCTCACATCACAAGTACCTTATGTTACACAGAGAGGATTCCAAATATAAGTAGTTTATGAACTGATGCTGCAAAAAGATTGGACATGCTTTTGGGGTCTGAGTATGCCCAGTATTTTGTTTTGCATTTGACTTACACAATATGGAAACCAAAAGGCTGAGTGACTAGCATTTAATTAATAAAATACTCGTCATTGCCTATAGTTTTAAATGATACTATATATTGGACATGCAGTGTGTCACTTTATTGCAATCATGTTTTTCTTTCTAGGATTACGAGGCCTAGGCTTAGGTCAGCATATTTTCATGTGGCAGCATTCTGCTTCAAGTTGATAATGCAGTGGGATAGAAAAGAGTGGGAACATGCACAGAAAATGTTTAAATGCTGTGAAATAAGTTTATATAAGTATACTTGACATACTGACTTTATATATGCATAAACACACATACTAATCTGATGTAGAAGTGTGTGGTAATAATTGGGATATAGCAAAGTAAAAGGAGGTGTAATAGCTGGGGCAATGGGAGATACACATCTTAAAGGACCAAGGTACTTGAAGAATAAAGGCACTTGTTTTTGAACTGTTTAACAATCTATAAATGTTAGCAGCTATGTAACCAATTAACATAGAATTTTTTTTGTGTGTGTGAAATCTTTTTTTATCAGTGTTTTTCCAATCAAAACTGTATTGATAATTTTTTCCTGGTTAACTATGCTCTTAGTCAGACAATGTTTAACTAAGAGCTGGATCATGAGGATGTCAAAGGGCTCTGCTAGATAATAGGATCTCTGACTATAAATTGTCTCCCTGTGAAGGGCACAAGTGAGCTAAAAGAGGTTACTCTCAGAGTGGGTTATCATGTCAATAGAACTAACCTATTAAGGTTAGTTCGTTCTCTGACAAGCACCTCTGTTGTTTTGTTTATGCAAATTACCCTTAGGGTTTAGTCTCCCTTAGGGTGATAGGGTACTCCAGACATAGTCGTAATGTTATTAATGTGTTACGCGTCTCGTGAGCATTTTCTGGCTATTGTAATAGTGTATCTTGTAGGTCGTAGTGTGATGTGTAAAGTGCTACGGATTTTGCAGTGTTTTGCGCGGTCCGGGGTCGTGTAGCCTCGCTTTCATTTTTTTTCAGCGGACATTTTTTTTCTTCCTTATGCGAAAAACGTCTAAATCGAGTTAAATTTGCATTCCACCTCACTCACAGACACCTGGCTGTCTGTGATGGTTTTGTATTTTTTTTGGGTGTATTTAGTGTGTTTTTCGGGGGGGGGGGGTTTCGGCCGCTAATCTCGTACATTTTTGCGTCTCGTATTTTAACGTCTCACCTCGCTTTGCGAGGCTTGCATCAGCTAAGTGCTATGGTTTAATGGCTCACCTCGCTTCACGAAGGCTCGAAACGATGATCGCCTTTGGCGCTCATCGGCTAAGTCGTACGCACCTCGCAAAACGTGACGACATCTCGCAGTTTGACAACTATTTTATGTGATATCTATTTATGTTTATATATTTGTGTACTCTCCATTCCTTGATCATTTAAAAACACAAATGCTGCTTAATTGAGGCTTATTATTTTTAGAAACACATGCATACTGTATCTGTATATATCTACCAAAAGTTATTTGCACTTAAAAAGATCTTTGTAAGTCAGGAGGTAGCAACAGAGCAACATGCAAAAGCTGCTTTCCAGCAGAAGAGAGAGCCACATCCCGAGAACTGTAAGTTCACCAGTCTCCCTCTAATGGGCGTAGGAAACCTCAAAAATCTGGGGATAATAAAGTTTAAAGAGATAAACAAAACTACATACAATAGTAGCGCACTTTGCCCTATATAATTGTGTTATGACATATTCTAATTGTCAAACTACGAGACGTCGTAACGCTTTGCTTGGTGCGTACAACTTAGGCGATGAGCGGCAAAAGCGCTAATCAGCAACGAGCCTCGAGTAGGCACTAAAACTCGCAGCACAACACTTAGGGGATGAGCGCCAAAGGCGCTCATCGCCTGCAAGCCTCACATAGCAAGGTGAGCCATTAAGGCACTAACATACACAGCACTTGGTGCTCATCGCCTGCAAGCCTCACGTAGCGAGGCGAGCCTTTAAAGCACTACAACTCCCAGCACTTGACCTATGAGCGCCGAAGGCGCTCATTGCCTGCAAGCCTCACAAAGCGAGGCAAGCACTGGAGGCAATGAAACACGTGGGCCTTAGCCTACAAACAAGGGATCACCTTACAGCCTTATTAAATTGCCATTTGCCCAATTGAATAGGGCTCTATATAAACACATAGAATCTTTTTTTGAAATAAGTTTTTAGTTACTGAAGACCTTGCTTTTGCATAGAACTTCACAAAATAAACACTTCTGTAAAAAAAATGCTATGTGCTTATATAAAGCCCTATTCAATTGCCCGATTCGCAATTTAATAAGGCTATTAGGCTGCAAGCAGTTGACGTACGCGCGACTTAGAAAAAAAAGCATTATGAGACACGGGAATTAGAAAGTATAAAATACTAGACAGGACTTAGAAAACAAAAATATGAGGTTGGGAAAATATGAAGTTAACGGCCGAGCCGCAAAAAAAACTAAAAACACAAAAAAATTGAAAAAAATAAACATCGCACACAGCACGGGGGAACAGCCGGGACGTCTGGGAGTGAAGTGGAACGGGAATTTAAGTCTATTTTCAAGATTTTCTGCACTCGAAAATGGGCTAAGCAAGAAAAAAATGGCGGCCAAAAAAGATGAAAACGAGACTACACGACCCTGGACCGCGCAACACACTGCCAACCGTGTACCAATTTCACACAGGAAAGTACAAGGTACAAAATACACTACTACAAAGGATGCCAAATACTCGTTAACCGCGTAGCACATACACAAACAATGCTACTTTACACACCGAACTTCCAAATCACAACATTACGCATCTACAGTAGCGCTTTACACAAATAAACCAACGGTTTGCCCACTTCTAATGCACAGTTGGGACATTCAGAAAATTATTTCCACAGGCCAGCAACAGTCCAATGCAGCGGAAATATGAAGACAGATTGTTAGCTCTTCAGCCTATTGATTGATGGATATATTAATTTACAAATAGGTAAATTATATTAATTCATTAAGTAACTAATTAATTGATTATTATTATTAAATATAGACAAATGTATCTGTCTTTGTGATGAGCGCAGAGGCTGCTCAGAAGAGCAAAAGTACACCAGAGGCGAGGCGAGCAATGAGCGCCGAAGGTCCTTAGAGTATAAAAAGCTTAACATTGTGTGACAAACAGCATTGCCAAGGACCCGCGAGAAGAGGCTTGCAATGAGCGCCGAAGGCACTGACTGTGAGCCAAGCGATGAGCGCCAAAGGACACCCTAGGAGTATAAAATGTGTTAGAATATCAAAGGAATGATACTTATCAACCACCAATAGAAAATCTGAGACTATACAAATTGTCCCTCAATTCGAATAGTACCACTCCAAGTCTATAATGGATGAATGATGAGCTGCTATTCTGATGGGTTTGAGAGACTTCCCTGCAGAGCAAATCAGCTTGATGAAAAATAATTTGAAAAAATTAGCAAAAAAGGAAAAAAAAACATAAAAAATAATATGGTGAAGTACGTTTGGATTATTTTAATACATGCAGAAATATTGTACTTACAAAACATAAAAAAAACTATTATCTACTTTATACTAAAACAGTCAATTATTTAGCATAAAACATATGTAGAGACTATTTTTGTAATGTTTTTATATATTAAGGTATATAATTGACTTTTTTAGTATGAAGTACATAACCTCTGCTTAATTTCATACCCTGTGGCTATAATGTGTATTTAAGTCTGCGAGCTTCAATCCTGCAAGGTGCTTTAGGGAAAGCGCTATGGACACCGGATTCCAAGCTCAAAGACAGGGCCATCCACTCTTTGCAATGTGTGAATCTTTAACTTGTCATTGCCTGTAACTTAACTTATGCATAGCGCTATGGAATATGTTGGCGCGTTACAAATAAATGATAATAATAATAATAATAATAATAATAATAATCTTAACAAGACTTGTGTGTGTCAGAGATTGTGGACATGTTGCTCCAGTTTTTATATTTTGTAAGTACAATCTTTCATGTGTGTATTAAAATAACCTAAACTTGATTTCCTTATCCTCTGACTGTTGGTGTACCCCAAGGTTCAGTTCTAGGACCCTCTACTTCCTCCCTCCTCACTATCATTTACATGCATAGCACAGACTTCATCCCTCCCCATTAACATATCAATAAAAAAAACAGGCTTTCCCACACTTCACTATTAAAGCATTGCATAATACAGGCTTCTTCCAACCTCACTATCATATCACTGTATAACACAAGTTTTTCCCCATCTCACTATCATATCATTGCATAACACAGGCTTCTCCCCACCTCACTATCATATAATTGCATAACACAGGCTTCCTCCCTCTTCACTTCTAATTTTAATCGCTACATTGCATTCTCCCAAAAGCTTTCCTGGGTCAACGCTTTCATGGGAGAGATATATTGCACTCAAGTAATGCATAAGTAAGTTTAATTTCAGCAAATTGTGTGTGCCCTATTCATATTATCTGAGAGGGATTTGCCCCTCCCACCCCCCCCCCCCCCAGTTCCTAAAGCCCTGCTCCCTCTATCCCTATGCCCCCCAATATGAAGATCACCTTCAGGCTTACTACTACGTAATGCGTTTCCATTACATCACTCTCTCCTTCAAATTCTTTTCTTGCTATCCTTTCAAATTGTCTCTCTCATTCACCGTTTTATCCCTCTCTCTTTCTTCTTCGTGCTTCTCTCTTCACTCCTCTTTATAATAGTTTTTTCTCTCATTCATCTATCCTCCTTCCCTCATCACTCTTTTCTCTTGCTCTTTATCCCTTTCTCCCTTAATTCATGTTTTCTCCCCCATCCTTATTTTGCCTTCTTAAGTGCATCTCCTATCTATATATCCTTCTCTTAGATTCTCCAACTATTTATTTCCTTTCCTCCTCCCATCCATTTTTCTTCCTCTCCTTCTCATTTCTCATAACCATGCCTCTGTCTTCCCATCCCTCTATGTCTATCTCTACCTCTCATTTCTCTTTTCTAAACATCATCCTGTATTCCTTTTTCTCTCATACTCTCCTTTAACTTATCACTCAGATCTCACTAATATGAAACAAGCAAGAAAGATAGATTAGAAAACAAATGAGACTGAGGAAAAGCATAAGAAATATGATAGCATATCAATTAGACATGGGAACAATACACTAGTTTTTAGGTAAGAACAGGTACCTTTTGCATTATCATTATTATGTTACTAACGACTTGCCTTTGGCGCTCATTGCAAGCCTCCCCCCCACACATTACAGGCCTCGCGATGAGCGCCGTTCATTAAAGGCAGTGGCATGCGCTGCATGCATGTGCGAGCCCGTAACTTTGCCAGCATTACAGACAAACTCTCTCACCCCTGTGTCTATTTCCCCCTCTCCCTCCCCTGTGCCTCTTTCCCCCTCTCTCCCTCCCCTGTGTCACTTTGCCTCCTCTCCCTCCCCTGTATCTCTTTCCCCCACTCCCTCCCCAGTGTCTCTTTCCCTCATCTCCCTCCTGTGCCTCTTTGCCCCCTCTAACTGCCCTGTGTTTTTTTCCTTATCTTCTCCCTGTGTTTCTTTCCTCCTCTCTCCCTCCCCTTTATCTCTTCCCCCTCTCTCCCTCCTCTATTTCTCTTTTGCCCCCTCTCCCTCTCATTTGGCGTTTATGGGTTTGAAAACATTTGCGGGCTTGGCGGCGTTTAAACCAAAAGACTCCAATTGAATAACAAATTAGTTTTCAACCTCACTTACGGACTCCCTGCCTCTAGTACTCTGATGAAAAGAATAATGCACACACAGCACAGGGAACAAAAAATGGAGAAGTTGAAAAGTAGACAATTGTTTAGTAGGGGAGAATGTGCACTATCATACACTATACCATCAACATATGCAGAAGCACTCACTCACTAATTGTCTTTCAAGTTCCTCTTACCACTCAGACTAAGACATCCACATCTACAGGGGCTGAGCCAGTGATACTGCAGCTCATACTATCCAGCTAATTAAAAGCACTCACAAACTGAATTACAAGTCCCACTTGCAGACACCAACTAAATAGTGCAAATTTGAAGCAAATTTGTGTAAGTAAAGGTTGACAGATTTTCCCATTCCCCGAAGAGAATAACAGAACTGCTGGGACTACTACCACTTGATCAACCATTATTATAGCTGCCTCCAAAAACACTATACATTTACATTTTGTATTAAAGTACTCTGGGGACCCTGCTTTAATTGTTCATAAGGTTATAATGTTATATGCAATGTGTATATGTATTCTTGGGGAATCCAGGGGCGTAATAAAAGTTTGTGAGGCTTATATATTTAAGACTGGGCAGTCAAATAGCCTGGTCAGGTCAAGCCTATGATTACATATCAGCTGGTCAGATAGGCTAGACACTCTCCTACTCCCAATGTCTCCCAAACTCATTAACCCTTTCCTACTCACAGTGTCTCCTTCGATATTACCCTGCCTCACTACAATGAGGCAGGGATCCCAAATTGCTCACTCATGGAATGAATCCCTTATCTGGCCAGCTGGCCATTGTGTGTTTAATAGTTCTATCACTGATAAACCAGTCATGTTGGCCTGTCATTGTTCTACCTTGACTTGGTGGTGCCTGGCCACCCTTTAGTAAACCCTGTAGCTTTCCCCCTAGTCTTCTACTTGGGTTATGCAACAATTAGCGTTCAAGCCTGCCCTTATTAATTACTTTGTGGGAGCCAATCTAATTTCTTAAGATGACTGGGGGGGGGGGGGGGGGGGGGTCAAGTGATACTATTGTTTCATTATATATGTTGGGGTATATAGTGTGGTGACTGCGGTATAAAGATTATGCTCTCTTCTGAACACATAGAGATTATATGTTTTATTGATGGAAATGAAGGATTGTCACTTTGTATCCTGTTCTTCATCAGCCATCCTGTGTGAGGGGATTAACAAGCCAGTTAAGATCTAAGGACAGGATTGGTCCTGCTGACCTTTTCAAGCCCATTGAAGAGTTGATCTTGACAATATACCACCACAATAAAGCTGCCTTTTCCATGCTAATCCTAAACACTGATTCGAATTTCCTATTCTAAAGCAGCAACTCTCCTCAACCTCATTGGAGCAACTCTCAACTCTTCATCTCACCTTCACTACTCTATTAGCTAAAGCTCCATTCCCATGAACTACTCACATCCCTCAAGATCCTATCATTCCCTCTACCAAGCTAAAATGGAACTGTTCTCACAAATCTTACTTCTATCTCTTTTCACTCTACCTCCTTCTATTAATGACTGCTGGCAGCATCTCCCTCAACCAAAGACCCTCTACAATCTCTACATGTTTCAGACCCCACCTATGTCACATTCTTACCAGATACAGGAACTGCAGTAATCTTATGCCAATAACTTTCTGACCATTACCCAAGCTCACTTTCTCCTTTGGACACTGAAATGCATGTTCTGTATATAACAAAGCAACTGTTATAGATTTTAGATTAATCTCACCCAGTAGTTCATGAGATTCTTTGGAAAATGCCTGTTTGCAATAATGAACCCAGCACAGCATAATGGTAATCAGGGAGCAATTCAGCAGTACACTCTCAGTGAATTAGCAGCAAAGTATCAGACGGTGTCCGTTCCAATAATTTCCTTGTGTAGAATTATTATCTTCCCAGAATAAACCATGCATGTATGTTTAAACGGTAACTACACTCAGGTACAGTGTATTTATCCTAAACGCCGTCCCACCCATCTTCCACAGCCCCACCCTATCCTTCTGGGAGCTGTCCATCCATCAAACAGAAATCAAAGCATGGGCTATGTCACACATTTCCTCTTCGTTAAACTCCACTTGCTGAGATAATCGCCTTCTTGTGATGTTTTGGCAATGGTCAGCAGCTGACCCTTCTGGGAAGTATGGAACCCCTTCTCAACCAGGAATCTTGTAGTCTGTACACCAGATACCCAGGAGTAGTATAGTAGCATACTTTAGTGAACTCCATGGGGAAATGCAGCATTTAGATATTTAACATGGCTGGGTACCACCCATACATCAATAACTGTACAACATGGGCAACACATGGAATATGGCTCACCCCCCACAAGATGGCTGACACTAAAACATAGCACACAGTAAAACAACTTGACCGACATCCTACACACAACTCCCAATGACAAACATGGATTCCATATTCCCAACACTCCAGCTCAGAGGACATCTGCCAGAGAAAGGATGCAAAATAGCGGCTCAGGATGGTTCAGGCCCCAGACAGTCCAACAGTCCCCTACATAGTTTTAGGGTCTTCCTGGGCATTATATTCTCTCTTAAGTGTTTTGCATACCATAGCTTATCATTGAATTGCCTAGAATTCCCCCCAGTCTAAAATCAGTCCAGGAATTTCCAAATATTGTACATGTCAAATTAAAAAAGGAGGTTAGCTTTTGTAGGATGGCGGACCTTTTAAAGACACCACCTTTGTTTCCTGTTCAGGTGTCCCCGTTCGGCATGGATCAAAAAAAGGAACCTGGGTAAATTTAGGTTAATCCATCATTTATCCTATCCAAAAGGTGTTTATGTAAATTATGGAATTGATAAGGAATCTACATCAGTATCTCATACGTCTGATTCAGCCAGATCGTTAGTTCGACAGGCAGGTAGAGGTTGATGTGGAGCCTGTGTTCCATCTCTTACCGATTCACCCTGAGAGTCATAATATCTTGGATTGTCACTTTGAGGGAAAAACTTTTTTATGTGGACCTTTGTCTGCCAATGGGTGTTCCTTATCATGTGCCTATTTTGAAATATCCAGCTCTTTTCTTGAGTGAGTGGTTTGGCACAATTCCGGTTACGTTTCGTTGGGCATTATCTAGATGATTTCTTATTCATGGGACTAGACGGTCAGGAGGTTTATTGCCATATCATGCCCACCTTTCAACGGTTGGCACATGAATTTTGAGTCCTGTTAGCCGCAGACAAGACAGAGGGTACTGCTACAAAGATAAAATATATTGAAATTGACTCAAGAAGCATAGAGTGTTGGTTACCAGCAGATACGTGTGCTGAGTTAACAGCTCTTTGA
The DNA here is from genome assembly GCA_027410445.1 of Discoglossus pictus. Lineage (NCBI taxonomy): Eukaryota > Metazoa > Chordata > Amphibia > Anura > Alytidae > Discoglossus > Discoglossus pictus. The sequence continues at coordinate 149,740,297 of CM050163.1, read as the reverse complement.
GCAGCTAAGAGAGTAACTTTAAAGTGCCTTCAATCCATCCTGGGCAAACTGAATTTTGCCTGTTGTACCATTGACATGGGGAGAGTATTTTGTAGTGGGGCTGACACTAGCAATGGCAGGTATCCACCTCCCTCATCATTTCATTACAGTTTTATCTCCTATGAAGGAAGATGCTCGGGTGTGGCTTGCTTTTCTATCTGCTTTTAATGTAAGAGCACTCGTTCATCCTAAGAGGCTGCAGCGTAGGCTTCCTTAGAACAAGGTATCTGACATTCCTGGAACTTTTCCCTGTAGTGATTTCAGTGTTCTTTGGTGCAGGGTAAAACATGTTCCTGGTACAATGAATGGTATTGCGGTATTGGGTTAATTAAGGGCTTATGGGGTTCTTCATTGACCCCCATGAGTGACAGGGTTAATTCAGGGCTTATGGGGGTCTTCATTGACCCCCATGAGTGACCGGGTTAATTAAGTTATTATGGGAGTCTGTATTAACCCCCATGAGTTACAGGGTTAATGAAGGGCTTATGGGGGTCTGTACTGACCCCCATGAGTGACAGGGTTAATGAAGGGCTTATAGGGGTCTGTATTGACCCGCATGAGTGACAGGGTAAATTAAGGGATTATGGGGTCTGTATTGTCCCCATGAGTGACAGGGATATTTAAGGGCTAATGGGGCTCTGTAAAGAGCCCCATGAGTGTTAGGGTTAATTTTTTTTTATCATGGGTCCTTTAAGGCCCTTACGGTCCTTTAAGGACCTGCAAGGCAGGAAATTTGAATTTTGATTGCCGCAGGGGCCCTTGATCAAGTGCGATCGGGGACCCCCACTGCTAGGGTTAATTTGGGGTTAATGTGGGGACCCCCAGCATTTAGGAGGTTAATTTTAGGTGCTGCTGGGGGTACTTAAAGTAACCCCGCTGCCGGCCTTAACTGTTTGTGTGCCGTGGGCCCTTTAAGGAACCGCGGCAGGGACTTATCACCTTTTAAATGCAGTGGGAGACACTATTGTGACCCCCACTGCAAGGGTTAATGTCGGGACAATGCGGGGGGTCCATAGGCTATGGATGACTTTCTAAAGATTCAAAATGAAGGACAGCTTTGTACAAAGAAAAAAAATGTAACGTTTATGGACCTTTCATTTTTCAAAGTAAAAATCTGGCATTGAAAGCATTCATTATTGAAAATGTGGATGTCCCTTTAAGGTCTGTTATTTCACTGCTTCCTGCACATTTGCTTATTTTGATTTGGCACTGTTGGCAGTTACTCTTAGTCTAAATCAATCCCTTAGATATCAGTCTCCCTCGGTTTCTGTAGAGCATTATTTGCAGACCTTGTAATATGGCTGAAAAGTAAAGGGTATGTAGAAGACAAAAAATGGGGGAGTATTGAAATAAAAAACATTTGGATAGATGTGATGGATAAAAGAGAGAGAGAGGTATTGGGGTATCTGGAGAGAGACCGATAGGAGGAATAATATGGTGAAGCAGAGAAATGGTGGGTGTCGAGAGAGAAATAAGAGAAGTTGAGAGAGAGATTGTGGCATGAGGAGTAAATATAAAAAAAAAAAAAAAAGAATAGCCTTGGAAAAATATAGCAAAGTGAGGGGAGAGACCTTAATGAAAAATGCTAAATGTGCCTATATATATGTGCAACTGCTCATATTTCTAAAATACACACAGTCCAGAGACGGCATCTGAAAGAATTCAAACCCCCCTTCTCCCAGCCCTTCCATCCCCCTCTCAGCCGCTTTTTATTTTCCCCAAGTGCAGGCCAGGGATACAATTACACTTATGAAATGGTCTGACAAACTGTCTCCATGGAAAGAAGGAAATTAGGTTTTTGCTTAAATTTGAAACAGATGTCTCCTCAACCCCCTATACAAAACTTTGACCTACTTTACCGAATGTTAGTTTTAAATTTATTCTGAAGCTACACCCATTCTGAAACTGACCAGAGTTTATCATTGGCAAACTAAAAAATACATTGTAAGTAAGTGAAAACATAGAGTTAAAGAAATATTGTAGTTAAAAAAAGACTTGGTTTTCTGAATCTGAGCCACACTTCCTGTAGTATTGCTGTAGTCTGACCACAAAAATAGTTTCTGAGCAAGCATAGAAAAGAGCAGATTAAATGTTTCTTCCAGATACCAGTACATTTCACAGCAACCTTTTTGCAACAGCTTATGGGGATTTATACTATACTTGGAAACAAACAATATGTTTTTAGAGTGTAAAAAAAAACAATACAGCCTCTAATTTATTACATTTTATATTTAACTAGCTACTTGCCCGTCAAAAACGACGGGAACAAAATTCTAAGGCTGGGAATGCTGTACCACTGGCGCTCATTGCGATCCTCTGCCTCCGTCTTCTGTACGGGCCTCGCAATACCTATGGCGCTTATCGCGAACCCTGCAATTAGCGGCTTCGCCACTCATTGCAGGACTTGGCAAGCCACAACTTTCGTGCTTTGCAATGATCACCTTCACCACTTATTCTGTGGCTCACAATGAGTGCCTTTGGCGGTCATTGCAAGCCTCTCCCCCTGTGTGGTTTAGGGGCCTTGCGATGAGTGTTACTGCCTTGGGTTGAGTGTTACTGGCTTGCATCAAGTATTACTGGCTTCATGCTCTATTTTACTGCCTTCGGCCTCGTTTTTGTCATGTTACCTTTTTTGGGCTGCCATTTTATTTTCTCGCTTAGGTGATTTTCAATTGTGACAAAATGGAAATATGCCTCAAATTCACTTGAAACCTCACTCAAAGGCTCCCTGGCTCCCCCCCCCCCTCCCCCCGTGCTGTGTGTAAGTTAATTTGAGGCATATTTGGGCTTTTTTGCTGCTCTTCCCAGTTCTGTGGTTTGGCTATTAAATTCGTAATACATTGCAGCCCCGCAACTGCATGCCTTGGTTTGCGGGGCTCGCGATGAGCGCCGGCCCTGCAATGAGCGCCTTCATTATAATATACAGTTTTGTTTTCATCTGATCAACTCCCTGAGGTGGGAGGGGAATTTGAAATCAGTACAATTTCAATATGGCAGTAACAATTGCCAATACTTTCAGCAGGACTATTGGGAAGTGCATTCGTTTACAAGGACACTCTCCTAGGCAAGCAAAGGGCAGAATTGACAGAGGATAAAATGGAACCCTGCAGTAAAGAAAAACATTTATATAAAAGTTATAAAGGTTGTATTTACTTTTTTATTTTTCTTTCTTTCTTCCAAAAAAACAATTTACCCATTACAAAGTTTTGCTATTACAAATACCAGAAAAATGGAAAACAGTAGTTCTTTAACTGGATTGTAGATAAGTATATAGGTATAGAAATTGCATATTCACAAAGCATCACTGGAGAAGTTAGATACTTTGCATAAAGCTGCAATGTCTTTTGGGGCAATTGTTATTGCAGCCTTTGTACGTCTTGATACCCTATGTTTTATCTTGGTGAACCTATCTATTGATCTATGATAGATAGATAAATAGATTGATAGATAGATAGATAGATAGATAGATAGATAGATAGATAGATAGATAGATAGATAGATAGATAGATAGATACATAGACATATAGGAGAAATAGCGTGCACTTGTAGGCTCTATGTTCTTTGCTCTTGTGCATCCGGATAATCACAGAGTTAATAAATACACTCTTCGTGCTACACTCAAGGCAATTTTCACATGAAATTGAGGAACCTGAGAAAATGTCACACTCAGCAGTTCTCTCTGTCTCCTAATCAAGGGTAGAGGGCTAGATGGGAGCTGCAACTAAGAGAAAAGAGAGAAGAGAAAGAAAACTCACATTAGATGTGTTTTAAGTCAGCAGCTAAAATAAGAATTCTTTAAAAAAAATCATGTGAAGTGAAAAAGTTTACAGAGGTGAATCATTCTGCAAATTATCATGTTCCAAAATGTATTTTAATTATTGGTGACCATTTTGTGAAATACATTTATTATGCAAGCATTTTAAAAATGTTTTAATAAACGTATTTCATGAATTACTTTTTTGTAAGATGGAGATTATGCTGCCACAACTATTTTCCTGATTTATTTCCTGTGCTCCATGTTACTCTGTTTTAGTTCTTTATTTTTCCCATATGCTTTCTTGTCTCTCTAAATCAATTATACTTATCTATTTCATACCCTATGTTTCTCTTTTCTGTTATTACAATGTAATTCCTGCCCCTTTCCTGCCTCTTTCATTTTTACTGCATTTTCCCACCAGGTTTTTAATAATAACCAAACTCTGAAAGCAAAATAAATATTAATATACTGTTACAAGAAGGGAAATAGTTTTCTCTACATACTGAACCCAATTCAAAAATCATACTTTTATCCTTTTCACAACAAAACAGTCTTACTTTTTAGTCACCTAAAGAGATATCCTTTAGATTGTAAGTCTGTGAGTTTTCAGTCCTGCAAGGTGCTTTGGGGTGAGCACTTTGGACACTGGATTCTAAGCTCAAAGACAGGGCCCACCAGTATTTGCAATGTTTTAATATTGAATATGTATTTGCCTGGAAATTACCTTATGTATAGCGATACGCAATATGTTTTGGTTTCTTTTGCTTGATTCACAATATTGCACTGATACCATGGGGTAGGATATACTGAGTATGACCTTTAAATGTTTAAAAGCAGGGCATACAGAATAACTTATGTCATCTTACATCATCATATTTTAAGTATTACAAATATGTTTGGAAACTTTTAGGTAATCCATTAGCATTTACTAACAGCCATCTAATTGTTAATTAAAACTGGTCAAACTTGTGGTGTCAGATGTAACATAAATAAAACTACTATACCAAGAAACGATGAAATATCCAACAAAGAGCCTACATTTATCTACAGATTCACCTAAAAAAATATCCATGGACTTAAAGGGCCATTAAAGATATTTTTCTTTGTTAAATATGATAGAGGGCATTTGATAATGTTTAGCAGTGTGTTTCTTTTTAAAAATAAATAGCTCATGGAGCCGAATATACTGCTTTGAATTATATCTGTCTTTTGGGATTTGTCGCTGTATGAGTCATAAGTGTCTGCCAGTGAGATCTAGGGTAGTACATACTCTCTGCTCACAGAGGTAGCCCTGTGGCATTATATGTTGGTTTCCAATAGGTTTAAACAAGTTTTAATTAAAAAAAAATATGAAAAAAGACATTTTGTAATGTTTAAAACACGCTCATTTAAAAGCATGATAGAAAAATGTGCATTCAATGTCCTTCTAATGGTACTTTTTGGTAAACTGTTGATAAACCTTTCCAAAGCAGTGTGATCTAGGATGCAGAAACATAGTTAAAAAGCTCAAGATACATATGTAATTTGCAGTTTGATTATTGGAGCAGCACAATTTATATCTAATACAAGCAAGAGTGGTATAAACCACATTAATTGGCACTCATAGAGCTTTTCAAAATGGCAATTTATGAATAATAAACAATTTGATGCAATGGTGCACCTTTATCAAGAATAGGTTTAAGGTTGTTGTCATCAGCCTAGAAGCAATGTTGGGTCTAGTATAATGTGAGTCAAAGGGGCGGATGTAATAAAATTCAGTGTCACAGTAAGAGACGTAGTCTTATTGATATTGAAGTCCCAATTCCCCAAAATATAAGCAGCATTATAATTTAAAGCAAATCGTGAATGTGTATGTGCTAATATTTTAGGGCCATGTGCTAATCCCTGAAAAAGCAATTGTGAGTGACCTAACTGAAGAGTAAACCATAACCTAGCTATGCTAATCACCCACCCCTAAAACATTTCGAGCAAACTGCTCCGAGTGAACTTCAGACGAAAAGCAGACGAAAAGCAAGGCATAAATCTCCATTGACTTCTGCACTGACAATAAATTACAAGTTACTCCCTGACACTCTGACACCCAAACCCTATGTTAATTAGATTTTACAGATCACTCCCATTTCAGGGCAATCCCGTAATTGAAAATATATTTTATTTTACACAAAATAAACACATATTTATTTGTTGTGCCTATAAAAGTCACATCTTTTAAATATCAAAATATATTAATAAATAAAAAACAATTACTTTATATATATATATATATATATATATATATATATATATATATATATATATATATATATATATATATATATATATATATATATATTGTTGCCTTAGCTAGTTACGGGCAATTGTTCCTGTACATCCCACTCATTATAAGTTTTATGACATTCACATTTCCTATTGGCTCCTAGGGCCATCTCATCCCTAAAAGCTTGGTTTAGCTGCTCCCTGCACAGATATCAGTTGCGGCAACAGAGAAGGATTTACGTATCAGAGCTGACTGCTGAATCTGGGGGAGTGAATGATTTTAATTAGTGTAGCATTTAGGGGGAAAAAGCTCCAGCAGACTTTTTACTGCATTCCCCTAAATGCGAGCATCAGGTTAGCATAGGGCTCTTAGTTGTTTGCCCATGGTTTGTAATACAATAACAAGCAGAGAGTTATACTTGTAGATATAAATAGTCTATGTTGCCTCTCTACTGAGTGTTCTACTTATCCTCAATGTTATATGAGCAAGTAATAAAGAACCCTCTTTTACGCCTTGCTTTGTAAAAGGAGGTGAGCTTATCCATGACCCTATATTCCACATACACTACTATTTGTAAACTAGACACCAAGGTATATAATCACTAATATATGAGATTATAAAACAGATTATAAAACAGAGATTGACAGAGCTCAGATTTCAGTCTCAATGAGATTGCAATGTGTTGTGCCATGCCTTGACTTACTGTTATGTATGGCAAACACAATATAGCACAACTTACATTACATTAAGACCTGGCATTCCCTTATTTTTGTGGATGATTGTGAGATCAGTAGATGACTGATAATGTAGTAGTAGAATACTAAACAATATAAGTTATCAATAAATGTTATTGCAATTAGCATTATGGCATAACATATTAATATTTTTTTACAGTTGATTTCAAACAATTGTCAAAATTTGTCCTGACTTTCAACCCATTTTGTTTATCATGATTATGTTTATATCCATTTTAATTTAACCACAGCACAATGTTACTGTACACTTTGTAAAGTCGTATAGTATTTGTTTACATTAGTTACTTCAAGCTTCACAAATTATCTTAAAATGTACTGATCTAGCACCACTCTATGTCTGAATTAACTTCCCTGCTTTACTCAGATGAATGGGAAAATCATGATGTATTGAAAAAAAGGGCTACAGCCATGGGTGTAGCAACTGGGGGGATGGTTGAGACAAATCCCCAAGGTTTTTCTATGTTTGCATGTATGTATATATATAAACTATTTTATGGTCTGTGTAGCGGAACCCATCACTGTTTTACCCTGTTTTATGATTATTTAATTCTTGGTTAAAATATGATCCTACAATATGTATGCTGGGTTATGCTCTGCAGAATATTAGCCAGACTTTTGCAGACCTAGGCTAATAGATAATCCTATTACAGAGATTCAAGAGATAAGAACGTTGTAAAGGATCCTTGCATTGTCCAAAGTGTTTTCATTCTCTGATAAGAACAAAGAGGTGTAATTGAATCAGTGTCTGATTGTATCAAAGTTGCCAGAGAGGTGTGACCCCCCTATTGTTCTCTTTGTGTGTATTGTGTGTAGCCAAATATGGGCATGTGTATTGCCTGTGGCCAAAGAGATGTATATATAGTTCTGCAATAACAAAATAAAGTCAGTATTCATTTGACTCCCAAATTGTGTGTCGTCCAATATGGGAGGTCGGGAATGGTGAGACTGTAGTGCCTCCTGGGTATTGTACCGTATACCAGCGGAGATTTGGACTGCGTGTTCCAGCTCCGTTACATTTGTTGGCAAGTGGTGGAATTGTTCCCACGGTCAGAAGGACAGCTACAGGAGACACCATTCCGTGGAGTACAAATTGAGGGCAACGCTAGTATCCGTACAGCGCCCCTGGCTACAGCAGGATGGAACCGGCTAGTTTTCAGACAGCGTTCCATCATGAGGAGGAGGAGGCGGCCGCGGACTACAGGGTTGCAGACAGAAAGGAACTCATGGTTACAGTACCTCGTATTACCCCACAGAATGAGTTTGGAAGAGAACTCCAAAGCAGACTGGCCTTTTTCCCAGATACGCTTCCCATGAAAACCTTGGAATGGTTAATGACAGATGTCCACAAATCCATAATGGAGAAGCAGCGGGCACGGGAGCGGTCCATCTTGGGAGCTGCTAACCCACCTCCCACCATTAAACCCCCCCCAGCACTGCGTCCGGGTGGTGGGAACTACCAAACCCCTCCACGGTACATCAGGTGCCACACGTGTAACCAGCAGGGTCACATGCAGAGAGACTGTCTCAGAAACAGAAACCGCTCCACGTGGAATACTCCAACTAATTCCACCTCCCAGCAGCAGTGTGTACCCCAGGGGGCCGAAGGTGTCGTCCTTCTCCCCCAGCGGCAGTGTGTACCCCAGGGGGCTGAAGGTGTCGTCCTTCCCCCCCAGCGGCAGTGTGTACCCCAGGGAGCTGAAGGTGTCGTCCTTCCTCCCCAGCGGCAGTGTGTTCCCCAGGGAGCCGAAGGTGTCGTCCTTCCTCCCCAGCGGCAGTGTGAACCCCAGGGGGCAGAAGGTGTCGTCCTTTCCCCCCAGCGGCAGTGTGAACCCCAGGGGGCAGAAGGTGTCGTCCTTCCCCCCCAGCGGCAGTGTGTACCCCAGGGAGCTGAAGGTGTCGTCCTTCCTCCCCAGCGGCAGTGTGTTCCCCAGGGAGCCGAAGGTGTCGTCCTTCCTCCCCAGCGGCAGTGTGAACCCCAGGGGGCAGAAGGTGTCGTCCTTTCCCCCCAGCGGCAGTGTGTACCCCAGGGAGCTGAAGGTGTCGGCCTTCCCCCCCAGCGGCAGTGTGTACCCCAGGGAGCTGAAGGTGTCGTCCTTCCTCCCCAGCGGCAGTGTGTACCCCAGGGAGCTGAAGGTGTCGGCCTTCTCCCACAGCGGCAGTGTGTACCCCAGGGAGCAGAAGGGGCCGTTCTTCCTCCCCAGCAGCAGTGTGAACCCCAGGGGGCAGAAGGTGTTGTCCTTCCTCCCCAGCAGCAGTGTGAACCCCAGGGGGCAGAAGGTGTCGTCCTTTCCCTCCAGCGGCAGTGTGAATCCCAGGGGGCAGAAGGTGTCGTCCTTCCCCCTCAGCGGCAGTGTGAACCCCAGGGGGCAGAAGGTGTCGTCCTTCCCCCCCAGCGGCAGTGTGTACCCCAGGGAGCTGAAGGTGTCGACCTTCCTCCACAGCGGCAGTGGGTACCCCAGGGGGCCAAAGGTGTTGTCCTTCCCCCCCAGCGGCAGTGTGAAACACAGGGGGCAGAAGGTGTCATCCTTCCCCCCCAGCGACAGTTTACCCTAACCAGGGGAGACACCAATCTCCCAGACGGCGCAGATGGGACCGTGGTCTCTGCGCCCACAGCTTGTCCAGATCCCCAACTACCGTCACTGGGACAACCGGAGGAGGGGGTAAGTACAAACTCCCCTCCCCAGCTAACTTCTAATGTGGCCCCAGGGTTAACAGAGGAAATGTTAACCCCCACTGACCCCCACGTTTCCCTGGCTACTGAGCCGGAATATGTCCCAAGTACCCCAGCAGAAGAGCTGACAGCGGGGCAGAGTGCAGTCGTCCTCTGCCCTCCCTTTGTCCCTGGTACAGAGCAGGAGGTCCTGCAGGTTATACCAGCAGAAGAGCTGGCATCAGGGCAGAGTGCCGCTGGCCTCTGCCCCTCAAGTCCCCTCAGCGTGTTGCACCATCACCCCAGCGAAATATCCAGGTGCCTGTTTAGACTTCCCCCCAAAGGGGAGATGTGTGGCGAAGTGCCCTTCGCCACTTTGGCTTGGAGAGGACTGTTTGCCAGCCTCCTGCCCTGCGACTATGGCCCTGGGACATATTGCCCTTCAAACACAGTATTCGGCCATACCAGAGTGTATGTCACTCATTCTGGCCCTTTACATACAGGGGGGTCATTCTGTACTTGCCCTGTGGGAGCGGTGATACCCCAGATAACTATGCCATGGAGCCCATTCATAGGATGCAAGACTATTGGAAAGACTTTAGCTACATGGCAATTGAACTGTGTGAAGAGGATCTGAGCGCTATTCGGTAGTTTTCTGCGCTCAGATCCCAGCTATCTGGGGATATGTGAAATGTGAGTCAATGTGAATTGCAGTAATGCTGATGGGTTGTCAAACTAGAGAATTGACCAACAAATACTTTTGTCCGGACATCCCCAGGCCGATCCGTTGGGATCAGACCGTGTATGCCGGCTTATGGTCACGGGGGAGGTGTGTAGCGGAACCCATCACTGTTTTACCCTGTTTTATGATTATTTAATTCTTGGTTAAAATATGATCCTACAATATGTATGCTGGGTTATGCTCTGCAGAATATTAGCCAGACTTTTGCAGACCTAGGCTAATAGATAATCCTATTACAGAGATTCAAGAGATAAGAAAGTTGTCAAGGATCCTTGCATTGTCCAAAGTGTTTTCATTCTCTGATAAGAACAAAGAGGTGTAATTGAATCAGTGTCTGATTGTATCAAAGTTGCCAGGGAGGTGTGACCCCCCTATTGTTCTCTTTGTGTGTATTGTGTGTAGCCAAATATGGGCATGTGTATTGCCTGTGGCCAAAGAGATGTATATATAGTTCTGCAATAACAAAATAAAGTCAGTATTCATTTGACTCCCAAATTGTGTGTCGTCCAATATGGGAGGTCGGGAATGGTGAGACTGTAGTGCCTCCTGGGTATTGTACCGTATACCAGCGGATATTTGGACTGCGTGTTCCAGCTCCGTTACAGTCTGTATATACAATTCACTGTAACCCCCCAGAATTGGGGACGGTGTAAAAGCCGGAACGGAACGGAACAGGCCGGAACAGGTCATTTATAAAATAAATCAATGACAATATCACTGGGATGTGTTAGATATTATTGAGAACAATATTTAAGAACCAAAACAAATTCAATATAATACTTTTTTAACCCTTTAAAAACCCAAAAATCAAACGGAACAGACAAAAACAGGCCGGAACGCACACTTTATGAAGGGAATCCATGCTAAAATCATTGGAATGTGTTAAATATATTTGAGAACTATATTTAAGAGCTAACCCCAATCTAATAGTATGCTTTATTAACCCTTTAACATGCCAGAATACAATATTTAAAAAAAATGACCCAGAACGGCGGCTTTCCAGATGGTCAAAAATACCAAACTCACCAAATACACAGAACTAGGTGGGATTCATGTAATAACCTTCATAAATTCCACAGAAAATAAATTCAAGTACCTGTTCCAGGCCAAAATACAATATTTCGCAAAATGACCCGGAACGGCGACTTTTTAGAGGGTCAAAAATACCAAATTCACCAAATACACATAACTAGGTGGGATTCATGTATTAACCTTCATAAATTCCACAGAAACTCATTTCAAGTACCTGTTCCGGGCCAAAATACAATATTTAGCAAAATGACCGGGAACGGCGACTTTTTAGAGGGTGAAAAATACCAAATTCCCCAAATGCACATAACTAGGTGGGATTCATGTAATAACCTTCATAAATTCCACAGAAAATAAATTCAAGTAACCCGTTCCAGGCAAAAATACAATATTTTGCAAAATGACCCGGAACGGCGACTTTTTAGAGGGTGAAAAATACCAAATTCCCCAAATGAACACGACTAGGTGGGATTCATGTAATAACCTTCATAAATTCAACAGAAAATAATTTTAAGTACCTTGTCTTGGCCGAATACTTACGAACTGCTACTTTGCAAAGTGTGGGAGATACCCCCCCTTCCCCTGCAAGGAACAGAGTGAGGGGGGAGGGAAAGAGGGGAGGAAAGGGGGAAAGAGGGGAGGAAAGGGGGAAAGAGACACAGGGAAGGAAGGGGGGTGAGTGGGGGATGAGATACAGGGGAGGGAGGTAAGTGGGGGATGAGACACAGGGGACAGAGGGGGGGTAGTGGAGCATGAGACACAGGGGAGGGGGAAAGTGGGGGATGAGACACAGGGGAGGGAAGGTAAGGTATGAGACACTGGAAGGAAGGGGGGATATGAGACACAGGGGGGGAAGAGACACAGGTGCGGTATGAGACGGGGTGAAGGGGGTGATATGAGACACAGGGGGGGAAGGGGGTATGAGACACAGGGGAGAGAAAGGGGGGTATGAGACACAGGCGCTTATTGCAGGGGCACCTTTGCTCATGTGGCAGTCTGCAATGAGTGCAAAAGGCGCTTATTGCAGGCCGCACTGCAATGAGCGCCTTCAATCATGTGGCAGCCTGCAATCAGCGACTAAGGCACTCATTGCAGGCCGCCACATGCGAGCCTCGCGAACCCAAAACAACATTTCCAACCTTTACTTCTAAAACCCGTATCATATGTGTATCACCATAACACGCAGACAGTCTAGGACCTTCAACGGTACAACCTTGTGCAAATGGACTGTTTGCGGTTGTTTGCGGTGCGTTAAACGGGGAGATTGGTCTGTTACTGTGAAGCGGGTGTATTCCTTTGCGACATCACTAATTATGAGTTAGATCTGTGTACTTATATTTTTTTTTTTTATAATTTTTTTTGTGTCTCTTTTTAAATGCTCTAGTTGTGCGTGTGAGTACTTATAATTTAATGTTTTTATCTACTTTTTTGGGGGCTTTTTAAAAATGCGCTACTTGCACGTGTGTGTGTGCGTGCTATTCACGCAGACATCTTTAAGCGTTTTGCGCTTCTGTGCTATGTTGGTGCGTGGAGCGCGCTGCGCTCCACACCGTTGAAGGTCCTAGACTGTCTGCGTGCTTTGCACGCAGACGGCTTTAAGCGCTCCTTGCACGCTTCTGTGCTATGCTGGTGCGTGGAGCGCGTTGCGCTCCACAACGTTGAGTTTATGCTGTTCCATCAGCGGCCGCTTACATGCTTCGTTGAGCCCGATTGCGAGCTTGGCTCAACGACGCACGCAAACTTGACCAACTGCGCAAACGGTCACCAAAAACGCGAACTGACAACTATTATGGTGATACACATATGATACGGGTTTCCACGCACCAGCATAGCACAGAAGCGTGCAAGGAGCGCTTCAAGCCGTCTGCGTGCAAAGCACGCAGACAGTCTAGGACCTTCAACGGTGTGGAGCGCAGCGCGCTCCACGCACCAACATAGCACAGAAGCGCAAAACGCTTAAAGATGTCTGCGTGAATAGCACGCACACACACACGTGCAAGTAGCGCATTTTTAAAAAGCCCCCAAAAAAGTAGATAAAAACATTAAATTATAAGTACTGTGACAAACCACTTCTTTTACAGGTAGGATTGTCACCGATCTTGCAGTAACCACAGCCTTCTAGGGTATACAAAGTCCAGGACACCTTCAGCTCAGTTTTCCTTTTTTATTCAGTTTGAAAGCAGGTACTTTAAATAATAACAAAACAAACAAAATCCCTTGCTCTTACTTGAGCTCTTACTAGACAGTACTTGCTATCTGCAATTGGGTGGCTTTCCCACTTACCAATTTCCCAAACAAAAGCAATGTCTTTGCAATAAGCGCAGCCTCTCCTAGCTGTCTTTTCCTCTCCCCCTTGGAGCAGGCTGCTCTCTTCTTTTAAAGGCCTGTCTGCTAATTGAGTAGCTACAGGTGAGTGCCAATTAGCTAACTCTTAAAAAACAGATCCAAGCTGTGGTCTGTTATACAGCAACTAGTGCTGTTGGAGCATTGGCCCCCCCCTGCTCTCCAAATACTCCGCCCCAGGGACCCATACCATGTTTTGCAGAGCATCAGCTATGCATATTGCAAACTGTAACATCTCTCCCTGGGGCATTTAACTGAGAAATCCTCTGGTTGCTGTCTAGCAAATCAGGTCTGATGTATCTCCCATCAACCACTATTCCACCTTTATGCTCACATATCCTCCCCCCCAGCTCATACCCAAGGGTTTGAGCGACCATGGAAATCAGGGAGTGTACCCTCGAAAGCCCATCAGCATTACCTTGTTGCAGACCAGCCCTGTGTTCCACAGTGAAATTAAAAGATTGCAAACTCAAAAACCATCTGGTTACTCTGGAGTTACTTTCCCTGTTCTGATACATCCACGTCAGAGGAGCATGGTCCGTTATCAATCAAAACCTTCTGCCTAGTAGGTAGTATTTAAGAGAGTCTAATGCCCACTTAATAGCAAGACACTCTTTTTCAACAATAGAGTAGTTCTTCTCATGTGGGTTTAACTTTCTGCTCAAAAAGAAAACAGGGTGTTCTTCACCCTGGTATTCCTGTGAAAGAACAGCCCCCAAGCCCACATCAGAAGCATCTGTCTGAACTATAAAATCCCTGGAAAAATCTGGGGTCACTAAGACAGGATGGCTACAGATAGCTTCCTTCAGACTCTTAAAAGCCTTTTCTGCCTCAGGGCACCATTTAACTATGACTGGGGATTTTGCTTTAATAAGGTCTGTCAGGGGTGCAGCAATGGTAGCAAAATCTGGAATGAACCGCCTATAATATCCAATTAAACCCAAAAATGCCTTTACTTGTTTCTTTGTAAGGGGCTGTGGCCATTTTTGTATGGCTTCTACTTTGGCTTCCTGTGGTTTAACCAAACCCCTCCCAATAGAATAACCTAAGTACTTAGCTTCCTCTAAACCAATCGTACACTTGGAAGGATTGGCAGTTAAGCCTGCTGAGCGGATAGCATCAAGTACCGCTTGAACTTTAGGGAGGTGGGATTCCCAGTCTGCACTGTGGATGACGACATCATCCAAGTATGCTGCAGCATAACGAACATGAGGTTTAAGAATTCTGTCCATCATTCGTTGGAATGTGGCAGGTGCCCCATGTAACCCAAATGGCAATACAGTGTACTGAAACAGGCCACTGGGTGTTGAAAAGGCTGTCTTTTCTTTGGCTCTTTCAGTGAGCGGGACCTGCCAGTAACCCTTTGTTAAATCCAAGGTTGTTAGATAACGAGCTTTGCCCAGTCTTTCTATTAACTCATCAACTCTTGGCATTGGGTAAGCATCAAATTTTGAGAGGGCGTTTAACTTGCGGTAGTCATTGCAGAACCTCCATGTGCCATCAGGTTTTGGCACCAATACAATAGGACTACTCCAGTTACTCTGGGATTCTTCAATGACTCCAAGTTTTAACATGCTCTCAACCTCTAAGTTTATAACCTCCCTCCGGGCCTCAGGAATTCTATAGGGTTTGAGGTTAACTCTTTTCCCTGGTTCGGTTATTATGTCATGTTTAATCACTTTAGTCTTTCCTGGAACTATCGAGAAAACATCCCTATTTCTTCTGATGAAATCTCTGACCTCTTGCTTTTGATGGACAGACAGAGTCTTAGATACGTTCACATCTGGCTCTACTATAGGAGGTTCTGAAGGTTTTAAAGCAACCAGGACCTCCCTGTCCTTCCATGGCTTTAACAGATTTATATGATACAACTGTTCAGGCTTTCTTCTTCCTGGTTGTCTGACTTTATAATTGACATCACTCACTTTCTCTATTATTTCATAGGGTCCATGCCAAGTCGCAAGGAACTTATTCTCCACAGTAGGGACCAGAACCAATACCCTGTCTCCCGGTTGGAACACTCTGACTCTAGCATTACGGTTATAGCTGTTTTTCTGAGCCTGCTGGACTTCCAGCATGTGTTCCCTGACAATAGGCATGATGGTGGCCATTCTATCCTGCATTTGAGCTATATGCTCAATTACACTCCTGTGAGGAGTAGTCTCCTGTTCCCAGGTCTCCTTAGCAATATCCAATATTCCCCTGGGATGTCTTCCATATAATAATTCAAAAGGAGAGAAGCCCGTGGAGGCCTGTGGAACTTCCCTAATGGAAAACAGTAGATATGGCAATAAAAAATCCCAATTTCTTCCATCTGCATCAATTACCTTGCGTAGCATACTCTTAAGGGTTTTGTTGAACCTCTCTACTAAACCATCAGTCTGTGGGTGATATACTGAGGTCTTAAGATGTTTAACCTGCAAGAGCCTGCACAACTCTTTTGTGACTCTGGACATGAACGGGGTCCCCTGGTCTGTCAGTATTTCTTTAGGGATACCCACCCTACTGAACATCAACATAAGTTCCTTAGCCATTAGCTTTGCAGAGGTATTACGCAAGGGAATGGCCTCAGGATAGCGAGTTGCATAGTCCAAGATGACTAATATATATTGGTGTCCCCTAGCGGACTTTACCAGTGGCCCCACTAAGTCCATAGCGATCCTTTCAAAAGGCACGTCAATTATGGGTAAGGGTACAAGTGGACTACGAAAAGTCTTGAAAGGAGCCCTGTACTGGCACTCAGGACATGAGGAGCAATAGTTTGTAATAGCAGCAAACACTCCAGGCCAGTAAAACCGTCTAAGGACTCTCTCTCTAGTTTTTCCGACTCCCAAGTGTCCCCCTAATATGTGGCTGTGAGCCAACTTTAGCACTATATTCTGGTAAGTCTGAGGAACCAACAGCTGCCTAATGATGTCTGAATCCTTTTTTTCTACACGGTAAATTAGGTCATTTTGTACTTCAAAATAGGGGAACGGCAGTGCTCCTCCTGGCTGATTAACAACCCCGTTTACAACTTTAATATCATTTCTAGCTGTCACTAAAGTGGGATCTTCCCACTGAGCGCTTTTAAAGTTACCTGGACTAATTCCAATATCAATTAAGTCCTTATCCTTGTCTGCATTATTAGTAGGCTCCTCACTAGTTTGAGCTGGGTTATCTCCTATTAATACTGGTTTAGGGCAGTATTTTTTCTTTTTCCTTATTTTTCCGTCACAGTGGTCAAAACCCAAGTCAATATCGGAAAAAGGGAACACATTATCCTCGACAGACTGACTCATTTCTGATAAATTTTGATCTGTCTTTTGTAAAGCTGCCCATAATTTTAGAAAATGAGGAAAGTCTCTACCGATCACTACCTCATGGGCTAATCTAGGTACTACACCCACTCGGTACTTTAAATTCCCATACTGGGTTCCAATATTTACTTCCGCAGTGGGGTATTCCTTTTTATCACCATGAACACAGATAATGCCTATTTTCTGTCCATGATCAGGTTTTACACAAGGTATTATAGACTCTGCTACCAACGTAACCATACTACCTGAATCAAGTAATGCTTTAGACATTTTTCCATTCACAGTTACACAGCATTTATGAGCGTTATTATCATAGTCATTGTTAACAATACCATAACAACTGAGCAAAAATGAACGTGTTCCCTCATTTTTGCCCATATTGCATTCCATAGGTTCATCCTTAAATGGACAGTCTTTGGCCATATGACCATCCTCTTTGCACTTGAAACATTTGACAGTACAGTCTGACCACCAATTAGTTCCGTTCCCAGGCCTATTAGACCTGGATGCCCCCCTTAAACCTTGAACAGTCTTACCCGGTCTTGCAGAATCTTGGGGCTTAGGATTGCGAGGGTTTGCCTGTGAAGTAGGACATAGCAGTTCTCCTGCAGCCGCATATCTTTCCACCAAGGCAATCAGTTGGTCAGCTGTATGGGGGTCACTTTGGCTGACCCAGCGACGCAGGGAAGCTGGTAAACCACGCAAAAACCGGTCCATTACTAAGGTTTCCACAATGTGGCTAGCTGAATGGATTTCAGGTTGTAACCATTTCCGTGCAAGGTGTATGAGGTCAAACATTTGGGAACGTGCGGCTTTGTCTGAAGAATATGACCATGAGTGGAACCTTTGGGCACGTACTGCAGAGGTTACACCCAGTCGTGCCAAGATTTCAGCTTTCAATTTGCTGTAGATACTTGCATCGGCTGGTTCTAGGTCATAATATGCCTTCTGCGGCTCTCCACTTAGGAACGGTGCCAGTATGCTTGCCCACTCACCAGCCGGCCATCCGTCCCTCTCAGCAGTGCGCTCAAATGCCAGAAGGTACGCCTCAACATCATCTGATGCGGTCATTTTCTGAAGATAGTGGCTCGCCCGAATCACCTTTGGCCCCTGGTATCTTCCATCAGGGTCTCCATTCAGTTTTCCAGAGATCGCTTGGATTACCTGTTGTAGTCCCTGGGTGACTTTTTGCTGCTCCTCACGGGCTACTTTAAACATCTCCGCTTGTGTCACAACAAGCTGTTTCACCAAGGACTCAGTGCCCTCCATTTGTGTTTTGGCCAGGACTTTAGCACACTCTGCCTGGGCCAGCACCAGTTGCTGCAGGGCTGCACTGTTTTCTGCAGCTCTCCTGTTAGTCTCCTGTTGCACAGAGGAGGATTGGATCAGAGCCTTGATAACATCCTCCATGTTGAGCTTTAAATGACTTCTACCCTCAGGCTTACGTGGATGCCCGCATTCTCCACCATATGTGACAAACCACTTCTTTTACAGGTAGGATTGTCACCGATCTTGCAGTAACCACAGCCTTCTAGGGTATACAAAGTCCAGGACACCTTCAGCTCAGTTTTCCTTTTTTATTCAGTTTGAAAGCAGGTACTTTAAATAATAACAAAACAAACAAAATCCCTTGCTCTTACTTGAGCTCTTACTAGACAGTACTTGCTATCTGCAATTGGGTGGCTTTCCCACTTACCAATTTCCCAAACAAAAGCAATGTCTTTGCAATAAGCGCAGCCTCTCCTAGCTGTCTTTTCCTCTCCCCCTTGGAGCAGGCTGCTCTCTTCTTTTAAAGGCCTGTCTGCTAATTGAGTAGCTACAGGTGAGTGCCAATTAGCTAACTCTTAAAAACCAGATCCAAGCTGTGGTCTGTTATACAGCAACTAGTGCTGTTGGAGCATTGGCCCCCCCCTGCTCTCCAAATACTCCGCCCCAGGGACCCATACCATGTTTTGCAGAGCATCAGCTATGCATATTGCAAACTGTAACATCTCTCCCTGGGGCATTTAACTGAGAAATCCTCTGGTTGCTGTCTAGCAAATCAGGTCTGATGTATCTCCCATCAACCACTATTCCACCTTTATGCTCACAGTACTCACACGCACAACTAGAGCATTTAAAAAGAGACACAAAAAAAATTATAAAAAAAAAAATATATAAGTACTCACATCTAACTCATAATTAGTGATGTCGCAAAGGAATACACCCGCTTCACAGTAACAGACCAATCTCCCCGTTTAACGCACCGCAAACAACCGCAAACAGTCCATTTGCACAAGGTTGAACCGTTGAAGGTCCTAGACTGTCTGCGTGTTATGGTGATACACATATGATACGGGTTTTAGAAGTAAAGGTTGGAAATGTTGTTTTGGGTTCGCGAGGCTCGCATGTGGCGGCCTGCAATGAGTGCCTTAGTCGCTGATTGCAGGCTGCCACATGATTGAAGGCGCTCATTGCAGTGCGGCCTGCAATAAGCGCCTTTTGCACTCATTGCAGACTGCCACACTGCAATAAGCGCCTGTGTCTCATACCCCCCTTTCTCTCCCCTGTGTCTCATACCCCCCTTCCCCCCCTGTGTCTCATATCACCCCCTTCACCCCGTCTCATACCGCACCTGTGTCCCCTCTCCCCCCTGTGTCTCATATCCCCCCTTCCTTCCAGTGTCTCATACCTTACCTTCCCTCCCCTGTGTCTCATCCCCCACTTTCCCCCTCCCCTGTGTCTCATGCTCCACTACCCCCCCTCTGTCCCCTGTGTCTCATCCCCCACTTACTTCCCTCCCTCCCCTGTGTCTCATCCCCCACTTACCTCCCTCCCTCCCCTGTGTCTCATCCCCCACTTACCCCCTCCCTCCCCTGTGTCTCATCCCCCACTACCCCCCCTCACCTGTGTCTCATCCCCCACTTACCTCCCTCCCCTGTATCTCATCCCCCACTTACCTCCCTCCCCTGTGTCTCATCCCCCACTTACCCCCCTTCCTTCCCTGTGTCTCTTTCCCCCTTTCCTCCCCTCTTTCCCCCTTTCCTCCCCTCTTTCCCTCCCCTCTCACTCTGTTCCTTGCAGGGGAAGGGGGGGTATCTCCCACACTTTGCAAAGTAGCAGTTCGTAAGTATTCTGCCAAGACAAGGTACTTAAAATTATTTTCTGTTGAATTTATGAAGGTTATTACATGAATCCCACCTAGTTATGTGCATTTGGGGAATTTGCTATTTTTCACCCTCTAAAAAGTCGCCGTTACGGATCATTTTGCAAAATATTGTATTTTGGCCCGGAACAGGTACTTGAAATGAGTTTCTGTGGAATTTATGAAGGTTATTACATGATTCCCACCTAGTTCTGTGTATTTGGGGAATTTGGTATTTTTCACCCTCTAAAAAGTCGCGGTTCCGGGTCATTTTGCGAAATATTGTATTTTGGCCCGGAACAGGTATTTAAAAAAAAATTCTGTGGAATTTATGAGGGTTATTACATGAATCCCACCTAGTTATGTGTATTTGGTGAATTTGGTATTTTTGACCCTCTAAAAAGTCGCTGTTCCGGGTCATTTTGCAAAATATTGTATTTTGGCCCGGAATGGGTACTTGAAATTAGTTTATATGGAATTTATGAAGGTTATTACATGAATCCCACCTAGTTATGTGTATTTGGTGAATTTGGTATTTTTGACCCTCTAAAAAGTCGCCATTCCGGGTCATTTTGCAAAATATTGTATTTTGGCCCGGAATGGGTACTTGAAATTAGTTTATATGGAATTTATGAAGGTTATTACATGAATCCCACCTAGTTATGTGTATTTGGTGAGTTTGGTATTTTTGACCATCTGGAAAGCCGCCGTTCTGGGTCATTTTTTTGAAATATTGTATTCTGGCATGTTAAAGGGTTAATAAAGCATACTATTAGATTGGGGTTAGCTCTTAAATATAGTTCTCAAATATATTTAACACATTCCAATAATTTTAGCATGGATTCCCTTCATAAAGTGTGCGTTCTGGCCTGTTTTTGCCTGTTCCGTTTGATTTTTGGGTTTATAAAGGGTTAAAAAAGTATTATATTGAATTTGTTTTGGTTCTTAAATATTGTTCTCAATAATATCTAACACATCCCAGTGATATAGTCATTGATTTCTTTTATAAATGACCTTTTCCGGCCTGTTCCGTTCCGTTCCGACTTTTACACCGTCCCCCAGAATTGTTCTGGCTCCTACACCCCTGGCTACAGCTAAGGGCTGCATGGGATCTTCTGTCTGTCTTGACAAGGCTAGTCTCAGTTGTGCAAAAAACAGGAGAGAAAGACAATAGCAAAAGTATGCCCCCCCCCTCTTAGCAACAAAACATGGTTAAAAAAATACATTATTTCATAAAAAATGTAATAGGTTTTTCATTATGCTAAATGCTAAATATACTTTTACAGCATCATGGCTTGTTTTACCTTTACAGCATGGCTTATATATTGTTGGAAAAGCTGTATCAATTGTTGCCTATAAACTTCTAAATTAAATTACATTTTGGGTCAATTCTTGAGAAGCCATGTTATTATATTTATTATGCACATAGCTGTGAACCAAATATTTATAAACAGGGGAAAAGGGAAAATGCAAACACCCCAGTTTTAGAGTCCATGAATGTGCTTTGCTTTAAACATACTTTTTATGTTTAAAATTATTATTTCTATATCAAACTTCCCACACTTATCTGATATTATATAGAGTGACATGCTTGTTTCATATTTATGAGTATTGGTACTTTATATTTCAGCTGATGCAATCTGGAGTAGTTAGGCACCCCATGGAAGCTCTGAGGGCAACATTCAGCATTCAAGCCATATAGTAACTACTAGATTACTTGCCTGAATTTAAAGATCTGTTTAAATACAAAATAGAAATAGGGTAATTTTCCAGAAATACAGTTGTATGTATGCCCCGCCCAGGATGTGCTAGCATGCCGCACTAGCCAAGGCACGTCCACCACCCAGTCAGGAAAAACAAGCAGCTTAGACACAGCATTTGTCTGAACAAGGGGAAACCCTGATTACAGTGTTGGGTCCTATATTACTTTAACCACCTCTGCTAACTCCAATACGACAGAGAGAAGATATGTGTACCACTGGTGCACAACTGACAATCCAGTGTCTTTGCTAGCCTGAGGCTGTGAAGGGGTGCGAGAGGTCTGGAGCTAGCGGGACTCACCCAGAAACGGCGGAAGGCGCAGATGGAGAGAGCCTCTGTGGCGTGCATGGAAGGATCTACATACTGGACTCTGGAGCGGAAAGACCACTACTGAACCAGAGACACAAACTGAGCAATCACATGCCGACATCATAGCCCAGGAGATGCAATCGCGCCTAAGTTTACAGTGCAACGTGGAAGCACCAGAGGGGAGACTGTAGAGAGCATTGCTCTCGGATAAAGGTCTAAATCGTCTACACCCTCTTTGGCCACCTTCTTTTCCCCTAAGGATATAACTAAAGTAATGAATACTTCACAGCTTGAAACATCAAATCCCTCTTTATCACCTGCCTCACGGAGGAAAATAGAGGAATTAATGGAGGTAGACTCCATGAACAACTACAGCCTTATTAAATTGCAATTCAGCAAATTCTAAAGGGCTCTATATAAGCACATAGCACATTTGTTTTACATAAGTTTTTAGTTCGTGAAGACCTTGCTTTTGGATAGAAGTTCACTGACTAAAAACTTCTGTAAAGAAAATGTGCTATGTGCTTATAGAAAGCCCTTTAGAATTTGCCAAATTGCAATTTAATAAGGCTGCTTATTTCCACCTGAAGGTGAGCTATTCACCAGAAGGACTATGAAAAAATTGTTATTCGACTTTCAAACTTCTTTTAAAAAAGAATTGACTCAAGAAATCTCAAATAACAAGTCAGCAATTAACCATGTTAAAGAACGAATTGAAGAACTATAAGATACACAGGAAAGGCTAAATACACACAATCACTAGAGACGGAACTAAATCAACTTAAAGTTAAGATGGCTTACCAGGAAGACCACTCCAGGCATAACAATTTATGCATAAGAGGAGTCCCAGAGACTATTCTTCCTAATGATTTACCTGCTTTTTAATTATGCCTTTTTTCATATTTAGTAAAATCAGAGAAACAATGAGATAATATTCTAGATAGGGAATATAGAATTCCTCTGCCTCGAGGCCTAAAAAATAATTTTGTCAGAGATGTAATAGTAAAATTTAATTTCTTAGAATATAAGGAAAAAGTGTTGAAAGCATCAAGATGGGTGGTTAAATGTGAGCCTCCATTTGAAAATTTAACAATTGTTACAGATTTGTCCAGTGACACTCTGGCTGGGAGGAAAAAATTCCAGGAGATAACGAAGGTCTTGTATATTTTGTATAAATGGGGTTTTCCCCCCAAACTGATTGTCACCAAAGGAAATCAAAAAGTAGTTGTAAATACTTGAGGATATCTTGAGAGATTGGAAAATCATATTTGATGAAACAACCTCTAAGATACCAACTCCAACTAATACTTTTTTTTTTGAGTGAAAGAAAGTCCAAAAAAAAGGAAAAAGGGAGTAAACATATCCCCTGAAAAAGATACTTAGGGAAACACTTCAATGTGGTGGAGATATGTGGAGACTAAGCTATCTAGTAAGGGGCTAATTATTAATTAATTGTTTTTTTCTTTAAAGAAAAAAAAAAAAGAAGGGGGGGAAAAGGGAAGGAAAGGGGAAAAAAAGAGAAACAATCTATTATAAGCATATAATACTTTTTCATACAAGTAAACAAAATAGACTCACATTTTATAATCTTGTATTTTTGGAATGAGTGTTAAAACACTTTAATAATATTTTTTACACATATTACACAGTATTATTCTTTAATATTATTGACACAAAAGAAAAGGGGAAAAAGGAGAATCACTACATATTATGAGTGATGACTCCTATAACTAAAATATAAAAATAATTACTTGATAGTAAAATAAATAACATATGATCACTAAATTGAACCGAAAATTATAGGCACTATTAAAGAGTCCCTACAGGACACTTTATTTACTTATTTATCTTTTTTTTATTTTTTATTTTTTTTATTTCTTCTCACTTAAAACTGAATTAAATGCTGTCTATGTAGTATGGTAGATTGTTGAATGTGAACACACAGGATTTGATCACTATAACTATAGAATTAGAATGCACCTAAAATAATATAAATATAAGCATTAAAAGTCATCATTAATTCTAGGAATAAACCACTAACAACTCGGGGTTTCTCTTTTCCTTTCATGTGTCTGTAGCATATTGGACATAAGCATTTATCCTTGAGTGACAGGATTAGGGGGTGTCTCTAACTTTAAGAAAAACTCATTAGATCCCTGACTGGGATATATTTTGGCGGCAGTTAGACAGTTAGTTAAGGTCTAGCTAAGTGTAATGATCAAAACTTCCATCTTTTTTTATCAAACATTTGTACAGCACTGTAAAAATGAATGTATATGTGTTTATTATGTGACAGACAGATAAAATACCCTATGTGAGAGATACAGAAGCGTATTTAACACAAAAATTAATGCAACATATAAAAAGAAATGTAGAAGGGTCTCTATCCTGTTTAGTATACTTGAAGATTTCAGAGAAACCGATCCCGAGGGGAGATACATTATTTGGATGGGGAAAATTAACCAAATAAAATACACAAGGGACAAAACAAGTTCCTAAATAAGATTTTGAAACATATACATAGAATTAAAATAGGACCCACGATTATATACGGTGACTTGAATATGACACTTAATCCCAAAATTCCATGATAACCTTTTGAAATTTGGGCTATATGATGCGTGCAGACTGATTTCACATCGACATGAGACTTTTTCCAGACTGGACTATTTTTTGGTCAATTTGGAGACTATAAAATAAATTTTCTCAGTCAAAATAGGAATAACTGACTGGTCTGACCATGCCACAATTGAACTACAATTAAAAGAACAGAACCAAATTAAAACCTTCTATAGAAGAAAAATCGATCCATCACTATTTAAAAGCCCAGATAACCAACTTAAACTCCAAACAGAAATATATATATTTTTTTATATAAATGACAAATCAGTTAAAAGTTGTATAGTAACATGGAATGCCCATAAGGCATACATTAGAGAATTATTACAATCCTGGTCTGCACAATGAAAAAAAACAATGTGGTATTCCTTTATGGAAACTTTATATTAAGTTAGCGAAAGCAGATAGATTACATTAGATCCCAAACCAGAGAGACTAAGAGGAAATAATATCTGAAGACAATAAGATATACACAAAACCAGAAGATATTGAAAAGGCCTTCTATAAGTTCTACAATGATTTATACAAGCTAGAGGATGTATCACAATTTAGGAAACCCAATAAAGATGCAATAACAACTTTTTGGGAAAAAAATAATCTTCCTAAGATTAATAAGGAAGAACTCATTAATCTAGAAAAAGAGATACATATTAGTGAGATAGAAAAAGTAATTGCTAACTTAAAAGTAATTTCTGACCCCGGCCCCGATTGCTTTATCAACTAATATTATAAAACTTTTAAGTCCCCTCTGGCCAAACAATTGGTCAAAGCCTTTAATGAAATTAAAACTGGAGGGAGAGCTCCAGCAAAAAGCTGGTATTATAAATATTCCCAAACAGGATAAGCATATTACATTTTGAAAAAACTATAGAATAATCTCACCTATAAATTCAGATATTAAAATATATTCCAAAATTCTGGCAATAAGGCTAAACCAAATTTTACCTAGATTAATTGGATTAGACCAGACTGGTTTTATTCACGGACGACAAGTGTCAGATAACACCATGAGACTTATAGACCTAATTTCCTACTGCAAACATAATAAAACTCCCTCTGAAATAATCACACTTGATGCTGAGAAAGCCTTTGATAGGTTAAACTTGGAGTATATGTTCTCAGTTTTTAAAAAATTTGGTTTAGGTAATTTTGGACGCAAAGCTATTGGGGCATTATATACTCAACCCTCGGCTTATGTGTTAGGGGTGGATTTAAAACAGATATTTTCTTAGTTACTAATGGTACCCGTCAAGGATGCCCTCTCCCCCCATTGGTTTTCGCATTAATAATGGAGCCCTTTGCAGAAACTATTAGAAGAACAGAAAATGTTTAAGGTATAGAGGTATAAGGAAGAGTCGTATAAAATCATGCTCTTTGCAGATTATGTTATTTTAACATTGTCAAATCCTAGCACATCATTACAACATGTACAAAATGTGATTAAGATGTTTGGTACTTTATCATACTATAAAGATAATATGTCTAAAACGGAAATACTTACATTGAATTTAGATAGTAATCAGATAATTTCATTACGAAATATAAGTTAGACCAATTACAATTTTAACCAAATTACGTATTTGGTGATTGTCTTTATGAGTAAACTGAAGGAATTGACAAAGTTGAATTTACTTAAACTATATGAAAAACTGGAAATACTGCTTACAAATTGGAAACATTTAACTCTGGTAGAGTGGCTACAATAAAAATGTCCATTTTACCTAAAATAAATTATATATTCATATGTTTACCATTAGAAGTTCCTAGTCACAGTATAAAGAAATTTCAATCATTGATAGATAAATGTATATATAGGGGTAAAAAACCCAGATTAAAATTAGCAACAGTAAAGCATAGTTTTTCTAGAGAAGGTATTGGATCCCCATGCATTAAGGATAACTATATAGCAGTAATGCGGTCACATTTTGTAAGTTGGTCCTCTGAATTCAACAGGGCCAGCTGGTTACAAATTGAAAAAGATCTGTCGCTCATAGATAATACTGAATATTGGTTATGGCAAGATAAAAGTATAACAGGAAAAGTAAAAAAAATGTTAAATGTGATAGAAACAGGATATAAAATATTGTTTAAGAGGAAAGCAAAAAGTATATCTGACAAAGTTTCCATCTCCTGATATACCATGAAACTGGTTGAAAAATAAACTTGACCTAGCCTTTTTGGAGGACTGGAGGAATTAGAATATTTTTAATTTAAGCGATTTATATGATAAAACTAAATTTAAATAATTTAATTGTTTGATCTCAGAATTTGGTTTATCAACCAAGAAAGCGTTGAAATATGAAACTTTAAAAAGAACTATTCACAAATCCAAATATAGAATAACAGAAAATAGAGAACTTACCCAGTTTGAGTTATTAGCGGTAACAAAGTATGGGAAACATTTACTATCAAAATGTTATAAGATTTTGAAAAAAGAAAATGAAGTAGAGAAAACACAAGCAATGGAAAAATGGGAAACTGATTTTAATTTAAGGATCCCATCAGAAAACATGGTTTGAAGCCTTTCAGCCTTATTAAATTGCAATTCGGCAATTTTAAAAGGGCTCTATTTAAGCACGCAGCATATTTTTTTTACAAAAGTTTTTAGTTAGTGAACTTTTTTCCAAAAGCAAGGTCTTCACTAACTAAAAATTTCTGTAAAAAATATGCTATGTGCTTAAATAGAGCCTTTTTAAATTTGCCGAATCGCAATTTAATAAGGCTGTTTATGTTTACTCAAAAAGCAATCAAGTGCCAAGCATTTAGAGAGGTTTACTTTAAAACCACCCAGAGGTGTTATATAGTACTTGTTAAGGTAGCTTTAATAATGAAAGATTCTAAACTTGACAGTTGCTGGAGATCATGCAATAATAAGGGAACATACAAACGCATCTGGTGGGAATGTTACCCTGTGAGAAGACTGTGGGTATCAAGCTTTAATTACATATCTAAAATGTTGAAAAAAACTATTGTTCCACCCCCAGATACAGCATTATTCCATGTGTTCCCAGATAATCTATCTCATAAAGAAAAAGCTTTTATTGTCCAGATAACTATAGCAGTTAAATGGATAATAGTTAAAAAAAAAAAAAAAAAAAAGAAATGTCCTTCCTTTAACAAAGTATTGGTAGTAGTAGATAAAAACAGAGAATTTGAAAAAAAACGCTAATTATCTGGGTATAAAAAAATTTGAGGTAAATAATTGGTTAATATGGGATAAAAATCATTGATGAAAATATACGAAAATGTGATTATCCCCTAGACCTCCCACTAATTTATTGACTGTTTATGATTGTAAAATTAGCTGGCTTATTTATGTCAAAAGCAGTACTATTTTAAATATTTGTTATGTCTAAATGTTTTTGTGTAAAAACTAATAAAAAAAAGAAATTGTGCAATTTCATTAAGACTGTAAAATGTAATTGCTACACTGTTCAAGAAAGATTTTTTCATATGAATTTTTTTTGTTTCTTTTATATTCTTGAGTGCTGAAATGAAATCAGAATTTGTCTATTGCTCATGGTTTTTGAGCGACATATATTCTCATTTTAAAAATAGCATATGAAACAATGATATTAAAATAGGACTATTGGGTGGAAATTTATGGAGGAAGGCAAGAGTTCACTGTTTTACCTACTCTTGCTCGACATCTTACCTACGAGATTATGAGTCAGGATGGTAGGCACACAAAGATAAGACTATGCATGTTTAGACATGCACTGTATCTGATTGTAATATGTATGATTTTTTTATTACTATGCTCCATCTCTCAGTTAAATGTCCGATTTCATTATGTTGACATTAGAAGCATTTCTAATTTTTCTTTAAAGTGTTTTATGTTTTAAAATGTGTTGTTTTGTACTAAAAATTGGAACTATGCCTTGAAAATGTGCAAATCATTCAGTATATAATGTTTGGACTAAATTAACGTTTAAATCTCAGAGACAAATCTTTAACGATGTTTCTACATATCACATGAGCTTTGTGTGTGTGTTGTTCAGTCATGTCTGACTCTCCATGACGTCATGGACTGCCACACACTATGCTGATCAACATGGTATTCATGGCAGAGATACTGGAGTGGGTTGCCAGTCCATCTTCCAGGGGGCTATAGCATACAACTCCTGGTATTCCTAGGTGGTCTCCCATCCAAGTACTTACAAGGCCCAACTCTGCATGGCTTCATGGTGGTTTGACCTCTTGGTTCCCTGAATGGAATTTAACCCAGTTTGCCAAGGTGAAAGCACTGAATTTTAACTACTAAACCACCAGAGAAATCACATACTTTAGTTTGGCTGCAAACTAGATAATGAGGATAAATCCTGGCCCTCTCATTCATTCTGTATTACGTGTACATGTATGGGATCATTTTTGGTTCCAATGTTGTGAAGAGAGCATAAGACCATACATTGGTATTTTTACCTAACATTTCTGTCTAAGCAACTTGGCTACCAGCTAGAAATCATGTACCCCACAGTTCAAAGCCACCAGAAATTTGGATTAAGAGGATTTTGGTGATGACAAGGCTAGGTAGGGCAACACAGGAGACCTTATTCATGGCAACTAAACATTTGAAGCTAGTCTTCCATTCTGTAATCCTAATTTGCTAATTTAACATTATTTCAAAACCTGGTTCATAATCTGAATGTGTCTAAAACAAATTTTAGCTCCAACATTGAAATTAAGAAATCTTCGGAAAAAGGCTACCAAAATAGGCCACCAGCCATTAATTAGTTTGCACCTGAGCCTTATAATCACTAGCTCAACCGCTGCTACAAGTAACTGGTTAGTAAGTCTCTTGTGGCCTACAAATTAACTGAGTGTAATATGTCACTAAAATATTACATATGTGGACTTTTTCCTCATAAATCCTTGGAGTTATAAAATATGAGCATATCATACTATTTCTATATTACAAAAAGTGCTACCAGGGAAATTTCTGGTAATAAACACTAAAGAGGAATGATCAACGGGTAAAGTATCTCAGAAATCATTATCACCTACATTTTAGGCACATTTTTCAGCAAAATGTGCTTTTAATATATATATATATATATATATATATATATATATATATATATATATATATATATATATATATATATATATATTAACAATTATATACATTGCTGGGGTGAAAAAAAAGAAAAAAAAATAGCACAAAAATACTTTCACCTAGATCTATGTTTCTTGTCCAAAGAAAACATGTTCATTCTATAAGTGTTTCTTATAATGTTTAACCTTTTGAAAATAGTGTTTGTTACATAAATGCAAACATCACAGTTTTTGGTCATCTCTGATTAAACCACAACTGAGAAATTTTAGAATTTATTAAAAAAAATACAATATGTATATTTTAATATTAAGTGGTCTGCACTAAAATTCTCAGCTTCAAAACCTTTGAAAAGAACCAGATATAATCAAATCCGTTAAGCAACATTTAACTTTAATTTAAATCCTTAATGATTTATATAAAGGCAACCATAAATGTCTAAGATTACTCAGGCACATAATGTATATAAGCAAACTATCCATTGTATATAACAGAACATAGAAAGCAATTGTGTATATTGGATTAAAGTAAATTAGCTATAATTGCCTTAGTACAAAAAAACCTTTACTTCTCATCACTAAAATTGCTTTATTCTACACTTTTTTGATGACAAACTCATCAATGCTATCAACATGAGCAAACGTTTTTGCAACATCTTGATCAATACTGATTACTGCCATCGTGACAAATAATCTTGTGCCATAATTGGATACTAAGCATGTTTCTCACCTTTTATTTACAAAAGCTTATCTGTACAGCTCCCATGGTCATTGGGAGTTTAAAATTGGGAACTGTAGTAATCCAAATGATGGTTATAATCTAACAGAAAAGGTTACAAGGTAAGAGTCTTTTTTAAGGAAATATTTAAGTTCCTAAATCGTCTAAATAAAAAAAAAATGATACAAAGATAATATGAATTGAAACAAAAGTATTAAAAGAGGTTACTAAAAAATAGAGATCTACTCACTATATATTTGTGACAACTAGAACAAGCAAATTAGATCATGTAAATTAGTTTGTATATTATATTATTTTCATAGGTGGTATTTTCCATACAGCTTAGGCCATCCCCCAGATTCACTAAAGTTTGCAGAACTGTGAAGTGGTATACTGAAGGCTGTAGTAACTATTTCTAAAGGGAAATTTGCAACCACATAATCTGAGAAGATCTTGGCAGACTGTGAAAAGCTTGGAGAATCTTTGGACAGGGGTGGAGTCACCAGTCATGCAGGTGGTATATTGCACTAGGGCCATTCTCCAGGGTGAGCAGTGCTGTGGACGTTTACATTTTTATTGTAGGTAAGGGTCCACCCTGCCCTGCCCTTTCCAGCCACTCTTGCCCGCCCCTCCGGGCCTCCTTGGCCGCACACACCCTAGACAGAAATAGGTGTGTGTCTGTTTAAAAAAAGAACATTTCTACTGAATGTCCAAGAGGTGGCAGTGTGGAGCAGTTCAGCATGTTGGCTATGTGTATTAGGGAAGAATGTAAGAGAACAAGGGCTGCAAATTGATAGCAAAGTACAGGGTGTTGTGTGTTCTATGAGGATGGATGCTGAGAGTGGATGGCTGCTGACAAGAACTGGGTGCTATGTAGAGATAGTGTATACACATATATATAATATAACCTTAATATCAAACCTATTTGGCCTCTGTGTCAATCAACTCTTTCCTTTCTAATTAATAATTAATGATTCTAGCAACTGGTTTTACCTTAAAGGAACTACCGCTGAAATTTTATATGTACGGTAAGTATGTTTTGGAGAATTCAATTTTATAAAGGGCAAGATTCTAATTAAAGTCAAAAGAAAAGCAGCCATATATGTATAAATCACTAAATGACACACCATATCCACAGATATTGCTGTACAGATCTTCTAAAGGCACTTAGATCTTTAAATACTACCCAAAGATTTATATTTTGAAACAAGCGTATCTGATCACTATACTCTCAAAGGACCACTGTACAATGAAAAACTAAATATGTTTGAAAAATGAGCCTGACTGAGAGAATAATTAGACAAAAAAAAGATTGATTCAATTTTTTTTTTAGTAGAAATAAATAATAAATGAAATGTCTCTTCTGGCCCCTGTAGCCAACCGTTATACTTTGGTGAAGAGTGGCGAGAGTGAGAGGGACTTACTTGTGTTTGTTATTGCAAATGTTATATGCCTGTCCCTCTACTGGTAGTTTAGATAAATATTAAGGGCCACTGTTATGGCCCAGCTTTCCAAACTTTTTAATTAGTTAGAATCAGAATAACCTATTTTCAATTTATTGTGGTCAAAAGAGTTGATCATGTGTAAGAAAACTGAAACTACTATTAGCTGTTTTTTTTTCAATATTTTTTAGGTTGGATCTCCAACCAGCTATATCAGAATGTGACAGCCTGCCGTCGATTTCAAGAAAGCTGCCTATTTAACCGCACTTGCTAGGTGCTCATATATAATGTTTTAACAAGATTCATTAATTTCATATTCCTCCATTTAATTATGATATAAAATTCACATTTCACTTACTTCTAAGAAGTCTACAGAGTAACCATGTCAGTCTCCATATTCTACATATGTGACCACACACTACCCAAATCTTGAGCTGCTAACACATAGATGACATGATCTATGTGTGAGTAGCCTCAGACACTAGTAATGTGAAAACCGCTTCCTCCGTTAGAGTGGCTTTAGGTGACAGCAGTGCAAGGTGGCAGCTCTCATGATGGTGAACAGGAAGAAAAGGTAGAGCTTCAGAAGGTAATAATCTGTTGTTCTTGGGAATTCTTAGAAGTAAGTAAAGTGTAAATTTTATATCACAATTACATTGCGCAGAATAAAATTATTTGCCTAAAATGCCCTATAATACATAGGTCTACTCTCGCAATCTCTGGATCTATGCTACACGTTCTGTTCTAGCATAAAAAAGATAGGAAAAGCTTAAGCCTAAAGATTAGTGGAAAAACATACTGTTTCAATATTTGTCACAAAAGATCAACTTTATTAATCACAATAAATGTAAAAGTTTCTTAAAATCATTTTTATTCAAAAATCAAGGAGGCAGGATCATTACAGGGCTCTTTAAAATTGAGCCAAATATTGTTAATAAGTTGCTGTGAACAAATATCCCTATGGATCACCCTCTCAATTGCTCCCTTGGCTTCTTACAATGGACTAAGTCCCCAACTCACCTTGTTGGAGACTCCATTACCCTTATATTTGCCAATGTTTGTAGACCACCAGACTAGATTTCAGGCTCAAAACCTTCAAAAACTCTAAAAATGCATATTTTTAAAGAAGCGTATCACCTTCAGCTTTAATATACACATCTGAATACTCTATTAAATAAAATTGATAACATCTCCACTTGCATTAGCCTACTACCACATTCACTGCCATCTTGCATCTATCACCCTCCCGTAACCTTACATTTTAGTTTGTAAGCTCTTCAGAGTAGGGACCACACTTCTTTTGCACCAGGCTGTCTATGGACCCTTTTGTTTCCTATTTGTATTGCACTGTACATGTACTTGTATTTATTATTATTATTATTATTATTATTATTATTATCCTTTATAGGTAACTCACCAACATATTCCGTTGCGCTACACAGGGGTTAAATACAAGTCAAAAACAATTTAAACAAAATGCAAAAGAATAGAGGACTCTGTTATTGAGCTTTAAATAAAACTTACAGTGATTTCCATAAAGCACCTAACAAGATTTAAAACTCACAAGCCTACAACCTAAATGGTAGAGATAAATGCATTGTGCATATAAAGGCTAAAAGTGATACGCTTCGTTAAACAGATGTGTTTTCAATGAGGTTTTGAAGGGTTTGAGGCAGGAATAAAGTCTAGTGGAGCGAGGCAATGAGTTTCAAAGAATATGGGCAGCACCAGAAAAGTCCTGAAGATGGGAATGAGAGGAAGTGATAAGAGAGGAAAGAAGAAGGTCATTAGCAGAGTGAAGAGGTCAGGTGGGAGGGCATTTTCAGATGAGAGCAGAGATATAGGAGGGTGCATTATTGTTGAGGCTTTATATTAAGTTTTATTCTGAAGGCTATGGGAAGCCAGTGGAGTGACTGACAGAGTGTGCAACAGACACTGAGCGTTGAGTGTGGTGTATGAGTCGAGAGGAAGGTTTCAATATGAATTGGAGTGGAGACAGACGAGAGATGGGAAGGCCAGCAAGGAGGGAATTGCAGTAGTCAAGGTGAGATATGATGAGAGAGCGAATTCAAATTTTAGTTGTGTCTTGTATAAGGTAGTGGCACATTTTGGATAAATTTTGTAGGTGAAAATTACAAGATTTTATATTTGATTGAATGTGAGGAATGAAAGAGAGGGCAGGATCCAGTAGATCCCCAAGACAGAGCTCCTGGGAGGTGGAAGTGATGATAACATTGTCAACAGTGAGAGATATGCGATGAGTGGAAGATGAAGAAGTGAGTGGAAACATAAGCAGCTCTTTCTTAAACATGTTTAGTTTGAGTTGACAGTCTGATATCCAGGAGGATATACTAGAGAGGCAGTTGGCAACGTGAACTAGCAGAGAGGGGGATAGACCTGGTGCTGAGAGGTAGATTTGAGTGTTGTCTGCATTTAGATAAAACTGAATTATTATTATATTATTATTCTATTTCTATATACCTTAGAATTTGTCTAAACCTTTGCAATTTGCTAATTGTACCAGCTGTACCCTATTCTACTTTGTAAATAGCATTACAGAAAATGCTGGTGCTCTATAAATAAAAATAATAATAACAATAAATATAATAATTGCTGAGGCAATGTAAGGCAAAAAAGTAGGGGGGAGGGTTGTTGTAAGCATCTCAAGTGATTCTGACCTTATATTCTGATTTACTATGGGGAAAATAGTGCTTCATATGACCTCAGCTCTTCTCACCTTGTCTCAAGTGCTTAGATGGTTGCAAATGATTTGAGGAGTGGCAAATATGATTATGAAGTATGCATTTGATTATGTTTTATTTTATCAGATTGATGCTGTTTGTTGTGTATGCTCATTTGCAGACAGCATTTTATAACTAAACTGAAAAGTTGGTGGACAGCCTGATCTTTCACCATCCTTCATAGCAAGTCTTATTGAATCTAAGCTAAAGAGGGAGACTTAGGGCCTCATTCAAATGCAATTTGGCCCATTGAATAGGGCTCTATATAAGCAGAGAGCATATTTTTTATAGAAGTGTTTGGTTAGTGAACTTCTATCCAAAAGCAAGGTCTTCACTAACTAAAAACTTCTTTAAAAAAATAATCTATGTGCTAATACAGAGCCCTATTCAATTGGCCAAATCACAATTGAATGAGGCCCATAGGGAGACAGAGTGGGAGATATTCATTGAGAAAGACAACCACCAGAGGGTGGACAGAATGTCACGCAGATGTCACCTGCCATTGGATGAAGGGCATGTATATAGAATGTGGCAATATCTTCTAGTCATGATGTCATATTTAACATAATAGAAAAAACTCAACATTTATGATATACAGTAAAGGTAAATAAAATATTTCAATAAAAACTTCAACTGAAGAAATGTAATAATTACTAGTAGTACACACAAAAAGAAGATTATGGGGCTTTTGCTTCATCTCAGCAGTATGTTTGCATTGTTAGAAATTAAGCAGCCAATTACTACCACTTTTGTAAAATAAAGTAGAGGTGGTTCCCATAATGCACTCATTTAGCAAATTATGTTTGGAAGTTCACTGTACTTAATTGTGTCTGATGTATTTACTGAAGGGGAAGGAAATGACAAATATATATTACCAGACATGAGTCAGTTTCTTAGCAAACTATTATGTGTAATGCTTTTTCCAGTAGCTTCAAATTTCTAACTTGTGCCACCACACCCCTCGCCCAATAAGGTTGGGTCCTAAATGGCTACATTATATATAATAAGTAGCTTACAGGCTTCAAGAAATTGCTTTCAGTCAGAAGTATTCTTTAATTACATAGGCCCTCATTCAATTGCGATTTGGCCAATTGAATAGGGCTCTAAATAAGCACACAGCATATTTTTTTTAAATAAGTTTGTAGTTAGTGAAAACCTTGCTTTTGGATAGATATTTACTAACTAGAAACTTCTTTAAAAAAAATATGTTATGTGCTTATTTAGACCCCTATTCAATTGGCCAAATTGCAATTGAATGAGGGCCATATTGTCTGAATCATTCATTCCTGTTTGCAAGGACCATCAACAGAATTGTATTAGTAGCACTGTTGGAGAACAGATGGGTTTATCCCAATGGCTTGGACAATAATGAACTTATCTGTGCTCAAGCAGGGATATTCAATAGGAATAACTATGGATTTTTTTTTTTTATGTATTCTTTTAAAGAATTACAATTAAAAATAGTCAACATTTTATGTAATCTATTACATTTTATGTACAAGTATGTGGCGGTGGTATCTGCTATTTAGATTTTAGCAGGACAACTTACTGAGGTGGGAGGAGACTTTGAATGGATAGTTACAACTGCCTGTGCTCCCTACAGAGTTACAAGGAAGCACATTAGTTTACAAGGATACATCCTCCTGAGAATGCAATAGACAGCTGCAGGCAAGAAAACAAAATGGAAAAGTAAAGAATAAATGCCTAAGAAAGTTACAAATTATAAAGGTTGTGTTTTTTATGCTTTCTAAAAACATTTTGTCCATTATCATATTAGTTTTTTAAAATACAATATAGAAACAATATGGGTTACAGAATACACATGTTTAATTAAAGCACAGAACTTATGTTACATGTATAATCTATCCTATAATAACCATTTGAACAAGATATGTATTCACTGTGATGTATTATATGTTATATATTTATGTTCATGTGGACTTTCCAAAAATGTAGGTATACAGCTGCTTAACATGGAATGAATGATCATCCTCTTCCTTGATGCCAGAGTAATAAACATATATGATCAACAAGAATTAAAGGGAATTATTATGAATTTTTATTTTAAATGATTATTATGTATTTGTATGAATAGTTATTTTAGAGAATGTTTCATTTCTGCTTTAGAAAAAATAGCTTCATACTCTGTTTCTAAAATGTAGAGTGTGTTCTCTTCTTTTGTAGTCATTGGTGGGGGCAATTATTCAATTTAAAATCATTAAACAATTGTATTTTCTTATAATAAATTTATATTGAAAGTTTTTATTTTTAACCTTTTATCTTGATTCACAATGCTGACCTCAAGGATCCCCTAGACAAGCCATGATTTAAGTTTAAACACTGTTGAATACTAATTAAGTTCACCTTTTGTTCACACTGTGTTAATCCTAAATCTGGACATGTGTGGGGGGCCCTCGTGAGAGGGTAAGGAATCATTGATCTTCTAAATGCAATGTTTTCAGCTTATTTATGTTTGTGGGTATGGATCTGGGCACATCCTGAGTATAGTGGATAATTTAAGAAAACACTGGGCCCTATTCAATTAAAAGTCTGCAAATGCCTTCAACTCATACATTTTGCTGCAGGTGTTTTTTTTTATAAATGTTTAGATATATTCTATTGACTCCAGCTCACAAATTTCAATCTTAAGACTAAACTCGTAAACCCTGCTTTTTTAAGTCTGATTTCAGGGGGGGTGAACATATGATTTGACAATATTTAAGCAAGCTCGTAATTTACTTCTTTGACACAGCCAATAGTAAATGAGACCATCATCATGGAGTCATTAAAACAATAAAAGTTACATGTAACCTGCAATCGGAGGCTAAGAATGAATTAGTGCCCATAAGTTATTGCTGATCAAGCTTGCAATCAAGCAATCTAGCACTCTATAAAATGCATTAGATCATCTGTTTTGGTCCATGTGGGTTTCATGATATGTATTAACCCCTTGAGTCCTCAGATCGATATTACTTTTAAAAATAATATTTTTTAATTGCATATTTGTGGGTTTGAGACTCTGGTGCAATTAATTCTAAGGTCTTCCCATGCTTTAATAAGTATTTGAAAGCCCTTGCGAGTCCTATTTAGTACTCATATTATTTTTGGCAGAAACGTGATACTTTTTTCAATTAAGGGTTAGAGTTTATGTGTGAGCTAGAGGTACGGGCCTAATAGAATATCGATTTTGTGTAACTTTATTTAGTCAGCTCTTATAATATTCAAGGTGTGTAAAAGTTTAATTTGCGTCTTTGGCTGGTCCATAGTGATTGTGAGCGGGGAACTCGTAATCGTATTGCGAGTAGCTAATAGAATATGTGGCAATTTTAGAAGCAGTTTTAAGTGTGTATAATTTTACGAATTGGCCAATAGAACAGGGCCCACAATTTTTAAAATAGCTTTCAGCTAATAAAGTACTTGTTAATGCCTACAGTTTTAAAAAGTACTAAAATTAGACCCACAGCTGTGTCCCTTTAATGCTAATATAGCAGCCTGGCTGCAGTGACATCACAACACTGAAGTTATTTAGGGATATTTTATGTGGCACTTAAATCATGACATCTCACTGTGTATTTCGGTCGTGCAATTTGTCCACACTTGTGCATAGGTTTGCAGTGTCCGAGAAAGGGGGTTGTGAAAGTACTCTTAATAAATATAGCAAATTCTACAAAACAAATATGGCAAGGGGTAGTTTTAAAAGTTGTTACATATATAGCACTTAGTAATTATAGAAGCTTTTTATAGAGAAGCAATGGAAGTATATCCCAGAATACATATCCAAATATAGCAGTTAGCCAACTCATCTAGTGTACTCTAACCACAGAGGGCCATATTCTATTAGCTACTTGCAAATGCCTTGAAGTCATAAATTTGTCTTTGGGTGTTTTTATATAAATGTTTCTATGCATTCTATTGACTTAAGAATTCGTTAGTGCCAATAAGACAATATTTGCCCAATATGTAGCAATATTAAGAGTGATTTTAAGTGTCTGTAAATGTACGAATTAGGCAATTGAACCGGGCCCTATAAGTTTTCCCTCCAGCCTGCACTTTCCATGGAGAGTTAGCTATACAGATCCTTCTTTTACAGCTTCATAATGGACTTGATTAATTGCAGCTGTTTTTAGCCTTTAGAAATTGCATCTAAATTCAGGTCTGGACTTCCAACACATGCACAATCTGGGCATGGATATGTCTCTTTTTGTTCTCAAGCCCTTTGTTTCTTCAACTCCATATGATTTTAGATTACTATATTTAAAGAGATAGCTAGATAGATAGATAGATAGATAGATAGATAGATAGATAGATAGATAGATAGATAGATAGATAGATAGATAGATAGATAGATTATTCTCCATGTGCAATGTCTTTTTACACAACCCTATAAAAAATAGTAGTTACAACAAATGCACAATCTGGGCATGGATATTTTCTCTTGTTCTCAAGCCCTTTGTTTCTTCAACTCCATATGATTTTAGATTACTATATTTAAATAGATAGCTAGATAGATAGATAGATAGATAGATAGATAGATAGATAGATAGATAGATAGATAGATAGATGGATGGATGGATGGATGGATGGATGGATGGATGGATAGATAGATAGATAGATGGATGGATAGATGGATAGATGGATGGATGGATGGATGGATAGATAGATAGATAGATAGATGGATACATAGATAGATAGATAGATAGATAGATAGATAGATAGATAGATAGATAGATAGATAGATAGATAGATAGATAATTCTACATGTACAATGTCCTTTTACACTACCCTATAAAAATAGTATGTGGGAATGTAAGTCTCTGGAGAGACCCTACAGATGGGCAGTTACATTTTCTCATGAGTAGTTCAGTGGGGTTAAATGTCTTTTCCATTCCAGTTGTGCACTCAGAATGACCTGCCAGATGTAACCCTTCTGTTCTCAGACACAAATTGGTTTGCATTCTCTTCCTTTGTGTTTGCTTAAGCTGATTCTGGGCATCTGGTCTGACTCTGAATGATTTGGGAATCTCAGCCTTGCAGTGGAATACAACTGCATCCCAATAAATCAGTTTGTTTTGTTGTATAATATTTATTCTGACATGAAATAGTGATGATTTATAACTAAGACAAAACTGTATGAAACCTAAAGGCAAAAATGTAAAGCATTTTCCTTCTCTGGAGCAAATTGCTCTGCAGTGCATGCAGTATGACCTGTGAGATGATGGCAAGTTAAATGAAAAAGCTAAGCATAGAAACTATATGAAAAAGTACAATTATGTGATGTTTTCTTTGACCTTATCTTGACATGCAGATACAATACACACCTTTGTTAAATGTCTACAGAAAGCACAACATGCAAAAGCCTGTGGTGTCCAGACACTTGAAATATCCTTTCTAGAATTCATCAAAATTAAACACCAGCACCATTAAAAATTAATTACTACAATTTCATACCTGACCGCCACTAAAAGGCTATTCATGAAGTCTTTTACCAGTCATAAAACATGATTAATTACAGTCAGCAAGTGATTGCTAGAAAAAAAAAGCCTACTTGAGATTACTTTTGTGCTTCAGGAGCCAATGATACATTTCTAAGCAGGGGGTTAATATGGAGGAGGAGATGTGATGGCTTCATTTGTCAAAATTAAGTTATGTTTTATTAATCAGATTATAAAAATAGACATCAGTCTCTCCTGTCCAGGGCAAGACTAAAAATAATCCACTTCCTCCTTGAGATGTGGACTCGGTAACTGATGAAAATAAATACATTTCAGGTATAATTGCACTTTTGTTTATAGAGGTGTGTAAACTTTTTATCTACCTCTCAGTTAAGGTTTTAAATGTATCTCTCTTTGCTATAAACTTGGAAGTAAGGAGATTATTCATAAATGTACCAAAAATGCATTTAAACAAATTATTACTTTGCTTTTTTAGTATTTTGTTGTATTATAAAAATATATATATATATATATATATATATATATATATA
Organism: Discoglossus pictus; assembly: GCA_027410445.1. Classification (NCBI taxonomy): domain Eukaryota; kingdom Metazoa; phylum Chordata; class Amphibia; order Anura; family Alytidae; genus Discoglossus; species Discoglossus pictus. The sequence continues at coordinate 149,699,677 of CM050163.1, read as the reverse complement.
TATATATATATATATGTGCGTGTGTGTGTGTCTTTACACAAAATTCTGGGAAAATTATACATAGAATGGTCAAATTTCATAAATTTACAAAAAAATGCATTTAAATATATATATATAGTATAAAAATAACAAAAAAATTGTATATATATATATATATATATATATATATATATATATAT